>JAFEMH010000788.1:0-17500 GCA_022495995.1 Adenophora triphylla var. japonica
AAGAATATAAATCCCTCATCGCGTCTCGGCCTCCGTCAAAGGAAGGCAATCCGGCGTACGAGTCGTACGCCCCCTGGAGCTTATCTTTTCCCGGGCATGCTTGGACCAAGGCGCATGGCCGGATACGCTCCGACGTACGCCTCGTTTGCCTCCACACCGTGACGTGGAAAAACTCCAGCGCCCATACTGCGAAGGTAAAAATCAATCAATCCGGTTACCAAAAAAAAGTGCGTGCTCAAAGGAAAGAGGGAAATCAAAAGAGAGCTTATACCTCCGAGCAAACTCGAAGCGATGCAGGAGCTCACGACCTTCCGGTGTATCTATCAAGAGCGAAGTCTGGCTCGGCCACCGGCCTCCCCCGGAAATATCTCCAACCGTCTCCATGTCCTCCAAGGACCTCGGCAAGGCAAAGACCGCCGTCCCCTCGGCATGACCAAAGAGCGTGCTCGAGAAAGTAAACCACGGGAAGGCCACTGGCAATGCGATCGGCGCCTATCCTCTCCTCCCGGCCTCATAACTCGCTATGGTCTCCACGATCTTGCCGTAGACCACGGCATACTCCATCCCCATCCCCTTTTTGGGAATAGGGAAAATCCAGAAGAGCTCCGAGGTCGGCGTCGCTGTAGCCATCTCTCCACTCAATGCTTTGCGTCCATTGAAGGACAGGACCGTAATCGCGGCATAGTCGAGAGGGCGTAACGGTAGCCTCGCCCCGGAAGAAGTGGAAGGTGTGGGTCGCGTCCCACAATCTTTGCGCTTGAGCAAACATCGAAGCCCTTGCACTTAGGGAACTTGACCAGTCCCCTCAAACACTCGACGAACTCCCAGAGCCCCGTCTCGACAACAATCTGTCTCGGACTCGGCAAAGCTCCTCGGCCCGCATCCGGAAGCCGATCCCACAAGTCAATCACAGACTCCACCGATCCTCGAGTCTTCATCTTGTTCAGCTGCTCCGTCACAAAACGGTTTCCGCCCTAAAAAAAAAAAGAGAGAAAATGTCAAAAGATTGCCTTTGCATTTACATTAAAAAAAAAAAAAAAATTTTTTTTCGACACATAACAGCATACAATGAGCATAGCCCCATTTTTCTCGCATGAAAGAAAACAATTTGCAAGTCCCAATGCATTCAAAAAAAAAAAAGAGGATGCATTCCTACGGAAGTAAAAACTCCGTCCCGTTTTCAAAAAAAAAAATGCATACATGCATATCATCCATCTTACATACAACGGGAGGAAAAATCCGTCCCACTTTTCAAAAAAAAAAAATCCTAAATTGGCAAAATGCCCATTCTTTTCAAACAAAATGCATGCATTGCATCATCTTTCACCAATATCAAAATTCAATTTCAAAAAAAAAAATCATCATCAAGAACATGCAATATTCAATTTCAAAAAAAAAAAAAAAACAATTATAATTCTTCGAATTTTCACATGCAATTTTCGAATTAAAAAAAAAAAAATGTGGCAAAAATGCCAATTCTTTTCCCAAGCAAAATGCACATTTTTGGGACACTCACAAATTCATTGCAACATTGCATATCATCAATATCAATATTCAATATTCAAAAAAAAAAAAAAATTCAAAAATCACCCAAAAATTTCAAGCAAGAAATCGACAAGAGGATCAAGAGGATTCGAAGTATACCGATTCGTAGATGCGGATCCGAAGCCCAATGTTGCCAAGCATCGGGGTAATGCTCCTCCTCGACCGATTGCGAAAGATTGTAATGCCTCCTCATCCGGACGAGCTCCAATCGCCTCTCCGCTACCGGGCCACGTCCTTGGCCTTGAAAAGCGCCTTCCCCGTGTTCCATTGCTCGAAAAATCAAGAAAATCGGACGAATTTTGAAGCTCCTAGGCCAAAAATGGCTGTTCTCCTCGGCTTCTCTCTCTCTGCTCTCGACAGTTTCAAAAAACTGAATGGGGAAGGAGAAGGGCGTTGGCCCTAATTAATACCCCTGACTTTCCATCCCTATCCGCGCGGATAGGTTTGCAAGGGTCAAAATGACCCTTTTGCCCCTTAAAATTTCAGGACTCTGCAATTCAGTCCCCAACTTGACAAAGTTAACCAAAGTTAACCAAAGTCAGCCCCTTGTCAAGAAAACCATCCCCCGGCAGTCAAACGTAAGACCGAGTGCCCCGAGAAAGATAACGAGATCCCGTATCTTTCATCAAAATTGCCCCCGGCAGTCAAACGTAAGACCGAGTGCCCCGAGAAAGATAACGGATCCCGTATCTTTCATCAAAATTACCCCCGGCAGTAAAACGTAAGACCGAGTGCCCCGAGAAAGATAACGAGATCCCGTATCTTTCATCAAAATCTCCCCGGCGATCAAACGTAAGGCCAGGAGTAACTTTCGAGAAAGATAACGAGATCCCGTATCTTTCATCAAAAATATTCCCGGCGATCAAGCGTAAGGCCGAGTGCCCCGAGAAAGATAACGGATCCCGTATCTTTCATCAAAATTACCGGCGGTCAAACGTAAGACCGAGTGCCACTGAGAAAGATAACGAGATCCGTATCTTTCATCAAAATTACCCCCGGCAGTCAAGCGTAAGACCAGGGTGACCCGAGAAAGATAACGGATCCCGTATCTTTCATCAAAATCATCCGGCGGTAAGACGTAAGACCGAGTGCCCGAGAAAGATAACGGATCCGTATCTTTCATCAAAATCATTCCGGCGGTAAAACGTAAGGACCGAGTGCCCGAGAAAGATAACGAGATCCGTATCTTTCATCAAAATCTCCCGGCGGTCAAACGTAAGACCGAGTAACACGAGAAAGATAACGAGATCCCGTATCTTTCATCAAAAATATTCCCGGCGATCAAACGTAAGACCGAGTGCCCGAGAAAGATAACGGATCCCGTATCTTTCATCAAAATTACCCCGGCGATCAAGCGTAAGACCGAGTGCCTGAGAAAGATAACGAGATCCCGTATCTTTCATCAAAATTACCCCGGTCAAACGTAAGACCGAGTGACCCGAGAAAGATAACGGATCCCGTATCTTTCATCAAAATCATCCCCGATAAGACGTAAGACCAGGAGTGCCCGAGAAAGATAACGGATCCCGTATCTTTCATCAAAATCATTCCGGCGGTTAAACGTAAGGCCAAGTGCCCGAGAAAGATAACGAGATCCCGTATCTTTCATCAAAATTACCCCGGCATCAAACGTAAGACCGAGTGCCCCGAGAAAGATAACGAGATCCCGTATCTTTCATCAAAATCTCCGGCGAGTTAAAGCGTAAGACCGAGTGCCCGAGAAAGATAACGAGATCAGTATCTTTCATCAAAATCTCCCGGCGATCAAACGTAAGACCGAGTGCCCCGAGAAAGATAACGGAATCCCGTATCTTTCATCAAAACAGTCCCGGCAGTAAAATCGTAAGACCGAGTGCCCCGAGAAAGATAACGGAATCCCGTATCTTTCATCAAAATTACCGGCGGTCAAAGCGTAAGACGAGTGCCCTGAGAAAGATAACGAATCCCGTATCTTTCATCAAAATCATCTCGGCGGTCAAGCGTAAGACCGATTTCCCCGGATGAATACGTCGATTTTCCCAGAAAGGCTAACGAAATCCCCAAAGAGTTAACGGAATCCCAAAAGCCAACGGAATCTCGAGTAGTACTCGAACTACGAAAGGGCTTGATTCCCACTAGGGATACGTAGGTAGCCTATCATTAGGTCCAGCCCTCGACCAAAACGGTCACCCTCTCCTTCGGCGGCCAGACAAAGTCCACCGAAAGGCCATTTCAAATTAAGGTCGAGGCGCCTAAAAGGCCATCATCATCAAGGTCCGAGGCACCGAAAAAGCCATCATCAAGGTTCGAAGCACCTAAAACGCCATCTTGAGGTTCGAGGCACCTAAAACGCCATCTTCAAGGTTCGAGGCACCTAAAACGCCATCTCCAAGGTTCGAGGCACCTAAAACGCCATCTCCAAGGTTTGAGGCACCTAAGACGCTATCACTAGAAAGCGATAAATCGCAATCATCCCAGCGAGAGACCGAAAATGGTCATTCCTATCCCAATGAGCGGATAGCCATCGAGACCAAAAATGGTCATCTCTTATCCCAATGAGTTTCTTTCCGATGGCAGTAGAACTCGCTCATCGGGTTCGAGGCACCTAAAACGCCATCATCTCGGGGTCGGGCCGAACTACGACGCTTGATTCCCATTCGGGATACGTAGGTAGCCTATCGCTAGGTTCGGCCACCCGATCACTCGATCATCACGCCAAATATGGAGCCTTACTCTTATCGACGACCCGCTTCCTTCGAAAGCGCCGTCGCCGAGGGGCTGCTTGTAAGTGCTCCAATTTGAGCTTGTTAGAATTTTCGTTATAAAATTAACGAAAGTTATAACATTTCTAACAATTCCTAACTATCCTAACATTTCTAACAAAGGGAGGGTAGAATGGGCATTGCCAAATGAAGTTAAACCAAGAAAAGCATCTTAAAAAGCAAAACAAAAGAATAAAACCATAAATAGAAAGGTTGGAAACACAAAAGCTAGCCGTTAATTTGGTTTTTTGAATTTTATTCTTCTGTCTAAGGCCGGAGCCGTAATTAATGAACGGTGCACGCCCTGCGGCCTTGTCCGCGCGGATACCTTTGCATTTTCGGGAGGGCTATAAATTGAGCCCTCCGAGTCACAAAAATAAAGAAGGAGGAACACAATAGCAACGAAGTTACGGCGAAATATAGAGAGAAAAGCGGTGAGAATTCTCAAGAATTGTCACCTTTTTCTTTCCAATTTTCCCAACTCATACTCATCCACTCACTCTCATATTAAAGCCCTAAACACTCATACACTCAAGCCAAACACTCAAGAACACAAGGAAGATTGGTAAACCCTCCTCTTCCTAACCCTAAATCTCATCCATGCATGCATCTTCAAACTACAAAATGTAGTTCTTTCATCTTTTTCTCTAGATCTAAGAAGATCACCATGGAAGACCATCTCCATGGATGATCTTCTACAAAGATCAACATTATTTTCAAAGCTTTTCTTTCTTACTTGCAAAAATGCACTTTCAAAACCCTAAAAAACCATTTTCAAGCACTAAATCTTGATTTCAAAGGGTAAAATCCCCCTCCCCAAGCAAATGAAATGCTTAGTCCTAATGTACCCCAAGGATGGTTTGGTATAGTTGATTCACCACTAAAATGTCTAGTGATCACTAACCAAAACCTAGGGAAATGGGGACAAGCATGGATGCAAAACCCCCCTTAAAATCATATTTTCTTTCTTGAGAAGTTGCTGTCCAGTAGCAATTTTCTCAGACCTCAGTCCATGGTCTTAATTTTTGGACACAGATGAACTTGGAATTTGGTGTTGACTACAAAACACTTTTTGTAGCCAACATCCAGAGCTTTCAGACATATTTTTACCTTATTTTTGGGTGAGTAGAACTCCTCTTTTCAATTTTTCTTTCAGAGGCTAGTTCATCAGCTTCTGGGAATCCAGATCTCATATCTGAGGTTTCCAGAAGGTTTTGACCCCTCAAATCTTCTCCAAAATGGAAATTTCTTTCACACAAAGTTTATTCAAGGAGTCTAGAGAAACTTTCATTCTCTGAGTTCATCCAGATTATGAAGTTTTAGGACCCTTGAATCTATTTCAAAATAAGGTGTCTGCTGCCATTTTCTTCTGGCAGAAGTGACTTCTCAACTTCAAAAGGTTTTTTGAGTACCAAATCTCAAACCAAAAATTCTCCAAAAAATCATGGGATCAGTTTAAAGTCTTAAAAAGACATCCCAATTTTTACTTTTTCCAGTTACAACTTATTTTGGCCAAAACACACACACACACACACACACAAATGATTTTCAGCTTGGAAGACTCGTTTTACGAGGCGCGTCGGGTGCACACTAACGTCCTTCCCGACGCGTAACATGACCTCCGAACCTAAATCTCTGATCTCGGGCTTTTTTCAAAGTTTTGCCCTTCAAAATTAAAATGGCGTGGCGACTCCGTTTTTTTCCGGTTTTATTTGGTTTTTCAAAGAAACGCAGAAATCGAATTTTTCCCGCGAAAAAGGCAACACATCGTTACAGCGGGGGACTCCCAAAGAAAAAAAGTCAAATCATCGGGGTGACTGCCCATCGAAACAGTCAAGTTCGCGGGTGACTCCCAAAGGAAAAAGTCAAAACACCGGGGTGACTCCCCATCGAAACAGTCAAAATTCGCGGGTGACTTCCCAAAGAAAAACAGTCAAAATCCGCGGGTGACTCCCAAAGAAAAAGTCAATTTTCGCGGGTGACTCCCAAAGAAAAAGTCAAATTCGCGGGGTGACTCCCCTTGGAACAGTCAATCTCGGGTGCAAATACCCATCTCCGGGGTGACTCCCCTTGGAACAGTCAATCTCGGGTGCAAACACCCATCTCCGGGGTGACTCCCCTTGGAACAGTCAATCTCGGGTACAAACACCCATATTCGGGGTGACTCCCCTTGGAACAGTCAATCTCGGGTGCAAACACCCATATTCGGGGTGACTCCCCTTGGAACAGTCAATCTCGGGTACAAACGCCCATCTTCGGGGTGACTCCCCTTGGAACAGTCACTTTTGGGTACAAAGCCCGTGGCCTTTCATTGGCACCCCATCCTTAACGAACTACGATTCGGCTTGATTCCCCCCACGGGATACGTAGGAATCCTTTTCATAAAAGGTCCAGCCGCATGACCATCATGGTCGATTTTCCCCGGGATGCAAACGTCCATCTTTGTCTGAACTACGATTCGGCTTGATTCCCCCACGGGATACGTAGGAATCCTTTTCATAAAAGGTCCAGCCACTTGACCATCTTGGTCATCGCTTTCCCCGCCGTTCGTGTCCGGCTCGGGATTCTCATTGTGTCGACGACCCCACTTCCCGTGGAAGTGACGTCGCCGAGGGGCTCTGTGAGTACCCCGACCTGAACTCATGTTTTGGGTCCACTTTCCTTGATTTTTGGCCTCATTTATTTGCCAAAATGCAATATTGAGTCCAATTATCCAATTGCCCACTCAACCCATTGGGCCTGCCATCCATTCGGCCCAACTGTGCCAAAAAGCTATACGCTGTCGTCCGACATAGGACGACACTAAGGCGGTTTAACTCCCTCTGTCGGATGACATGGAGCTTCCCATCAGCCTGCCTATAAATACAAGGCATGGCTGATCATTTTGAGGGACCTTTGGAGAGTTTTGGGAGGATATCAGTAAAAGAGGGGAAACTCTGCACAAATAGAGACTCTCTCTCTCTCTCTCATACACACACACTCACCTCCCTCCTCACACACACACCCTAAAGGCCAAGATCCAAAGAAAGGTTCCCTTTGTCGGTGTTTTGAAGGGGTAAGCACCATACTACTGGTGTTCTTACCTTGTGGACTACAATAGGTAGCCACTAAACCCTCTCTCTTTTTAAATAACTCTTCCATACACTCATATCACCTTGCATGTTTACTTGCTTTGATATTATGTGAAATATTGGGGTTTTTGCATGATAAAGGTGGTGAAGAAGTGAATCTTCCATATTCACTTCTCCCCACCTCAGATCTGAACATTTGGTGACATTAGCACCATTAAAGTTTGAGTCTTTGTTAGTTTCCATTGAGTTAGGAGGTGATGGCTACATAAAAATGGCCATAAACATGTGATTTATCACATTTAGCCATTAAAGCCATGTGATCCTCCCATAATACTCACTTAACATTACTATTTTACTGCTTACAGTTAATAAGGTTACTTGGTTTGCTTTGAGAACAAAGGGGAAATCAACCAGACTGAAGGGCACTGAAATAGGCTGCTCATGTCGGACGACATATGACTCTCAAGAGGTCCTGTGTCATACAACATAGAGTTCCCAGATGGCTGTAAAGCTTTTCTTGGACTTCAGATCTGTCAAGATTGTCCCCCTTTTGTAACTCAAAGCTTACCTAAGTAATTTTGGCTCATTAGCCACTAATTGGAGTGTCTAAGGTCTATTTGGGCACGATCTATTGATGGAGGCGGTTTGCCATGTGACATAGACAACTTTGGATGTTCTATCTCATATGACATCCATATCATTAAAAGTCAATCATGACTTTGCCCACTCCTATCAACCCCAAACTGAACTTAGACCACTAAATAGTGTCTTTCCTTGGGTGAAATAATAGTGTTCCAGTTCCAGAATAGCCTTGTCATGGTAAGAGACAATCTGACCATGAGGCCTTCTGTCGTCCGACATCCTCTTTATGGGAAGTCCTGTGTCGGACGACATCAGAGCTTCCTGAGCATATTGTCTCAGCCTTCTGCCTTGAGATGAAAATCATCATATGTAAAGGGTGTGGCCCCTTATCATGGCTCACAAGTTGTACCCAGTCTCTATATCATCAATGAAATTCCAAATTTACATGCCTTACTTGTTGACACATATTGCACACACACTTTGAATGTCTATAATTGTCCAATGTTGATTGAAAGTCTCGAAAGAGGCGTGCTGGGTGAACTCTCAAGTTCTTCCCAAACACGTAACCAGACCCCCGAACTCAAAATCTCTTTAAAAATAGGTTTCTCAATGTTTTCCTTTAAAAACGGCGTGGCGACTCCCAAAAATCGAAAATTTTCATATAAATAATACTTTTATTTTATTATTTATATTTTTTTTCGGCGAGCGTTCATTCAACTAGTCGAGCCAGAAAGTGGTACTGTTTTTGAAGAGGTTTTGAGATTCAAGTTCCAAGCGTCGAACAACCAGGCAGAGTACGAGGCCCTAATCGCAGCAGTTGAATACGCTAAGTGCTTCGGGGCAACAAAGATTGTGGCTTATTGTGATTCTCAGCTAATTGTGAACCAAGTTCGTGGAGATTACCAAGTCATTGATTCCACCCTACAAAAGTATCATTCACTATTCGGCAAGTTGATACAAGGGCTAGAGTTTTGGGCCATCCAGCGAATTGCTAGGGAGGTCAACGAACACGCCGACCTACTTCCGAAGCTGGCCACGGATCAACTGCCAGAGGACGAACATGGCCATCACCTGGCCTACCTCGAGCAGCCGGCCTACGAGAGAGTGAAGATTATGTGTGTCGGAGATGGTCCGCGGTGTTGGGTTGACGACCTGAAGGCCTTTATTGAAAAAGACGAGCTTCCATCTGACGAGGTATTGGCACGACAAATCAAGAGAAAGGCTGCCCGTTTTTCAGTCGTAGAGGGTGAGCTTTACAGACGATCCATCACCAGACCACTGCTGAAATGTGTCCACCCTGACAAAGAGGTAAACTTACTTTTTGAGGTACACCAAGGAGAATGCGGGGGCCATCCTGGAGCCCGTACATTGGCATATAAGTTGATCACCATGGGATATTACTGGCCTCATCTACGAGAGGATGCGAAGCAATTCGTGAAGAAATGTGATACTTGCCAACGGTTTGCCGACCTCCCAAAGCTTCCGACGACTTAATAGACCCCAGTTATGGCAGCTTGGCCATTTGACATGTAGGGTGTTGACTTGATTGGGACTTTTCCACAGGCCAAGGGAGGCGTGAAATATGTGAGTGGCAGTGGATTATTTCTCGAAATGGGTTGAAGCGAAAGCCCTAAACAAGATCACAGAAAATAATGCCCTAAGCTTTATCCACGATTCAATATGGTGCCGTTTTGGGATTCCAAGGGTGATTGTTTCTGACAATGGCCTACAGTTTTCACGGAAGTTTGAACAAGAGTTGAACAGGATGGGCGTCAAACATTCCAAGTCGTCTGTTGCCTATCCCCAAGGCAATGGGCAAGCTGAAGCAGCAAATAAGCTCGTCTTATCCGCTTTGTGTAAAAACCTTGAATGACATGATACAAGATGGTTGGACGAACTCCCTTCAGCTCTCTGGGCAGTCCGCACAACCACCCGGGGGCCTACGGGGGAAACCTCATTTTCTTTGGCCTATGGCTCTGAGGCCATGGCTCCCGCCGAGCTTCAACTTCCTACCGATCGAGTGGCTTTCTACGACATTGAAAGGAACATTCATAGCAGACAGATCGACCTTGACCACTTAGACGAGCGACGATTAGACGCTCAATTAAGAATGGCGAATTACAAAAAGAGGACCAAGGCATACCATGACAAGAAGGTGAAGAAAAGAATCTTCAAGGTCGGAGATCACGTTCTGAGAAAAATTGAAGCAACGGGCCTCAAAGCCCGTCAGAACAAGCTTTCCCCCAATTGGGAGGGGCCTTACATTGTCACCAGCGTAGTCAGAGAAGGAACATATCGTCTTGCTAGGCCAAATGGTGAACAACTCAAACATCCGTGGCATGCCAATCATCTCACGAAGTATTATTTCTGAGATTATCGTCAACCCTCAGCGCCCTCAGGGCACCTTACTCGTGGTTCTTTATGTAACTTTGTCAAAGGAAATTTTTGAAGTTTTTGGAAGTTTGTAAGGGATAGCTATGAATCCCAGTAGTTTAAAAAGCGATCAGGAGTCAAGTCAATGTAAGGTCATTGTTAATCAAAAGTTATCAATGAAAACTCGTCGCTTTGTTGAACATTCACTACAGACTCAAGAAACTTAGATCGGTCGGAGCCAGACTTCGACCTCCACAATCACTTTGATCAAGTATAAAGATCAGTCGAAGCCAAGACTTCGACACTTACACCCACTTTAGCCAAGTATAAAGGTTAGACGAAGCCATACTTCGTCGATTGCTATAACGGGATAAGACGACTCGTCCATAAGATCTTGCCTCCGAGCAACGACCTATAGACCTTCCTACTATACCTACGAGCCATTGAGAAGTTAAAAAAGCACAAGTATTAACAAAGGTCAGTCGTATTGAGACGACCTAAGTTCTGGTCATCCCTGACGACGACCATACACACTTGTCCTCAAACTTACTCATTTAATAAGTTATTATCACATGCCATCTACGTTAACACAGATCAACAAACAGAAAACAAAGGCATTGAATAACTAAAACATCAATCAAGTAAAATATTGTACGACCCCCTCTAAACGACGAGGAAACGGGACAGTTACATTACGAAACGTGAATTGTTTGAAGCATTGTTTGAAACCACAAAACCAAGGTGAAACATTGTTTACGATGTTACAAACCATCTCAGAAAAATAAATTACTGCGGATCGTCGGCGTTGGCTAGAGCCTCATCAGGATCAGGACCATCTTCAATGAAATGGGCGTAGTAAGCGTCGAAGTTCTTGGGATCAATGGACGGGATGGGCCACTCCTCCATCCCATCCTTCTCATCATCCTCCTTAATGATGAGTAGATCGTTGTCATCAAAAGGGACAAGATGATGGGCCGAATGAGCGGCCGAGTCATATGATCCCTCGGTGCAAAGATCGCCAAACTTCCTCACTGATATCATATCCTTTGTCTCCTGGTCCACCAAGGCTCGTCTGGCCATATATTTGGCGCCAACCTTGAAGAAGCCCTTCGCTTTCTCAGTAATCATCATGAGGCACTCATTGCCCTCCTTGTATTCCTTTACGACATCCTTCTTGGCCTGATCCAGAGCAGTTGCATGGATGGCCTTCATTTCTTCGATCTGAGCACGAGCGGCGTCGAAATCGATCCTCATCTTATCAAGTTTATTCTCGGCGGCACAAAGACCGATCGTCAGGATCTTCCCATCTGCATCTGCCTTCTCTTTGTCAGACTTCATCTTGGCATTATCATCCTTCAAGAAGCCGTTCTCCTTCAGATCCTCGTCTTTTTGAGCCATCAAAGACTCGTAGGTAGTAGTCAGCTCGCCAACGTTCGTCTCGGCTTCCTTGAGCTTCTGCTCCGCTGTCGCCTTGGCTCCCACAGACTGAATAAGTTGCTCGCTAGCCTGATGCTCTGCGTCAAGGCAGTCCCTATAATCCGAGGTCATGGCATCCATCATCGACGACATCTGCACCAACGAGATTGTTACGACAAGCATTAAGATCAAAAAGTGACTCGTAAAAATCTAAGGGCGAAGTACCTCGGTTTGGATCAGCCCAAGCCGAGCGTGATATATCTCGAGGGAGAACTTAGCAACCTTCAGCTTACGGACAAGCTCAACGTCCCTAGCTCGTCTGGTCAAGGCCGTCACCAGCATGAGTGGGTTACCACGCCTCGCCAGATAGGGAACCCCAGCTATTGGAGAAGCTTGGGAGTACAAAGTTGCCAACTCTTTGGCCTTCTCCTTAGTCAGAGCCTCTGAGGACGAGGCGGGAGTTTCAGTGTGTGGAGTAGAAGGATCATAGCTGCTGGGAGGGTCGTTGTTAGCCTTTTTGCCCCTCTCTCCAGAGCTCGTAGGTCGATCCTTCCTTTTTCTGGAGACTTGGCCGCCCGCCTCACGCAGTCCCGGGTTCGAGTCAGAGCTCCCCACCGTCTCCAAGTTAATGTTCTCACCCTCCTCTACGATGATTATCTGGTTCCCTGCGTCGGCGGCAGCACTTATCTCACCCTCAGCTCCAGCCCCTGCAGTTTTCTCCAGCTCGTCTACCAAAACTTGACAACCTCCAGTGTTGAGTCCCTCAACCACGGGCTCCCTTTCGATCAGGGGAATGGCACCAGTGGTGTCCTTGGGAAGCTATTCATTTCTCGTCGTCATTTTCTCCTGGCGATCGTGGATAGCATTGGACGCAACCCTGTCCCTCCTTTTGGAACTCCTATCATTGGCTCGGATTGCTCCACTCATGATTTTTGCTTCACTCTTGTCAGCGTCGGCTTGTGTAAGAACTGCAAAGCGATGAGGAAAAAGGATAAGTTGTTTACGACGAGACAAAAGACAAACTATCAGAATAAAAAGACAAGTTCTAAGAGCTCAACCCCCAATCATCTCAAGGTTGGCGCAATGTTCCTCAGGGTGTCTGGCGTACGCCCCCATCAGGGGCGGAGCCAGGAATTGCCCCGGGGGCGGGGGCAAGATTACATGGGGGTTCGGGGGCAGCAACCCTGAAAAAAAAATTCGGGTTGGACAAGTAAAAAATGGGTCGGATCCATGAAATACAATGTATTTTAGTTAAAAATGTAAAGAATTAAGAAAGTTAACAAAAATGATAAAAGTAAATAATTCAAAGAACGATTGAAATAATGTTGAAGTATTTAACGCAAACAATTTATTAAAATATATTACTCGTACAAAAAAGAAATTCAAATTTGCTAATTAAACTTGGGATAATAGGAAGAAAGACCAAAAACAAAAAAAATGGGAAAAGCCTAACTAATTAATTAAGATTGAAAAAATGTGAGGAAATTAGGAGAAAGAGAAAAACAAAACTGTTAAGAGAAACAAATGGAGAGAAAGAGAGAATAGCAAAGATGGAGGACAAATAAAATTAATTGAAAATGTAGGTAGCAGGGCTCGAACATGGATTTGAAAGAAAATACCAAAGGGTTTAACTTCACCCCTTCTACCGCTGAACCGCACCACTCACTGGTGTTAATCTTGAAGTTAATTATATATAACAAAAAAATATGGGGGGGGGGCAAAAAAACAAAAATTTCCTTTGCACTTGGCCGGGGGGGCAAGTGCCCCCTCCAGCCCCCCTGGCTCTGCCCCTGGCCCCCATATAGTTTACATAATTTTCTTCCCAAGTCAAGTCGTCGTGAACGACCCAGACAGGATAACGAGCGTCAAGATTGATTTTCACTAAGGGTTCAGGCCCTATCGACGGCTTAGACATCATGCCAGCCCTGATGTATCTCCAATGGGAAGCCTCTATGTCTTTGTACGAGACCCATCCAAGATCTAACAGAGCATCAATCTTACCCTTGAGCTCTTTGGCCCATGGAGCCGGCCACACATATTCGTCCGTAACCATTCTTTGATCTTGTGGGAAGGAAAGCGCCCGGCCCGCTTTGCTCGGCGACAATCATGTGGTTCTCCCAACCATACACTTTATTCTGAGTATCAAAAAACAAGCCCCGTACATTCCTATGTGCAGCAACACTAACAACGGACTTCCCTCGTAGAGTGGTTCTGGTCGTCCTATAGTATTGACGAAAGACTTTATTACAAGGCTCGTGGCCTAAGAATCTGCAAACAACGATGAAAGCGGACAGAATTCTGACGGCGTTGGCACTTAGCTCCATCGACACACAAGATGAGTCTTCCAGGAACTCGTTGATGAAGGGGTCAAGGGGTAACCTCAATCCAAGCTCGAAGTGTTTGTAGAAAAAAAGCTACTTTCTCCTTGCTAGTCAGAAGGGATTGACGACGGGGCTCATACTCAGCCAGATAGGTATTCAAGTCTATACGTCGAGGCTTGGACTCTGAAGGACCCTCGTAGGGCATCAATCATCTACTTCCCAACATTGCCCTTCCTCGTACTGACCTTGGTAATGGCCCATGGCCCTTCTGCCCCGGCTCTGAAGCCTCGTTCATTGCGCCCCGGCCTTACGCTCGTATGGAAAGCATTGACTATCCGAGAACCCCCGGCGCTTGTGCTAGCCTCGTTGACATCTTGAATTTGTTGGTTGGTACGACCGTCGTGATCCATTGCTACAAAACAAGTGGAAAGAGCAAGGGAATCAGTCCTAACATCCCTAGGCGACGATCTATCTAAGGGCAACCTAGATTCCCCTGAAACCAAATCCCTAAGTGAATCACGACGGGACAAGGAGTAGTGAGTTTGGATGTGATTGGGTAGGTCGTTCATTGACCTAAAAGGTGTTACCCTTGGATCATCCTCCTCAAATTCCCCAAGAACCTCACCAACTGGAAATCCTAAAGGCTCATTTTCGAAGTCAAATTTTACCAGAATTGAGGAGCATTCAACCAAAGGGATTCTCTCCAAATGCCCCTAGCACATTTATACACCCTTTGGTTTAGCCCAAAACCAAATTTAACCCCTCTCTCAAAGCTTATTGTTCTGGGCGCCATTAAACAGATCCTTAAACCCCAAAGAAAAACCCAGAAAACGAAGAATATTCAGAGGAATTACCTGATGAAGGACGTGAAAATGTGTTTTCCGGTGAGTTTTCCGGTGGGAGATCAAAGAAATCTCTTATCCAAGCTCCTAATTGCCTTACGGACGGAGAAGCCAGAACCGTGCAAGTCGCCGGAAAGGGATTTGGTGTCGCCGGAGTTCTTCTTGCTAGTTGCCGGAAATCTCTCCTTGCCAAATGCTCTCAAAGATTTCAGGTGCAAAAAGTTCAAAATGGAGGAGGGGAGGTTTTTATACTCAGAGAAGATGAAGGGTTTATGCCTAAGAAACCCAAATGGTGTAATGATGGGGGGCATTAAATACCCTCTGTGATTTCCGAGGAGAATGTCCCATCATGGGACGCGTGTCATTTAATGGAGGAATCTTAGCCACCCACGTTATCAACGCTGACGTCATCGCAATTCAAATTTCAAATTAACGGTCGTACGGATAACGCTAAGGGAAAAACGTTAACTCCTGGCCCGTCAAGACGACCTGTGAGTTGGGGGCCACTGAAAGGAATATTTCTTGATGGGCCAGGCCCAATACATGTCTACGAACTATGGGCCCAACAAGCCTACTAAGAGATCAAGATCAATGAAGCCCATCAAGGTTTGGACCATGGCCCGTCGTACGATTGATGGCAGTCATCGCCAATGAGCGACCAAGCCCATCTAACGACGAGCCTTCCCAGCTTATGGGTTAGAGCCCATCTAAAGGAGAGTGACCGTCGTCGCCATCGAGCGACCTAACTCGCCTGAAGAACGAGGCAACTCACTCGGCCACTCGCTCGTCGAGTCATCTCTCAAGGAGACGGCCTTACTGGACATACAGCTCCAGGTCGTCTCTTCATTTAGCTTCCTCAATAAGCTTGATTAATTAGCTATTTTGGGATAAAGTCAGACCTGACACTGAGACATTCTGCGCGTGCAATCACGGAACCAGTAGTAGCGCCAAAAGGTGTGCAGGTTGACTTTCCATTATAAGGCAAACCACTTATCCGTGTCAGACACAGCAGTGTCCTTACTTGGGCGGAGCAATCCCAGCATGCCACGTGTACGCCTAGGGAACCAAGCTGATCCAACAGTTGGCCACTACCCAATCCAACAGTTCAGATGAAAACCCTAATATCATTTCATCCACTATAAATATGAGAGAAGAATCATGGACTAAGGTAATGCATTTTTGCATATTCACATATACACACACCCTCCATATTATTATCACCTTTTTCCAGTCCATACGCTGATTCTCACGCCGGAGGGCCTTGCCAGAATAGCCCCGGCGCATTTCACGGTTCTTTTCTTGTGTTGTGCAGATCCAAAGTCAGCCTTCATTATTAGCTGGACCCAACGCTGAGCCCGAATGCATTCCTGCATCATCAGAGACAAAGGGTAAACTTGAAAGAAAGAAGGAAGAAATCATGAAATAGGAGAATCATGCCCATGGTTGAAACCATGAGCAGCCATGAAGCCGGCTGATGAGTGTTGGAGACTCGGACAACATGAATCATGGGCATGATTGAAACCATAGGCAGCCCATGGAACTGGCTGGCTGGACGAATTCTTGGGTCGGCCATGTTTTGTTCTAATTTCAAGATTTCTTCTCCTCTAAGGTTTAGGGTTTGTTCCTAGGGTCCTATATAAACCAAGTGACAGTCAATATTATTGTGTGCTAGTAAAATTAGTTAGAGAGAATTTGTGAGATCCACAAAAAGAATCAAAGGCATAGTAGGTCTTTGAGGTCTCTTAGGGGCATTCCATGGATGACCTAATTTATATCTAGGGGTTGTATGGATGGTGTGTGTTTACATAGATAGAGTGGATGATTTCGTAGGGAGATCATGGGCTTTGATTTTAACACAACATATTTGTTATTGTTAAATATCATGTTTTGATAGTGCCCCAGATGTAGTTCCTTTGTGGGATGAACTGGGTGAACAAATCTCGTGTTCTTATCTTTTATTGCTTTCATATGGATATTATTACATGTTGTATCTCTTCCTTGTACTATTGGTACGAAACAATTATCGCTCGTATATCACCGATTCCCCAACAAGAAAAGCCTTGTAATCCTTAGCTCCAGAGCATCTGACCAGAGTTTTTTAAACTGTCCCTAACAATATTCTGAATCATGTATCAATCAAACCAGTCCAAACTTTTAGCTAAAACTATGGTTCTGACTTGAAAACATTCTCAATATTTGGTTCTTGTTGAGTGTTGATATTCACACCCGTAAAATTTATGAGTATACCCGTATCATGCATTAAAATGTTGTACTGCAAAAATACCTTAACCATGCATATGAGTATACTTATAAATTTTACGGGTGTAAATAACAAAGCTCTTCATTTTTGGATTTTAGAGTTCAAAAGCCATATAGACTGTTGAAACTCAACTATGTTGAATATGAAGAACCAAGTATGTACACAATGTCAATATATAGCCGAGTATCCAATACGCGCTATATGGTTCTTGAGTTGTTACACGATCTATATACAATTTTAACAAATAGGAAAGTTTAAGGAAAGTTTATGGTTCTGACTTGAAAACATTCTCATCATTTGGTTCTCGTTTGAGTATTGATATTCACACCAGTAAAATTTATAAGTAAAC
>JAFEMH010000788.1:22500-340000 GCA_022495995.1 Adenophora triphylla var. japonica
AAGGAGATTGCGGTTGCATCAAAGAAGCCTAAGGGATCATCAAATGATCAAAAGGTGAAAAAGTGCTTCTTTTGCAAGGACCCCACTCACATGAAGCTCGACTGCCCTAAGTATCGCCAATGGCGAATTAAGAAAGGTATGTCATTTAGCTTTGTTTGTACTGAAGCTAATTTAGTTTCAATTCCTTCGTATACATGGTGGTTAGACTCCGGTGCAACTACTCACATAAGTTCATGTATGCAGGTTGCCTGAACTACCGAACGCCCAATGAAGGTGAAAGATTCATCTACATGGGAGCTGGAAAGCCGGTAGAGGTGGAAGGCATAGGGACTTTTAGATTATCTCTTAGTACTGGATATTATTTAGTTTTGAATAATGTATTTATTATTCCATCTTTTAGACGGAATTTGATTTCCGTCACTACATTAGATCGGGAAGGTTATTCCTGTATCTTCGGCAATAATAAATGCAATTTATATTTTGATTCAAAGCTTTTTGGTACTAGTTCTTTGTCTTATATTGATAATCTATATTTACTTGACACAGTCAATTCATTAAATGAGTCTCATAATAATGAAACTAACTCTCGAGGCATAAAACGAAAGTTTTCAAGTAAAAACTCTTATACCTTGTGGCATAGGCGTTTGGGTCATATCTCCAAAAGGAGAATTGACAAGCTTGTGTTCGAGGGAATATTACATAAGCTTGATACTCCGGAAAATAACTTTTGTATTGAATGCCTTAAGGGAAAATTTACTAATAGTACAAACAAAAATGAATCCTTGAGAGCTACAAAAGTCTTAGAACTAATTCATACGGACATATGTGGACCGTTCTCTACCCCTTCATGGAACGGACAAACATATTTTATTACGTTCATAGATGACTTCTCTCGTTATGGATACATTTATTTACTTCATGAAAAGTCTCAATAATTGGACGTTTTCAAGTATTTTAAAACCGAAGTTGAAAATCAACTTGAAAAGACTATTAAGAACGTTAGATCCGATTGTGGTGGTGAATACTACGGACGGAATGATGGTTCAGGAGAACAACGTCCGGGTCCTTTTGCTCGCTATTTGGAAGAGTGTGGGATTGTCCCTCACTACACCATGCCGGGGACACCTAGCATGAATAGTGTAGCCGAGAGACGTATTAGAACCCTTAAGGATATGGTAAGAAGTATGGTTTCTTGTACTTCTTTACCTCACTCATTATGGGGCGATGCTTTGAAAACCGCAACCTACCTACTTAATAGAACTCCTTCAAAAGCTACTAACAAAACCCCTTATGAATTATGGACCGGTAAGAAACCGTCCCTTAATCATCTTCATGTTTGGGGTTGTCCAGCCGAAGCTAGGCCTTATAGACCTAATGAAGAAAAGTTGGACGCTAAGACAGTTAGTAGTTATTTTGTAGGGTATTCTCAAAGATCTAGGGGATATAAATTCTATGACCCAAAAACTAGAACCTTTTTCGAGACGGGAAATGCTAGGTTCTTTGAGGATGTTGAATTTAGAGGGGAAAATTTGAATAGTAATTTTGAATTTGAAGAAATGGAAGAGGAATTCGTTTCTATACCTCTTCCTATAGTTCCTATCGAAAATCAAGCAGTTGTGCCTGAAATTCGACAAGAACATAATATTCAAAATGACGTTAATTCTCCTATTAATGAACAACATGAAAATGTTGATGAGGAAATTCAACACCCTCAAAATCAAGAAGAACCGGTGCCATTAAGAAGATCTAATAGAGCAAGAAGGAGGGCTATACCGGATTATTATGATGTATATCTTGCCGAGAATGAGGAACTGTTAGGTTTAGTGGGAGATGAGCCAATCACCTTCCATGAAGCCATTAGTGGTCCAAATTCTCATAAGTGGATTGATGCCATAAATGAAGAGTTAAAATCCATGAATGATAATGACGTTTGGGATCTTGTCCCATTACCTAAGAATGTGAAACCCATCGGATGTAAATGGATCTTTAAGACCAAAAGGGATTCACAAGGGAATGTGGAAAGACATAAGGCTCGTCTTGTCGCTAAAGGATTTACTCAAAAAGAAGGCATTGATTACAAAGAAACATTTTCACCGGTATCCTCTAAAAATGCTTTTAGGATCATTATGGCTTTAGTGGCACATTTTGACCTTGAGCTTCATCAAATGGACGTAAAGACAACTTTTCTCAATGGCGACATTGAGGAAACTATCTATATAAAGAAACCAGAAATGGTGACTGATTCGGATCAAACTAGTCAACTAGTTTGTAAACTCAAGAAATCCATTTATGGGCTTAAGCAAGCATCTCGTCAATGGTACTTAAAATTCAACCAAGTTATTCTTTCATTTGGCTTTGAAATGAATCTTGGTGAAGACTGTGTGTACCATAAGTTCAGTGGAAGTAGGTTTATATTTTTGGTCTTATATGTGGATGACATTTTACTTGCTAGTAATGATAAGGACCTTCTTAAGGAAACCAAGAAATTTCTCTCAAACAAATTTGAGATGAAAGATCTTGGAGAAGCTTCTTTTGTATTAGGAATCCAAATACATCGTGATCGCTCACGAAGTATGTTAGGATTATCACAAAAGAGCTATATAGAGAAGGTATTACAAAGGTTTAGCATGAAAAATTGTAAACCACATGACACCCCGGTCTCTAAGGGAGATAAGTTCAGTTTAAATCAATGTCCTAAAAATAATCTTGAATCTAAGTATATGGAAAATATCCCTACGCATCGGCAAAAGAGGGAAGCCTAATGTATGCTCAAGTCCGTACTCGCCCGCATCTTGCCTTTATTGTTGGCATGCTTGGGCGATATCAAAGCAATCCGGGAAGAGAACATTGGGTCGCAGCCAAAAGAGTGATGAGATACTTACAAAACACGAAGAACTACATGCTTACATATACAAAGTCGGATCATCTTGAGATCATTGGTTTTTCCGATTCCGACTTTTCTGGATGCCAAGATAGTCGCAAATCGACATCGGGTTATGTCTTCACTTTGGCCGGTGGAGCGATATCTTGGAGAAGTGCCAAGTAAACATTAGTTACTACTTCCACCATGGAAGCCAAATTTGTTGCTTGTTATGAGGCATCCAATCAAGCTATATGGCTGCGTAAATTCATTGAAGGACTGCGGATTGTCAAAGGTGTTGAAAGACCGCTTAAGTTATATTGTGACAATCGGGCCGCGGTATTGTACTCCAACAACAACAAGAGTTCATCTAAATCTAAGCATATAGATATTAAGTTTCTTGTTGTGAAAGAAAGAGTACAAAATGAACAAATAGAAATAGAACTTATTGGTACAAACTCCATGTTAGCGGATCCATTTACTAAGGCGTTATCTCCTTTAGTATTTCACGAGCATGTTGCCCATATGGGTGTAATGACTTTTGATAATGCCTAAATCAGTGGGAGTTTTAAATGTTTCTATTTCCTTGTGTTGTTTTCATTTAAATTGATCTCATTTGGTTAAAGTAGGACTAGTTGGAGAATATATATACGCATCTTTTATATATATTCATTAATATTCCATGCTACATATCTATACTTAATCTATGTCATTTAGTTGGATATATATATGTGATTAATGTGGGTTTAGTTGCGAATCAATTACAACGAATGCCCCTTTAGTCCTTATACTTATATGACTAATGGACGGGATTGTTTTCGAATGACAACAAAGTGCACATAAGGGTTGTCATTTGTGTTATAAATATGATTGAAGAAATTTATTAAGTGAAGGTATATGTTATAATAATCCAAGTGGGAGATTGTAAGAACATGGATTAATATAACATATAAATACTTAATAATATAATGATCAATATTATAATATATGGTATAAAGTATAGAACTCAACATAATATGTAGAATTCCATAATATAAGTATACCATTAAATGATGGGCATAATGGTAATATCTTATACTCCCTCCGTCCCACCAACATTGATACCAAATTTCTGGGCACGAGGATTAAGGAAAAGTAAATGAGAGAAAAAGTGAAAGAAAATGTTGTGAGTATGAAGAATTAAATAGGAGAGAGAATGAGTGGGAGGAATAGTTAGGAGAGATAATGTTGTGAGTGTAAAAGTGAAATAGGAGAGAGAATGAGTGGGGTAAATAGTGAAGATTCCTTTGCCATTTTGGGCAATATCAGTTTTGGTGGGACGGACAAAAAAGGAAATAAGTATCAGTTTTGGTGGGACGGAGGGAGTATATCAATAGGTGTAGTCCCTAAATGAAGTGCCCATTGGATTCCTATATAAAGGCCTATCCATCAAGCCTATGAATCTACTAGTTATAATATTCTCATTCAGTCAAAACTCTTCCTAAGTAATTGAAGATTAAAGAGATTAAGGGCACTCATCATTTAGAAGATCTACTCCTCCCTAATTTGAAGTCTATCTTCTTACTTCATCCTCTTTACTCAAGAACAAGAACAAGACTAAGAACAAACATGGAATCACAAGGTACACGCTTCCGTATTATTATTATTATTCTTCTTCTTCTTCTTCTTCTTCTTCTTCTTCTTCTTCTTCTTCTTCTTCTTCTTCTTCTTCTTCTTCTTCTTTCTTCTCCTTCTCTTCTTAATCTAGTTATGAGTCGGTTCATGGTTAATGGATCGTTTATGTTCCAACAAGACTGACTAGGAAATGGTGGTTTTGGTGAGTGGTGTGTGGGGGTGGGCATGAAGAAGAAAGGAATAAAAGAAAATGATAAGAAAGGGTAAAATAGGGATATTGTTGGAAATTAAATTAAGCACCACAGATTAAACAACAATTTAATCAACAGTAGGGGATTTTATTGATCAAGTCAAACGTACCAATTAAGCCAATAGCAAAACCGAAAGCCAAGGAACAGGATCAGGAAAACAAACAGAAACAAGAAATCAAACGGTTAGAAAACTTATCGTGATTTGATCGAGTCGCCTTAGGAAGACTGCCCTAAGAGAAAATATTGCCCCCAATTGGTGCAACTCGTGCATGTGCAAATTTCTCCGAGGATAAAACGATCACGGACTACGTACTACGAGCAAAGACACAGTAGGTAGTCACCGCGGTCCTATCTCAATCGCCTTGAATCTCACGAACGAATCTCTATGAACGGGAGTAATCGATCAATGAATAAAAGCAAGAGAATTGTGTTTCTCTTCAATACTCATACATCAAAAACGGCTGGAGGAATTATGGTATTTATATGTATGGTAAAACTAGAGTTTTAGGGCTTAAAGAAACCTAAAACCGATCTAATTCGCCCAGGAAAACACCGATCCGATGCCGCGCGGCCGCCCTCGAGGTGTGCGCGACCGCGCTAGGCTCCGTAAACTTTTGGTGAGCTTAAGACAAACAAGCGCGGCCGCCCTTGGCATGAGCGCGCCGCCCTCCTTCGCAAACTCGGACGCGTTTTTCCCTTGCCAAATTCAAATTCCAAAAACAACAACACAACCATGTCATAGATCTATGGACTTCCATACCCACATATATCAAATATTCCAACAATCCCCCACAAGTTCATAGAAATATGACGTGTACAGCATTGTCCATTGCCATGCTTTCAATAATGGTACCTTCCGCTTGAACCACTACCTATGTTATCCAACGCAAACCTCCACAGACCGCATGAACGGTGTCTTGAATCTCGATGCCTTTGGATGTAGAGGCCTTCACTGTAACAAACACGACAAAAGCTATGATAGGCCCTCTATCGAACACTTGACGCTTATAAGCCATACGTCCCGATCCTCTATCATGAGTGCTTTTAAGGAATAACCCAAATTCCTCTAGTTGCGCCAACAACAACACTCACTTAGTCAAGCATCTCGGAAGATGTACTCGCTAGCATCTTGTCTAAAAGACTTGATCCCATTCAAAGTTCCAAACTTTTACTAAATTAGCAAAGCAATGAGCACCTCTAGGCTATTCAGGGATAGACTCGGACATGTAACATGTCAATCTATTATTTGGTGCTCCGACTCACCCCACGCCTTGTTATTACCACATTGAATCTCCTTTGTGGGATCTCCACTTAGGTAGATTGGGTTGCTACTGCGTTTGAGTCGACGGGGTTCACCCCATCCCCAACCTAGATTTTTCGAACAAGAGCAAATTCTAGCCCTTTGGTTAAAGGATCACCGTGTTATCCTTGGTACCAACATAATCAACAAATATCACCTTCCGAGACACTAGATCCCTTATAGATTTTAATCTAATTTGGATATGTCTCCTAGTTTTACAGCTTGTACTTCGACCCTTTTCGCTTCTCAATTGTGGCGTGTTGTCACAATGTACGTAGATAACAGTGCATGGGCTTCGACTACGGGCAACTCGCATAAGTCCTCGGGCCATTCAGCTTCCAATCCAAAAGAGTGTCAAGGGCAACTAATTCGGCCTCAAATGTAGACCTAGACAACAGAGTTTGTTTGGTCGACCTCCAAGCGACCGCAGCTCCGCCTAAGGTGAAAACATACCCCGTACAACCATAACTCCCGGAGTTATAGGCAATCCAAATTTTGCATCACTATACCCTTCAAGCAATGTATGATATCTACCATAATGCAGCCCAAGGGAAATCGTTCCCTTCAAATACTTGAGAACTCTATCAAGAGCTTCCCAATGTGCTTTATTTGGACATTGAGTATATCTAGCCAACCTAGTAACCGAATAGGATATATCCGGTCTAGTACAATTGGCAAGATACATCAAACTTCCAATTATTTGAGAATATCTCAACTGAGCCATCGGTACTCCACTTTCATTCTTAGTAAGAGCGGATGAAGTGGTCATATGGAGTCTTAGCCACTTTGCAATTCTTATAACCAAATTTCTCAATTACACTTTCAGTATAATGAGATTGCGATATGGTTATGCCACTAGTTGAACGAGTCAACTTAAGGCCAAGAATCACACTAGCTACTCCCATATCCTTCATCTCAAACTTACTTTTCAAGAATGCCTTAGTAGTATCAATTATCCTCATATCCGTTCCAAACAACAGAATATCATCGACATACAGACATAAGACAATACTACTATCACCAATACTCTTGCTATAGACACACTTATCAAACTCATTAGTAACAAAGCCAAACGATGAGACAATTTTATCAAATTTCTCATGCCACTGCTTAGGGGCTTGTTTCAGTCCATACAAGGACTTAACAAGTTTACAAACCTTTCTCTCATTGCCAGGGGCCTCAAAACCTTCAGGTTGATCCATATAAATTTCTTCCTCTAGATCGCCATGTAAGAAAGCGGTCTTAACATCCATCTGATGGATAGAAAGATCATATACAGAGGCCAATGCGATAAGCATTCGGATTGTAGTCATTCTAGCAACTGGCGAATAGGTATCGAAATAGTCTATTCCCTCCATTTGCTTGAATCCCTTAGCCACTAACCTAGCCTTAAACTTGTCAACGGTTCCATCCGGTTTCAGTTTCCTTTTGAAGACCCACTTACATCCTATCGTGCTACAACCAGGAGGGAGATCGACCAATTCCCATGTCCCATTAGAGACAATAGAATCCATCTCGCTCTTAACAAGATCCTTCCACCGCTTGGCATCGAAGTAGCCATAGCAAGCTTTGAAGGTTAGAGGATCACCCTCGACATTGTAAGTGATAAAATCATTTCCAAAGTCCTTAGTGGTCCTTGCCCTTTGCTCCTTCTTGGTTCAATCTCATCGTCGTAATGAGTTGCACCGGAATCAACCCCCACATTCGCGCCTTCTACTGGAAAGCAGAAGAGAATTAGTGGTCGGGTTAGATTCCTTAGGAAGTCCGTCCTTCATAGGAAACACATCCTCAAAAAATGTTGCATCACGTAACTCAACTATAGAGTTCACATCTATGCCGAAATTTCGGATTTTATAATAAGAAATCTCAATGCATAACTTGTTTCGTAATAACCTATAAAGATAGCATCAACAGCTTTAGGTCCAAGCTTTTTCCTTTTATGTGCGGGTACAAGTACCTTTGCAAGGCACCCCCACACTTTTAAGTGTTTCAAGCTAGCCTGTCGACCTCTCCAAAGTTCAAACGGACTTTCCTTTCTATGCTTAGGAGGGACTCTATTCGTAATATGGCAAGCCGTATTCAAAGCCTCTCCCCACATATATTTGGGCAAACCCGTAACTTATGAGTAAACCGTTAATCATATCAAGAAGGGTTCTATTCTTACGTTCGCAACACCATTTGATTGAGGGGTGTAGGAGGAGTCTCTTCATGAACTATTCCGTTTTCTTGGCAATAATACATGAAGGGATTAGACTCATATTCACCTCCTCTATCGACCTTAACCGTTTAAGTTTCTTGCCGCTTGTGTTTCGCTTCGTTCTTAAATATAATGAATTTATCTAATGCTTCATCCTTAGAACTAAGCAAATAGACATAACAAAGATTTACTAGCATCATCAATAAAGGTGAGAAAGTATTTCTTTTTGTCTTTGGTCAACACACCATTAAATTCACAAATATCAGTATGAACTAAATCTAGAATTTCAGAATTTCTCACAACCGTTTTAAACGGACCTTTTGTAGATTTAGCTTCAACACATACATGACATTTAGAATTCTTATCAATAGCATGTTTAGGAATAATATCTAAGTTCATCATTCTTTTCACGTAATCATAGTTAATATGTCCTAAACGACCATGCCAAACATTTGAAGATTCAATGGAATACGAAACAGATAATCAATAGAACTAAAATTATTGTGCGAACAAACATCAGCTTCAACTCTAATTTTAAATAAACCATCCGAGGAATAACCTTTCCCCACAAAACTACCGTAATCCAAAATAATAACCTTATTACACTTAAATGAAATCTCGAATCCTTCTCTAACTAGACTAGAACCACTAATAATGTTGCGACGAATATCAGGAACGTGATACACTCGATGCAAGGTAACAATGCGCCCATTGGGAAACCTCAGGTCCACGCGTCCACCCCAAGCACCTTTGCAGCACTAGAGTTCCCCATCGTCACCGATCTACCACGCTCAGCCGGTAAGACACAAATAGCAATTTATCAGCACAAACGTGCACATTTGCCCCAGTGTCAACTAGCCACTCGTTGGGTTCATAGACAGTAAAGATTTCAGATAAGAAGTTACATACTTAGTAACATTGCAGGTCGATCATCAACTCCTGTGTGTCGAGTCAGATCATCATAATCCTTCGGACCCAACACCATGTTGACAGCAGGATGGTCATCGCCAGAGGCTTGTGGTCCTTTTCCTTTCTTGGACGGGCAGTCCCTAGAAAAGTGTCCACCTTCTCCACAATTCCAGCAGCCTGCTTTTGCTCTTGGCTTCCTAAAGTTATTTTTCTTAACTTTAAGTTTATCATGGTTTTCTTTATCCTTAGAAGTTTTCACACCTTTTCCTTTAAACTTGCTTTTACCTGTTACCATATTGGCAGCAGCCTCCACAGGTACGCTAGGTTGGTTACCATTATGCACCTCCTGAATCGCAATTGCATTCATCAATTCATTGAGTGACAAGCTTCCAAGACGATGCTTGAGGGTCATACCAAATTCCCCCAAGATCGAGGAAACTTCTCAATGATAGCCATGACAAATAACTTATCAGGAAGTCCCATGTCAGCATCCTTGAGTGACTGCAAAATGATTTGGAGTTCGTGCACTTGATCGGTAACCGACTTGCCCTCACTCATGTGATAATTCAGAAACTTTCCCACTTGGTACTTTTCCACACCGGATTCATCGGTGCTGTACTTCTTGGAAAGCGAGTCCCACAAAGGACGCAGAAATGAGAGGAGCAGATCAATAAACATCAAAGAGTGCATTCGACAAAGCCGACGTAATGCATCCTCGAACAACATCGTCCCGCTTCCTTCCACGCTTAACAAAAGCCACATTAACCGGATCATCACCATTCGTAGCGGGACATTTAGATGTCAAGATACTGTACATACCCTTAATTGACAAACTCATCTTCATGCGTTCAGACCAACGCTTGAAGTTCTTACCACCAAACTTCTCCGGAAGATCGGAGGTGTCAACTAGGGACTTAAAGGGAGAGCTAGAGGAACCACCAGACATGATCAAATAAAAATATTATTTTTCTCTTAGACTGTTGGAAATTAAATTAAGCACCACAGATTAAACAACAATTTAATCAACAGTAGGGGATTTTATTGATCAAGTCAAACGTACCAATTAAGCCAATAGCAAAACCGAAAGCCAAGGAACAGGATCAGAAAACAAACAAACAAGATATCAAACGGTTAGAAAACTTATCGTAATTTGATCGAGTCGCCTTAGGAAGACTGCCCTAAGAGAAAATATTGCCCCCAATTGGTGCAACTCGTGCATGTGCAAATTTCTCCGAGGATAAAACGATCACGGACTACGTACTACGTAGCAAAGACACAGTAGGTAGTCACCGGCGGTCCTATCTCAATCGCCTTGAATCTCACGAACGAATCTCTATGAACGGGAGTAATCGATCAATGAATAAAATCAAGAGAATTGTGTTTCTCTTCAATACTCATACATCAAAAACGGCTGGAGGGATTATGGTATTTATATGTATGGTAAAACTAGAGTTTTAGTGGCTTAAAGAAACCTAAAACCGATCTACCCGGCCCAGAAAAACACTGCATCCGACGCCGCCGCGGCCGCCCTCGAGGCGTGCGCGACCGCGCTAGGCTCCGTAAACTTTTGGTGAGCTTAAGACAAACAAGCGCGGCCGCCCTTGGCATGAGCGCGTCCGCCCTCCTTGGCGTAAACTCGCACGCGTTTTCCCTTGCCAAATTCAAATCAAAAACAACAACACAACCATGTCATAGATCTATGGACTTCCATACCCACATATATCAAATATTCCAACAGATATTGGTGGTGTATTTGGTGTTGGATTTTTTTTTTGGTGAACTTAATATTGCGGGTGTATTCAGTAATTGTGCGGGGCCGAATAACAGTTCTCTTTTTGATATAGAATTTTGGTACCAAAGTCCCAAGCGGGCCCCACTTCCAAAGAAGCCCACAACCGAATGATGCCACTAAACTAACCACAAACATGATCACGATGCGCTTGTAGAATGTCGGCCTAGCCGCATAAACAAAACGAAGTCCGTACATTCGTGAACAAAATATAAAATACTCCCATCCGTCCAAAATGAATGCCCAAAAGATTTCGACTCCGCTCTTGATCAAGAGCAAATTTGAACATTTTTGGACATTTATTTTGGGATGGAGTGATTTCAACATCCACGAAAAGAGGGACTCCAAAACCAAATATGAAAATCGCCCGACAAAGATAAGGGCCGTATCAAAAGAGAATTCACTCATCAAAGTTGAATAAAAAGACAATTTCCATTCGAAGACTTGATAAGTACTCGCATGCTTGTAATACATAGTTTCCAGTGCACGCTCCAAGCCGTTTAAACCATGGGTGTAAAGTAAAAATATTTTTCTCCTCTTTCTCATCCCAATTTAACAAATACTTTGCAATAACCGGTTACTAGAGTGGAATATGCAGGCAAAAACATACTCTTCTGTCTCGAAATGATCTTCTCACTTTTTATGTCGTTACCACAAAGGTACTTTGAGCAACAATTTAAGGTTGATTTAATTATATCTTAATGAAAATTTAAATCTTGTTAACAATACACCATTATAAATACTATCAGTAACAATTTTTAGATCTTCATTCGGATAATTAAATCAACCTAAGATTATTGCTCAAATTACCTTCGCGTTAACGACAAAAAAAAGTTGGAAGATCATTTCGGGACGGAGGGAGTATCATCAAAGAAAACTAGCAGTGCAAGCACATTCACCTTGATAAGCATATTCACTCCAACAATAACGCCAGAAATACTGAAAGGCTTTGACAAAGTTTCCAACCCACAAGCATAATTTTCTTGAAGTAAGAAGGCCAGCACACTAATCTCTAAACATAGCATTCCGTATCTCGTGAATGCCTACAAAAGAGTTCCAATAAACCTCCTTTCTAGGAGTGCACTGCCATGCCTATTGCATAAAAGATAGAGAGTTAAATTACAGCCTGTACAAGACGGAAACTC
The DNA here is from genome assembly GCA_022495995.1 of Adenophora triphylla var. japonica. Lineage (NCBI taxonomy): Eukaryota > Viridiplantae > Streptophyta > Magnoliopsida > Asterales > Campanulaceae > Adenophora > Adenophora triphylla. The sequence goes on from JAFEMH010000788.1 coordinate 34,566, forward strand.
TGAGCACTAAGACATTACATCTTTACACTTGACTTTTCTCTCCTCTTAATCATTTTCAGGTCCAATTTTTCCCTACCGTGAAGAAGATGTTGGAAAAAGTGTGTTTTGAAGGAAATAATGAGTTATTTTCTTAATTTGTTATTTGTTAAAATGACAAATTGATTATTGGATTGTGTTCTACTCCATGAGTACATTGAAATCATATATTCATTTGTCAAAAATGGTTGAGAAATGAATGAGATATGAAGGCTCAAAGTTAATGGGTTGAAATGGGTAAAATGTGGTTATCCCACATTGGAAAAAGATGAAAAAGTGGCTAAGTTTAAATACTCCTACACTTTGGTAGGGAGTAAGATTGTGGTACATAGAGGCTCTCTCTCGTGCAAAGGTGCGCAGGGGGGGTGCAAATCATGGACCGAAATAGGCTTTGGGGTACCGAACTCATGTGCATGCGCGTCCTGCGGACACGAATGTAGCTCTGAAATAGCCTGTCCGCGCGAGCCCACTTTTTGCATTTTTTTTCCAAAACTTGACCAAATGTTTCTGGCGGTGAGGCGGGCGCCTGGACCTAGGTGAAGCGGCCGCCTGGAGGCCAGTAGGTGCCGGCCATGTGAGACAGCCCGAGGCGGGCGCCTGGAGTCCAGAAGGGGCTGCCCCGTTTGTGCACCAACGAGGCGGGCGCCTGGGTGGGTCGAGGGCGGGTGCCTCGTTCTCAGCAACTGGTTCCCAGAAACTGTTCTGCTCATGTAACTTCCGAAATAAATTGCAAATTCATTATTTATAATTGCAATATTAATTGAGCAAATTAAAAACATGGTTTTAATTTGTTGGGCAGTTTTCCTATGGAGTTTATAATTGCAATATTGATTGAGCAAATTAAAAGTGTGGTTTTAATTTGTTGGGAAGTTTTCCTATGAGGAAAATATATAAATAGAACACAACCACAAGGGAAAACATACAGTTTTTCACAATCTCCACAATCATTTCGCAGCATATTGTTCATCTTCACTTTGGCCTCCTTGCATTGCATTAGTGGTTATAAAGTTCAAGCATCGACTTCAGTTCGCCGGAGGTCTAATTGTGCAACCACCATCCGGTTACTCCGTTTCATCCTGGGAGGCAAGCGTTCCGTAACAACTCAAGCACAACGTGGTGAGGGGGCGTAATTTGTCTTAAGGAGAGTGTGATTTCACACGACTCGGACATCTTCGACAAATATTTTCTTTCTCTTGTATTTTCTGTTTCTGTTTTATTTAGTTTTATATAATTCCAGCAGAGATTTTGTAATAGTTATTCCAACAATCTTAAGACAAATTATTGTCTCTTCGTTGGAAGGAAAACTATTTAAAACAAAGGAACTAAACTTGTTTGTTTTGTTTCGTATGGCTACTCAATCAAACGTGGAAACCAATGTCGGGAAAACTCCGAGAATCCTCGTGTGGAGGAAGCGCTTCGTGTGGAAACCAACTCTCAAAGGGTGGTTGTCCAAACTGTTTCGAACCATCATGGTGAGAAACCGGAAAAGTTTGTTGGCCAAGACTTTAAAAGATGGCAACAAAAGATGCTTTTCTATTTGACTACCTTGAACTTGGCGAGATTTCTTAAGGAAGATCCGCCACAGTTGGGTGAGAATGAGACGGATGGGCAAGCCATCTCGGCTCTTGATGCTTGGAAGCATTCCGAGTTTCTTTGCAGAAATTACATCCTTAATGGATTGTCGGATACGCTATACAATGTGTATAGTGTTAAGAAAACTGCAAAGGAACTATGGGAGTCCTTGGAATATAAGTATAAGATAGATGACGCGGGCACAAAGAAATTCATTGTGGGCCGTTTTCTTTGAATATAAAATGGTGGACTCAAAAACTGTTAAAAGTCAAGTGGAAGAGTTACAAATAATCATTCATGAAATTCATGCCGAAGGGATGGTAATTAGTGAAAGCTTTCAAGTGGCGGCAATCATTGAAAAGTTGCCTCCCGCTTGGAAAGATTTCAAGAATTATCTTAAACACAAACGAAAGGAAATGAATGTTGAAGCGCTTGCTATTCGTCTTCGAATTGAGGAAGAGAATAGGATTGCGGAGAAGAAGTTGAATAATCTTCTTGTGGCAAAAGCCAATGTTGTGGAGCATGTTGATAGCTCCAAGGCCAATGGCAAAGCCAAAGGCAAGTTTGGTCCCAAAAAGGGTGGTTCTAGTTTGAAGCCAAAGGGAGGAATCTCCAAGAAAAAGTTCGGTGGAACTTGTTACAATTGTGGCATTGTGGGCCACAAGTCTTCGAGTGTAGGAAGCCAAAGAAACAATCAAACATGGTGGATGTCATCTCGAATGAAGTTTCCGATATGCACTTGGCGGCGGTAATTTCTGAGGTGAATTTGGTGGGTTTAAACCCAAATCAGTGGTGGATTGACACCGGTGCTACTAGGCATGTTTGCTCAAACAAGGAAATGTTTAGTAGTTTTGAAGCCCTTGAAAATGGTGAGAAATTGTTCGTGGGAAATTCTGCCACGTCCGATGTGAAAGGTCAAGGAAAGGTGGTGCTGAAGTTGACTTCCGGGAAAGAGTTGACTCTCAACAATGTGCTCTATGTGCCCGAAATCCGGAAAAATCTGGTGTCCGGATCGCTTTTGATTAAGCATGGCTTTCGTGTTGTGTTTGAATCCGATATGGTTACTTTGTCTAAAAGTGGAATGTTTGTAGGCAAAGGTTATGTTTGTGATGGTATGTTTAAGCTTAGTGCTATGGTTGTTAAAAGCAATGTAATGGCTAACAAGCCTAAGATGAATGTGATGAATAAGAATAATTCTTCCGTTTACTTGCTTGAGTCTTCCAATTTGTGGCATGGTAGACTAGGACATGTTAACTATGATACTATACGTAGATTAATTAACATGAATTGCATACCAAAATGTAAAATAGACTACAAACATAAATGTGAAACTTGTGTAGAGGCAAAGTTTACAAAACCTCCGTTCCATTCGGTTGTAAGAAATAATGAACCACTTGAGTTGGTTCATACGGATTTATGTGACTTCAAGTCAACACAAACACGAGGGGGCAATAAGTACTTTATGACTTTTGTTGATGATAGCACAAAATATTGTTATGTGTATCTTCTCAAAAGTAAAGATGAGACTATAGAGAAGTTTGTTCTCTATAAAAATGAAGTTGAAAATCAACTCAACCGGAAAATAAAGGTCATAAGAAGTGATCGTGGTGGTGAGTATGAATTCCCTTTTGAAGGTATTTGTGCTCAACATGGGATTAAACATGTTACAACACCACCATATACCCCACAATCCAATGGAGTTGCCGAGAGGAAAATCGGACTCTAAAGGACATGATGAATGCCATGTTAATAAGTTCGGGTTACCGGATAACATGTGGGGAGAGGCCGTCTTGTCGGCAAATTATGTGTTGAATAAAATGCCCCGAAAGAAAATAAATAAGAGCCCCTATGAATTGTGGCATGGAAGAGTGCCATCATACCAATACATGCGAGTGTGGGGGTGTCTTGCAAAGGTTTCAATACCACCTCCTAAAAAGGTGAAAATTGGACCAAAAACTATTGATTGCATATTTATTGGGTATGCTCACAATAGTAGTGCTTATAGGTTTCTTGTGCATGAATCGAAGATTCAAGATATACACAAGAATACTATAATGGAGTCAATAAATGCTTCTTTCTTTGAGAATGTGTTTCCGTGCAAAAGAGATGATGCAAGTTCATCTAAACGGAGACATGATTCAATAGAAGAAGAAGAAGTCGAAGGAACAAATCATCATGATGAAAATGATGAAGCGGAGGTAGAACCTCGACGGAGCAAACGAGGTAGGGTAGAAAAATCTTTTGGCCCAGATTTTCTAACCTATATGCTTGAAAGTGAACCACAAAGTTATAAAGAGGCCGTGAGCTCTTCCGAAGGACCTTTGTGGAAAGAGGCCATTAAAAGTGAGATTGATTCCATTTTACAAAATCACACTTGGGAATTAGTGGATCTTCCTCCGGGAAGTAAACCACTAGGATATAGGTGGATTTTTAAAAGGAAAATGAAGACGGATGGAACAATTGACAAGTATAAGGCAAGACTTGTAATTAAAGGTTACAAGCAAAAGGAAGGCCTTGATTACTTTGATACATATTCTCCTGTTATTGAGAATAACATCCATAAGAATTGTACTTGCAATAGCCGCATTGTGGAATCTTGAAGTACATCATATGGATGTTAAAACAGCCTTGCTAAATGGGGATTTAGAAGAGGAAATTTACATGGAGCAACCGGAAGGATTTTCTCAAGGCTTGGCAAGAAAATAAAGTGTGCAAGTTAGTAAAGTCATTGTATGGCTTGAAACAAGCACCAAAACAATGGCATCAAAAGTTTGATCAAGCCATGATGGAAAGTGGATTTAAAATAAATGAATGTGACAAATGTATCTATGTTAGAGACACGGGAAATGGCTACGTCATTTTATGTCTTTATGTAGATGACATGCTTATCATAGGAAGCCGTGATAAAATGATAAAGTCCACTAAAGATATGTTGAACTCAAAGTTTGACATGAAAGATATGGGGTTAGCCGACGTAATCCTTGGCGTGAAAATTTCAAGAATGTCAAATGGACTTGCTTTAAGCGCTACATTATGTGGATAAAACTCTTGAGAAATTCAGCAAGGATGACTTAGCTATTTCTAGAACCCCAATAGACATGAGTCAACATCTATCAAAGAATAGAGGTGACACAGCTTCTCAAGTTGAATACTCCAGAATCATTGGAAGTCTAATGTACTTGATGAGTTGTACTAGACCGTATATTGCTTACACGGTTAGCAAACCGAGCTCGGTATACAAGTAATCCCTGAACGGAACATTGGAATGGTATAGCGAGAGTACTAAGGTACTTAAGATATACTCGCGATTATGCTTTACACTATACTAGACATCCAAATAGCTAATCGAAGGATATAGCGATGCTAATTGGATATCCGATATAAAAGACTCAAGGTCTACAAGCGGATTTGTGTTTACATTAGCAGAGCTGCTATATCATGGAAATCTTCTAAACAAACGGTTATAGCTAGATCCACGATGGAATCTGAGTTTATAGCGTTAGATAAATGTGGTGAAGAAGCCGAGTGGCTACGCCAATTTATAGAAGATATTCCAAGATGGACGAAGCCCGTGCCATCAATATGTATACATTGTGATAGCCAATCGCCGATTGGAAGGGCACACAATCATATGTATAATGGTAAGTCGAGACACATTCGTCGAAGACATAATACCATTAGACAACTACTCTCAACTGGCACAATATCCATTGACTATGTTAAGTCAAAGGAAAATTTAGCGGATCCGTTAACCAAAGGGTTAAATAGAGAGTTAGTTGAAAGTTCGACGAGGGGAATGGGACTAAAGCCTCTAAAAAGTTAAACACAGCAGAAAACCCAATCTAGATGACTGGAGATCCCAAGAACTAGATTCAATGGGACCACCTAACTGTTAAAAGACTTGTAGCGTCACTGTGGGGGAATCAACCCCAAGTCCATTCCTATTAGTGACATCCCGAAAGGACAAGGATAAGCCTATGGCTTTTAATGATTCTTACGCGTCGAAAATTCGAGCGGGGTAATACGGGTTACCTTTAAGAAATCACCTATGTGAGAGAGAAGTGGGGCCGCTTCGAGGAGAATTGTGTGAGGCTCAATTCTTAGACCCTCTCGCAGAACCAGGCTTATGGTCATGGCCATGATTGAACATAGCTATGAGAATTGAAGTATGTTAGGACGATACTTGTGTCAAGCATATGATCGGCTACACAAAAAGCATAACGATTCAAGGACATCGCGTCTATCGATTTGCGAGTAGAGTAAATATGCTTGTACGAGCGAAGATTCAATGGGCATTCCCACATCTTCGTATGCAAGTTTTCGTCTGCCGGGCTTTATCACCAATTCCGCATTATTCCTTCATGTGGGGGATTGTTGGAAAAAAGTGTGTTTTGAAGGAAATAATGAGTTATTTTCTTAATTTGTTATTTGTTAAAATGACAAATTGATTATTGGATTGTGTTCTACTCCATGAGTACATTGAAATCATATATTCATTTGTCAAAAATGGTTGAGAAATGAATGAGATATGAAGGCTCAAAGTTAATGGGTTGAAATGGGTAAAATGTGGTTATCCCACATTGGAAAAAGATGAAAAAGTGGCTAAGTTTAAATACTCCTACACTTTGGTAGGGAGTAAGATTGTGGTAAATAGAGGCTCTCTCTCGCGCACAAAGCGCAGGGGGTGCAAATCATGGACCAAAATAGGCTTCGGGCTACCGAACTCATGTGCATGCGCGTCCTGCGGACACGAATGTAGCTCCGAAATAGCCTGTCCGCGCGAGCCCACTTTTTGCATTTTTTTTTTCCAAAACTTGACCAAATGTTTCTGGCGGTGAGGCGGGCGCCTGGACCTAGGTGAAGTGGCCGCCTGGAGGCCAGTAGGTGCCGGCCATGTGAGACAGCCCGAGGCGGGCGCCTGGCTTTCCCGAGGCGGGCGCCTGGAGTCCAGAAGGGGCTGCCCCGTTTGTGCACCAACGAGGCGGGCGCCTGGGTGGGTCGAGGCGGGCGCCTCGTTCTCAAAGAATCGGTTCCCAAAAGCTGTTACGCTCATGTAACCTGCCGAAATAAATTGCAAATTCATTATTTATAATTGCAATATTGATTGAGCAAATTAAAAACATGGTTTTAATTTGTTGGGCAGTTTTCCTATGGAGTTTATAATTGCAATATTGATTGAGCAAATTAAAAGTGTGGTTTTGATTTGTTGGGAAGTTTTCCTATGAGGAAAATATATAAATAGAACACAACCACAAGGGAAAACATACGGTTTTCACAATCTCCACAATCATTTCGCAAAGATATTGTTCATCTTCACTTTGGCCTCCTTGCATTGCATTCGTGGTGATAAAGTTCAAGCATCGACTTCAGTTCGCCGGAGGTCTAATTGTGCAACCACCGTCCGGTTACTCCGTTTCATCCTGGGAGGCAAGCGTTCCGTAACAACTCAAGCACAACGTGGTGAGGGGGCGTAATTTGTCTTAAGGAGAGTGTGATTTCACACGACTCGGACATCTTCGACAAATATTTTCTTTCTCTTGTATTTTCTGTTTCTGTTTTATTTAGTTTTATATAATTTCAGCAGAGATTTTGTAATAGTTATTCCAACAGAAGAAACGTCTTGTAATCACTTTCCTGCTCAGGTATCAATTTCAAGACGGCAACCAACCATAACTAAATTAGCTCTTACAATCATCAGTTGGTTCCCAACCAAACGTAATTCTAAACACCCAACCGCTATGCCCATGCTCATACCAAAATAAAAAAATATCCCTGAAAGTACCCCATCCAACATTCCCACCTTACCTAAACTTATTGATTTTTTATTGGTCAAACACACCATAAATAATATATACAGAAAACTGTAGAGTAGTTGTATTGCAAGCATAGTAGTGCAGTCAAAATATGCAATATTCCTAAGCCTCCATTGCCCTAGGTGATCTCCCAGTGAAACCGGATACAAAAACGAGGGAGGCCTAACAAAGTCAAAGTCTGTTGCGTTCATTATAGTCGCATGCTTGACTGGGTGGTCAAGAATCGAGTTTCTTACATGAACTTACTGAATTTCCATTCACTATCTTCAAAATCCTTAAGAGCATGAAAATCAAATAAGGAAATAACATAACCCAAACCAATTTAAAACTTCACCAGTCAAATAGAGTATTTACCAATCACATTAATACACAGTTATTCAGCTTGGTTAATCTGCTTACACACCCAAATCCCTCCGTTTCATAAATAATCAAAGTTTGACTTCTCTGTGCCAATTAACCAATTCTTGAATACATCTATGCAATGACAGTCACGTTGAATCATAATAGCGTACTAGAAGCCATTGAATTTGAAAAAAAGTCAATATTGTTACCTGAACGGAGCACCAACCGAAGTTGAGAAGAACGGAGAACCAAAGGAGCACATAATAAGCGATCATTACAAAGGATGAGAAAAGTACCTTTTTGATCCTTAAACTATTTTATTTGGGACCTTTTAGTCCTTGAACTATTTTCTAAGCCTTTTTCATCCTTGAACTATTTTAATTGGGACCTTTTGGTCCTTCCCTTAAAACTTCCGTCCATTAACCGTTAATTGGACATTTTCGTAAAGAGTTCTGTAGGCCAGTGACCTTTTAGATACTTAACTCCGTTGTGGAACTATTTCTTTATTTTATTTTTAACAAATTTGAACATTCATTTAGGGACGGAGGGGTAAACAAAAATGTAAAAATATTAAATAGTACATTCATTTTAAACTATGTTTTCATTTGCAAATTTGAACATTCACTTAGAGACGGATGAGTTGCAAAAAAAAAAAATAGTAAAAATTTTGAACAGTATATTCATTTGGAGCTATTTTTTTTTTCAAATTTAAAAATTTAGGGACAGAGGCATAAAAACAAAGTAATTTTGAACAGTTGTTGTATGGGTTGACAGAAAATTTTAGCTTATTGGGTTCAAATTACTTTGTTTTCGACTACGCACCTCCGTTCCTAAATTTTCAAATTTGAAAAAAAAAAAAATAGTTCCAAAATGAATATACTGTTCAAAATTTTTACTTTGTTTTTTTTTCTACTGTTCCAAAATGAATATACTGTTTTCGACTACGCACCTCCGTTCCTAAATTTTAACTATTTTCAAATTTGAAAAAATAGTTTCAAAATGAACGTACTGTTTACATTTGTACTTTTTTTTTACTCCTCCGTCCCTAAATGAATGTTCAAATTTACAAAAAAAAAAAAAAACACATAATTTTAACAAAAATTTTAAAAGCACATAAAGTCAACAATTAATATAAAAGGTATATAATATGATACTAAAATAGGTGCCTAGGGTTAGGGTCGTTACACCCACCCAGCCCCTACCCCCACCCCCACCTACCCCACCCCCACCAAAAAATTTTTTTTTTACTCATTTTGCATACCCCTGCCTACCCCACCCACCCAGCCCCTACCCCCACCCCCACCTACCCCACCCCCACTGCAAAAAATTTTTTTTTGCTCATTTTGCATACCTCTGCCTACCCCACCCACCCACCCAGCCCCTGCCCTACCCCCCCACCTCCCATCAATTTTTTTTTTATCATTTTGCATACCCCTGCCTACCCCACCCACCCGGCCCCTACCCCCCACCCCCCACCCCAAAAAAAATAATTTTTTTACTCATTTTTCATACCCTTGCCTACCCCACCCCACTCCCCCTCCCAAAAAAAAAAATTTTTTTTTACTCATTAATTTTTTAAAAGAAGGGTAAATTGGACATTTTATATACTTTCATTTCATTCATATAATTTGTATTTTCAACCACACATGATTTGCTAAGGAATTGAATGGCAATTTCATTCCATTACGTGTCAACCAAACGGAGGGGTTTGACCAGTTTTTTTCCATTCCAATTCCTGTTGTGAATATGGCCCTCCACACCCAAGCAAACCTACAAGAATAATATTCGCACACAAACCAAGCACAAGAAATTAAAGAAAACAGAAAAGAACACAAGAAATTGTTAACCCAGTTCACCAATTTGATTGGCTACGTCTGGGGGCACTACCAAGCCAGGATCTTGCACTATGTAATTAGAATTTTTGTAACAACTGAATTGGGGGCGGAACATTGTTTATATATGACCTAGGGTAGAGTCCAAATCCTAAACAAACAAGGAAACTTTGATCGTTGCCGACCGGGCGGAGCGCGGCCGCTCTCCTGCTAAGCGCGGTCGCGCTATTGACGAGTAAGACCAAACGCCATCCTCGGCCCTTGAGCGCGGTCGCCCTACCTCTCAGCGCGGTCGCCCTCGGAGATGTTCCTCCCGAGCACCATTCTCGGCACAAGAGCGCGGTCGCGCACATAGGCAGCGCGGCCGCTCTTGACCCCAGAAACCTGCTACGAAAAATCTTCCCCTTGCTTCGATGTCTAGTCCAATTGATCCTCTAACCCAACAATCTCCCACCTAGAGATCAACCACACATATAAGCCCCGTATCCGTCTTCAACTCACCCTTGGTGTCCTCCTAGTGCTCACCTCGATCATGGTAGTGCCATCCTCCTCTCTCATTCTTCAAGCCCAATTGAAGCTTTCGCGCCTTCAACTTCTCAAGGTTCACAACCTTCGTCAACATGTCAGCCGGATTCTCCGATCCTAATATCTTCTCAAGCCACAAAGTCTTCTCCTCCAAGAGATGTCTGATGTAGTGAAACCTCAGTTCAATGTGCTTCGTTCTCGAATGAAATGCCGGATTCTTTGCCAAGTGAATTGCGCTCTGACTGTCACTGTAGAGAATATTACCACTTCGCGTCTTCCCAAGTTCACCCAAGAAGTTCTCGCACTCAAACCATCTCTTTACTTGCTTCCGTCATCGCCACATATTCTCGCTTCGCAATGACCGAGCCACGATCTTTTGTAACTTAGAAGCCCAGGAGATTGCTGTACCACCTAATGTAAACACATAACCCGTAGTACTTCTCCTTTTATCAAGATCACTTGATGCCAAGTCCGCATCAACATAACCCGCTAACACCACTTCCTTGCTTGAAAAAACACAGAGCCTTACCGAGCGGTATTCTTCAAGTAACGTAAGATCCACTTAACCGCTTCCCAATGTTGCTTTCCGGATTGCCCATGAACCGGCCGACTACTCCCACCGCATGTGCAATGTCCGGCCTTGTACACACCATTGCATAGATGAGACTCCCCACACCAAGCATATGGAGTTCTCTCCATCTTGTCACGCTCTTCCTTGTTCCTAGGCGAGTCCCTCTCGGATAGCTTGAAATGCAAACCCAATGGCGTCCCTGTTGGCTTCGCCTCTTCCATACAAAACCTTGCTAAGACCTTCTCAACATATTCTGCTTGTGAAAGAACCAACTTGCCCGACTCCCTATTCCGATCAATCCGCATGCCCAAGATTTTCCTTGCCTCTCCCAAATCCTTCATCTCGAACCGTTCTGACAACTGAGTCTTCAACCTGTTTACCTCTCTACTGCTAGAGCCCGCTATCAACATGTCGTCCACATATAACAGCAAGATAATATACCCATTGTCCGTGTTCTTGAAGTAGCAACAATGATCCGCCTCACATCTGATAAAATCAATGTCGTGCATGAATCCGTCAAATTTCCTGTACCACTGCCTAGGAGCTTGTTTAAGGCCATACAAGCTCTTAGTCAATCTGCAAACTAGCTCCTCGCTACCCTTAGACAAGAAACCCTCTGGCTGTACCATGTAAATTTCCTCCTCCAAGTCCCCATGAAGAAAGGCCGTCTTCACATCCATCTGTTCAAGCAGCAAGTTGTCCGCCACTACTATCCCCAGAACCATTCTGATAGTGGTCATCTTCACAACCGGAGTGAATACCTCGGTGTAGTCAATACCATACTTCTGCTGAAACCCTTTAACAACCAGTCTTGCCTTGTAACGCTTGCTACCGTCTGCTTCTTCCTTGATCCTGTAAACCCACTTGTTATGCAGCGCCTTCTTCCCCTTAGGTAGTTTAGTCAACTCCCAAGTTTTGTTGGCCTTCAATGAGATCATCTCATCATCCATCGCAGCTTTCCACTTGTTACAAAGCACACTACGAACTGCCTCCGCATAACATTCCGGTTCCCCATTATCTGTCAATAACAAATAATAATTCGAAGGAGTATACTGTCGGGTGATCCACGCAGCTGCTTTGGATCTACGCAGCGGAATATCCGGTTACGGAGTATGTGGTTCATCTTCAATGACCTCCCGACCATGGTCAACATGAACATCCCGCTCCCACCCGAGTCGGGAATATCCACCTCTACACCCTCCGGTTCCGAACTAGTATCATCAGATGCCCCCTTGCTATCCTTGTACAAAACCTGTTCATTGAATACCACATCTCGACTACTAATAACCTTATGGTTTTGATCATCCCCAAATTTTTACACGAAGTCATCCCCGCCATACCCAATAAATGTACACTTAAATGTATTTAGCATCTAATTTAGTTCTCTCACAGAATCAACATGAACATAAGAGACGCACCAAATACGCGAAGAAAGGACAAATTTATCTCGTCGCCACTCCAAGCTTCCTCTGGAATTCCGTTCCCCAATGGAACCGATGGTCCCCGATTGATCAAGAAAGCCGCCGTGTCAACCGCATATGCCCGTAACATCTTCGGAAGTCCACACTTCAATCTCATACTTCTAGCCCGCTCATTCAATGTTCTGTTCATCCTTTCGCTACCCCGTTGAGTTGTGGAGTCTTCTTTGGAGTCTTCTCCATACGAATACCATTCGCGGACAATATTCCCTAAACTCCCGAGCTCATACTCCCCACCATTGTCGATCTCAAGCACTTAAGCTTAAGTCCCGTCTCGATTCTCCACCAAAGCCTTCCACTTCTTGAACACCTCGAAAGCTTCATCTTTCCCCCAGAAGAAATAGACCCAGACCTTCCTTGTAGAATCATCAATAAAAGTCATATAATATGACGCACCACCCAGAGATGTAACCGGAGATGGCCCCCACAAGTCCGTGTGAACCAATTCCAACTTTGCTTCCCTCAATCCCCTACCTGTCCTCTAGAAATTATTCCTCCCTTGTTTGCCAAACATACAATCTTCGCAGATCCCCACGTTGACTGTCTTCAAACCCGGTAGTAGACCCTTGGAGCAAAGTACCTTCATCCCTGTCTCACTCATGTGACCCAATCGACAGTGCCACAAATCAGTATCACCCTTGGCTGCTGCCACCGCAATACTATCCTTGGTGTTGTTTGCCAAATACAAAGTACCCTCCTTATTACCCCGAGCGATCTCACAATCCTCCTTGGTAATAACCCAGTTCCTGCAGCCGAAAGTCACCTTGTAACCCTCTTCGTCCAACTGCCCAACTGAAAGTAGGTTCTTTTTCAAACCCGGAATGTGTCTGACCCCGTTCAGATGTAGAACCTTCCCGTCTGATGCTCCTATCCTGACATCCCCCTTCCCCTTGATTTCCAAAGGCTCGCCATCGCCTAGATAGACCTTCCCGAAATCACCCAAGTGTAGTTATCCATCTCTTCCTTATGCCCGCAAGAGTGGAATGATGCCCCGAATCCGGCACCCATGATTCTAGTGCACTACTAACACTCGAATCGCACATCATCACCTTCGACTGCCACATTCGCCTGATTGCCCTTACGATTTGGACAATCCCTCTTAAAGTGTCCCAACTCCTTACAATAGTAGCACTGAACAGATCCCTTCGCAACCTTCGGTTTATCCTTGGTCTCATCAGCTTTGCCCTTACCACTCACTCCGTTCTCCCTAGATTCGGTTCTCCCTTGTTTGCTAGTACCCGGCTTCCCCCTACTAGTAGTAGCTAAAGCCGCTCCCGAAGTACTTGATGTCCCCAACTTCTTCATGCGATTTTCCTCACCTAAAAGAAAGTCTTTAACATCATCATATTTCAAATTTTTCTTACCCGCCGAAGCGTTGATTGCGATCACCGTTCCGCTCCAACTTGCCGGTAAAGAAGCTAGCAACAAGCATGCATGAACCTCATCATTGAACTTGATCTCCACCGCTGTCAATGAATCTATGACATCCATAAACTCATCGATGTGCTTAGCCAAGGATCCTCCCTCTTGCATCTTGAGACTACCCATCTTACGTATCAAATCAACCTTATTTGCAGCAGACGGAGTTTCAAATCTCTCGCAAGATAATCCAATAGCTCCTTGGTGGTTGTCGCCTTCTGGTAGTCTTCGCGATCCACTTTGACAAAGTAGATCTAACCACCCCTAGGGCTTTCCGATCCATGAGTTCCCATTCCTCCCGACTTACATCTTAGGTTTGACACCCTTCGTAGGCTTGTAGAGATCCTTGTTGTACAAGAGATCCTCAATCTGCATCCTCCAATATCCGTAGTCAGACCCATCGAATTTCTCAACCGCCTGTTTGTCCTTGCCCATTCTTGATTGCTTGAAACAACTCCCTTGATCCTAAACCAAGAGCTCTGATACCAGTTGTTGTGAATATGGCCCTCCACACCCAAGCAAACCTACAAGAATAATATTCGCACACAAACCAAGCACAAGAAATTAAAGAAAACAGAAAAGAACACAAGAAATTCTTAACCCAGTTCACCAATTTGATTGGCTACGTCTGGGGGCACTACCAAGCCAGGATCTTGCACTATGTAATTAGAATTTTTGTAACAACTGAATTGGGGGCGGAACATTGTTTATATATGACCTAGGGTAGAGTCCAAATCCTAAACAAACAAGGAAACTTTGACTGTTGCTGAATCGGGCGGAGCGCGGCCGCTCTCCTGCTAAGCGCGGTCGCGCTATTGACGAGTAAGACCAAACGCCAGCCTCGGCCCTTGAGCGCGGTCGCCCTACCTCTCAGCTCGGTCGCCCTCGAAGATGTTCCTCCCGAGCACCATTCACGGCACAAGAGCGCGGTCGCGCACATAGGCAGCGCGGCCACTCTTGACCCCAGAAACCTGCTACGAAAAATCTTCCCCTTGCTTCGATGTCTAGTCCAATTGATCCTCTAACCCAACAATTCCTTCAGGAATTCAATTCCATTGACCATTCCATTCCTTCACTTTTTTTTCATTGAACCAAACGACCCCTAATTGAATTCATCCTTTGATTTCCAAGAAAAGAAAATGCTTCAAGGGAAGGGTATAGGGGTCAAAAGCTTCTCGATTAACTGAGAACATTGAAGCTTCAATAGTTCCCTAAAATCAATGCCATGCAATTGGTTTCGAAATTTCAAGTCATAAATTTAGGTAATTTTGAATCGATTTTATTTTCATCTCAGTATTTTCATAATATTCGATTTTTTTAAAAACATTTAATGGGTTATTGTTTTGAAGTTGTTGTTCTTGTATGCGACATCTGTGCGTTGTTTATGCAATATTTCTTCAGATTTGAAACATTTGGTTGTACTTGTATTTTTGAGTTTATTATACCAGGTCAACGTGTAATAAATTCAGATTTTTCAGATTAGAATGTAAATTTTGATTTTTACTTGGTTAATCTTCTTGTTGTCATCAGATGCTTCGATTAATTAATAAATTAATATGTATTGAACAAATATTGTCTTCCTAAGCCAGTAAACACATGAGAATCACAAGTTTATCAGATCCAAATGCTGCAAGAATGGCTATGACTCGAAGGGTAGGGTTCATTCACTGGTTTCCTTAAACCCTTATTATTAGGGAAACTGGACCATAAAGGTTCGATCTACATTCAAAGGAACTATGCGTAATTATAAGAATGCTAGAGAGAAAGGCTGTGTCTTCAATGTTGAATTAACATATGAATATATAAGTATTTAGTAATTATGCTTGGCTTATTTTTGAGGTTGAACGGATCACTGAAACTAAAACTTGATCTTGATTTTTGTTTTTAGGGTACTTAAATCCAAACAACCATGTTTAGTGCATCTGCAAGGAAGTTTTATGACAAGTTCTAGCTCCAAAAGGTCGGTGATGAGAAGAAGACAATATATACTTGTTAATTTTAAACCATGTCCCATACGTGTTAATAATGAAAAGGAGTTGGAAAAATGCAAAATTTATTTTCCCAAAAGCTTCCCTTTGCCAAGTGTTGCTGTTTCTGAAAATATCAAAACACCGAAGCAACTCGCATGCTAGAAACATGCGAAAAACATGCGAAGCAACTCACATATAAGCAACTCGCTTATATGTGTGTGTGTGTGTGTTTTTGTTTATGTTTGTGAAAGGTCCTGTTTACTCTAAATCAAATTAAAGGTTAGACAGTTAAGGTTTGACAGCTGAGGTGAAATCTTAGCTGTCAGAGGTTAACTGGTTTTAAAGATTGGAGTTAAATGTGCAGCGGAATAAAAGTGTTTGAAATAAGGTAAAGACAAGTGAATAGTGTATGTGTGTGTATATGTGTGTGTGTGTTGTGTGATAATACCAATTGAACACAAGGAATTTTAAGGTGGTTCAGAGTTCACTCCTCCTACGTCCACCCTCACTGTCAACCTTGACAAGTGAGATCAATCCACTTAAATCTAGTTCCCGTTAAGATTTACAAAGGATTGAATAGGCAAGTTCCTTGAACTTCCTCTTCCTAATAAGTACAGTCTATTAGGGATCAAGCTCTAATCTGAGCTATTCTCACTACCCACTTAAAGTCGGGCCTTAAGGGGTTCTTACAAATCAGTTTATACACCTGAGATCAGTTACAAGTGTCTTAATATTGTTTTGATTGTTGGTTGCAGGTTGAGAAGGTTTGGATGCAAGGTTTGTAGAAGTTGGGTGTGTGTGAAAAAAAGGGGTGAGTCTTCAGTCTTGGAGAGTTCCTTTTATAAGCTAGGAAATAGCCGTTGGAGGAGACAAGGAGACAAGGGAGTGAATGCATGTTGGAGTTGCATTTAGGGCCTTTGTTGACTGGAGAATGCATTAGCCGGAATCTCGCAACTGTGCATGTGATTATTATGAAGATGAGCTGGCAACATCTGTATGGAGAGATTGGGCAAGGCACATCTTGGTCATCACAGGATTTCTTCATTGCTGCTGATGTTGAAGATCATAGCTGTTGAGGGATGAAGTCTTTGCTGTGAGAGAGCCTTAGCTGTCAGAGCTAAGTTCTTGATCTAGAAGGTTTAGGTAATAGATAAAGTATCATACTACACATGTAATTAGATACATTAATGTATATGAGTGGTTTTTAGTGATATCTTTGTGAGATGATTGAATCATAGTCACGTCCAAATTTGATATTTATAGGATTGCGAGATTGAAGTTGATGGCTTAGTCGTCTCGAAGGTCATATGTTATCTTGGGCCGTCGATAACATATGATATATTTCTTTGTCAAAACCTATGGTAACTATGCGCGGTTTACATAGTTAGGTCCTTAAACTGTCCAAGGTCATATGTTATCTTGGCCGCCGATAACATATGATATATTTCTTTGTCAAAACCTATGGTAACTATGTGGCTTACATAGTTAGGTCCTAACAATTTCCCCTTTTTGGCAAAGTAATATATCTAATAAAGATATAACCCGCAAGATACTCAAGAATGAATATACCAATGAAGATGAGAACAATCTTCTTGATTCAATCAACCGAGTTTTTGAAACAAAACATATTATCCAAAATAAACAATGTTTAAAAGCAGAATTAAAGGTAGGGATTTAAAAGAGGACTTATCCAAAAAGACATAACATTTTCTTAAGAAAATTCATCTCTTTCTCTTCTTGCCGCAAGGATCTCCTCTCTTTCTCGCAAGTAGCACTCTCTTCATCTTGTCCTCAACACCTCGTAGTACATCTCATTGTTCCATTCCCAGCTCATCTCATCATCATAGGTGAAGGTTTGGTTTTGCCTTTCCTTGAGAACAAATTTTTGGACAAGGGCTCTTCATCATTTCTCAATCTCATAGTACCCCATAAGGGAGCCTTCTTTGGTTTTGAGCTTTGACCCCTTGTTCCTGCAAATAGGTTAGAAAAGAAGGGGTTTGATTGAAGAGTGATGGGTTGTTGAGGTTGAGGTGGATCAGCTGAGACAAGTGAGAACAAGAGAGGTTGAGAGTTGATGCCGTTTCATCACAGAGCACTATCTTCATCATCACTTGACACAATAACATTTGCAGCAGCACCAGAGGCTCTTTTTCCTGTGTTCACAGCCTTCTTCATCGATTCAATGGCCTTTCTTTTGGAGGCCTTCCTCTCGCATTTTGACACGCTTGAGGCTTCCAAAATGTGTCTCATCTTGGTTATCATTGACCTTGTAAATCTTTGCATGTCCGTGATGGTCACATGATATGGGGCACAAAAGTTGAAGGATTGAAGTTTGGAGGAAGGTTGGATTGGAGAGATCTTGTGTTTAGGGGGATGAAAGAAGAGGGTACTGAAGATGAAGGGGGAAACATAGCTGTCAGGCTTGGTCTTGTAATGACAGCCATGATAATGGATTTATTGAGGCAAATCCTCCAATACATTTCTTTGGCAAGCTCAATGCACAGGGCATACACTAGGGATGAAGGCATATAAATGCATTCATTGATATTTGAAGAGAGGAGCTGGGAGAACAACATTTCCCAATCTATTATGGTAGAGATATCCATGAAGTTGGGTAGTAAGGGGGCTTTGTGAAAGAAGGAGTTGGGAAGAGCTATTCTGTACTTTTTCCATTCCTCATGGGCAAACACTATGAGGCCACATCTATTCCTTGCATGAATCATAATGGAATTTTTGCTTAATGTACCAAGGATTGGAGACTAGGTGAGGATTGGCAATTTCAGTGGAAATGGGAAATATCCTTCAATCTTTGGTGGGCAGCCATGATAGAGGGGAAGGAAAAGTCAATGTCACAATCTAAAATCCAAGGTTCACAAGTAGGAAGGATTTCGTATTCAAGGGAGGGATCAACAGCTTGGTTTTGATCGGCCTCACTAGGTTTAAATTGAGATTCTTGACCGCATTGAGGTTCAGATCAAGAATGGGTTGAGGTTCGCCAGAATGGGTTCGTGGAGCAGAATGGGTTCAGTTCAGAATGGGTTCAAAGTGTGAATGGTTTCAAAGTGTGAATGGTTACTTTCTTGGCCAAATCTCTCGTGTTTGATAAGTTTCAAGGCTTTTGGGTTTCTTCCTCTCGTTAGCACTTGTCTTAAGTAATAGATAACAGCAGGACATGCAAGGGATCCTCTAAGGAAAGTCCTTCGTAAGCCTTGAAAATGTTTTCGTGGATGGGGGAAGGATCTCGAGGGACCGTCGAGGGAGATTCTTGACTTGAGAGAGGGATAGCCGTCGAATGGGAGACATAGGGCTTTTATTCCCCTACCGTAGGCTCATCCTTTTCGTAGCTAGAGCTATTCCCCCTATCTTTTTCAACACTTGGCTCATTTGGACTAATGTTAGAGGGATTAAGGTTTAGGATGCCTTGAGCCACGTAGTCATGAGGTGAACTAGATTGGTCTTTGGATGAGGAGGGTCGAGGAGTGGTTGGTTTCAACTTTTTGGATGGGGGAGCATTTTTATCTCGTTTTTCTCTTCCTAGAGAAAGTACCGAGAGTAGGAGAAGGCTTAGAGATTACCTTGGATGGGGTTTCAAAGACTTGAGACAACCTTAGCCGTCAGAGATGAAGCTTCCATAGCCGTCCCAGATGATCGTCCAACCTTAGCCGTCCTCACTTCCATTAGTGACTCAAAGAATGCCTCTTCTCATATCTTCATCAAACTCATCACCTTGAGCTTCACCAAAGATACACAAAGATCGTGATTTCTTCTTCTTCACCATCATACTCATCAATATCCTTGAAGATAGGATCCGACCGAGTCTCTTCACCGTCGCATGTTCCTCGCCTACCATCTTTCCTTTGTCGGGCTTTCTTGAGTACTTTCTTGCTCAACAGCCTATCTCCTCTTGAATTTGCTTTCCTTTACTAAGCTTCTTTCCCTTTCCCGTTTTCTTCATCTTGGCTAGGCTTTTTCTTCTTTTGATTTTGGCCGGAGAAGTCTCTTGAGCACTTTCTTTTATTACAATACCTTTGTCATGCTTTCTCTTGGATCTTTTATCATTCACCATGTTTACCAATCCCCGCCATATCTTCATATCCTTCTCGCTTTTCTTTCAATCTTTGAGAGGCTTCATCAAAATTCTCGTGAGCCGTCCCCAAGCTCTAATTTCTTCTTGCCCTTCGCCTTGAAGGTGCTCAAGTTGAAGCTTCCGGTTGATACTAAAGCCGCAGACTCAAGCCACTCATCCTTAAGGGGAGGATTCAACCTTGGAATAATATGATGGAGAATTCCACTCATGAATCTGAAATTGTTCATCCTTGGATTTTGTTTCTTGTATTTCCAAGGAGAGGGAGATATGGCTAATTGAAAGTTGTGAAGTAAGGCAACACTCCGCTAACTTCTTTGGTTATCAAACTTAGGGCTTGCTTCCATTCATTGGGACTTATTTGATCAAATGATGCCTGCTTTCCATCAAACCCTTTGATTACAACATCCATTAGGTTGATTTGAACAAATCAAGGTCCTTCTTTTTGATTGGTTTGTCCTGAACCAATAGGTAATTGCAGCTTGGTTTGTCAAAGAACCTTTTGTAGAAGGGTTCCGTGTTGTTGTCTTTTCTATTCCGTAGATTTGAAATACCATTGCTTTTGATGGGAATGTTGTAAACCTTGGACACAAGCTTGGGGTCACATTGATTTCGCATCTTCAATGATGGTTTTGATTGCCCCGCATGATAGTCTTTCTCCTTTCATAAAAATTTCTCTCGCACGCCTTCTCATAGATAGGAGGTCGAGCTTCCATCATATTGCAGAGATGATTGGATTCCAAGAGTTCTTTGATGAGAGCTCCAACATTGTGCTCATAGAACTCAGGTTTGATGTAGTATCCATGGGCTTCGTGGTAAGACATGTTTGAACTTAGAACAGAGAGTTTTTAGGGTTTATGAGAAAAAGAACAGAGGTAATTAAAGGATGAATTTGGAAGGGAGAATAGTGATTGTTTAACTGAGGGATTAAATCGCAAGGTTAAATGATAGTTTTGATATGGGGATTGGTGGAGTTCAACGGCTAATACGTGGGTTACTGCAACGGTTAAAATTTTGCATTTAAGAGGGAGACTGCTCATGAACAAAGTGATATTTGTCTCCACTCATTACTTGTACAATAACTTCCCATAAAACATGGGAGTTATTTCCGTACACAAAGGCGAAATTTCAGAGTGAATAAACAGAGACATTAATAGATATATGTTAGTGGCAAGTTCCAAAACATCCTCGATTTGGCAAGAACCAAATTCATAGCCGTCGACTTAATTACCACCAAGTCTATTTTGAATGATCATTGCCACTAATTTGATCGAAACCGAATTTGGCTATATAAGGAAATGATTCGTATGAAGAAATTTACCAAATTCATTTCATTCATAGAGAAATGGGAAGACTTGTTTCAAAGTTCACTCCTAGCAAAATGGCTAAGATCGCAAAGAGACTTGTTTTTCAAAGTCCAAGGGTAGATGAAACAAGAGAGGCAAGGTTTGAGAGGGAGTTTCTGTTATATAGGCTCCAAACCGATATAGGTTTGGAGCAGGAGGTGGATCAAATACTCAAAGATGATCCCAATAAGGAGGAGGAGATGAAGGAGAGAGAGATAAGAAGAAAGTTTTGGGAGGAGGAGAGATTAGCACTTTTGGAAGGTGAGGAAAATAGGTTAAGAGAGAGAGCAAAAGGTAAGGGTAAGGCTAAGATAGTTGAAGGGGGAACTGTTGATCCGACGCCTAAGGTTAAGCCGTCAAGAAAGGAGAGAGAAGGAGAGTCAAGTAGGCCAGCTTAAGGACAAAGTTGAAAGGGTTTATACCTTGGGAGAGCTAGTGAAGCTTGACGGGATGAAAGGATTAAGGTTGACACAAAAATTGGTCAACCCGATTTCATAGCCGTCAAGGAATTCACACCGTCACCAGGATTCTCTAACTCTTAGCCAAACAGCTTCTTGAAGGAATCGAGATAACTTTGCAGAGTGCAAAGTTCTCCTTCCAAAGTCTATATGAAGTTGTTTTCTCAATTTCTCAAGTGTTTGAGTCCAAATGCTCTAAATGGTGAGGAGGATGAAGGTCCTCGGGCCCGATCAAGCTATCATTGCACAGTGCAAGTGCAAACTCTTCAGTACCTTCGCTTTATCTCACCACTTAGTGAGTATCCTCCCTATAATGCGGCTTGAAGAATGGTGGCCAAGGAGGGTCTGTCCTTCTTGCGCTTCTCAACCTCTCGCAATTGATCCATTCATGGAAAGGCACCTGTTTGGTTGGAGAGATATGGAGATATCAAAGAGAGTGCATACCAAGCTCCGACATTATTCATAGTGATAGAGGATATGGGGATGATTGCTTCCAAGATCGCCCATGGGATAAACAGGATTGACACCCTTAGCCGTCAAGGCTTTTCAGAGGTGCTTGTTGAGATGAGAAGGAGGGTTGATGAAGCTTTTGGTACTATGGGTTTATGGTTGTTTTTAAGATGTTTGAATATTCGTAATGTAGGAATGAAGTTTGGTTTGATAGGTAAGAAGCTTTTGTATTGAGAAATAGGTTAGCCGTCGACAATGTTGTTGACGCAGCCCATAGAACATGTTTTGTTCCAATGAATAAGAGTTTTTCCCTTTGTTTTATTTTGGTAGATTAATCATGCCTAGCATTGCTCTTAACATCTCAAATCTTTTCTCATCCATAGCCTTTGTTAGGATGTCGAGACATTATCTTCAAGCACACACTTTAGCAAGACTAATGTTTCCTTTTTCAACATGGTCTCCGATGAAGTGATGTCTCGACCTCAATATGCTTTGTCTTTGAGTGTTGGACAGGGTTTTCTGTCATGGCAATGGTACTTGAGTTGTCACAAAATATTGGGATGTTGGATGCATCAATTCCAAAATCTTGTAATTGACTTTTGAGGTAAAGTATTTGTGAACAACACAAACCAAAGAAGAATATATTCAAATTTCACTGTTGAGGTGGCTACCGAGGTTTGCTTTTTACTTGACCATGAAATGATTCTAGATCCAATGAATTGGCATCCACCACTTGTGGACTTTCTATCTAGGTTACACCCGCATAATCGTAGTCATGAATCCAATTAAAGAAAATGGGGATTCAAGAGGATACCACAATCCATAATCGTGGGTTCCTTTCGAGATATCTCGTAATTCTCTTGACAGCAGAGAGATGAGACTCCTTGGGATTTGCTCGAAATCTAGCACAAAGACAGACACTAAACATAATGTCGTCTTGAAGCCGTTACATAGAGAAGGGATCCAATGTAGCTCCCGTAAAGTGTTGGATTTACACTTTGGCCATCGTGATCGCATGAAGTTTGGTTGTGGTTGACAATGGAGTTTTAGCAGTGAAGAAGATTGCATGTCAAACTTTTTGATCATGTCCCTTGTATATTTAGCTTGGTTGATGAATATTCCTTCCTCCATTTGCTTGACTTGAAGGCCCAAAAAGAATGTAAGCTCACCAATCATGCTCATTTCAAACCGGTCCTTCATAATATTCCCAAATTCAAGCACAAGTCTTCATTTGATGATCCAAAAATGATGTCATCAACATAGACTTGGATGAGCAACTGATCATCTCCATATTTTTTGATAAACAAAGTGTTATCAATATGGCCCTTGGTAAATTCTTTACCAAGGAGATATCTGGATAGGTGTCATACCAAGCTCTTGGTGCTTGTTTAAGTCCATATAGTGCTTTGTCCAATTTATATACATGATCGTGAAATTTGGGATGCTCAAATCCAGGAGGTTGAGAAACAAACACCTTTTCATTTAGGATTCCATTTAGAAATGCACTCTTAACATCCATTTGAAACACTTTCATTTTCTTAAATGAAGCATAGGCAAGAAATAGCCTTATAGCTTCAAGTCTTGCAACCGGTGCAAAAGTCTCATCATAATCAATGCCTTCTTCTTGTCTCGTATCCTTGAGCAACCAGTCTAGCTTTGTTTCTTATTACAACACCCTCTTCATTCATTTTATTCCTAAACACCCATCTTGTTCCTATGACAGCTTTGGTTCTTTGGCTTAGGAACAAGCTTCCAAACTTTGTTTCTTTCAAATTGCTCTAGCTCTTCCTCCATTGCTTCTATCCAAATTGGGTCTTGAAGAGCTTCATTTATCTTTTGGGTTCAATTTGGGAGATGAAGGCACTCAATAGAGAGTCAAGAACAGGCATGTTAGGTGGTATGTCCATTTTGTGTATAGCAGATCTATATAGATGTTTTTGTTTGGAGGGATAATGTGGGTAATTATTTCAGGTTGAGGAATTGATTGAGAGGAGTTGTTATCGATTGGATAGGGTCTTCTTCAAGGGGATTTTGATTTTTGGATGAAGGAAGGTTAATTGATGCATCATGACCGCCGATGCACCTTTGCCGTTGAGAGAGAGGTTTCATGGTCACGTGCAAAGTTGATTGTTTATTTGTGTCTCTGGGTACTATATAGGGAAGGGAAGGTGAATCTTCTTCAAAGGATGAGACAAGAGGGGTCATGAACAGGAGAAACCTCGTGAAGGTTATCCGAGTTGCCTACGCCTTCATCAAAATCACATAGCTCGGTGTGACTTTGGTCATTATTTTCATCAAAGTCTACATGAATTGATTCCTCTACAACAAGTCTTCTTTTGTTGTAAACTCTATAGGCTTTGCTCGTATTGGAGTATCCAAGGAAAATTCCTTCATCACTCTTTGAATCAAATTTGTCAAGATTATTTTTCCCATTGTTGTGTATGAAACATCTACTTCCAAAGCCATGGAAGTATGAAATGGTTGGTGTTCTTCCATTCCAAAGTTCATAAGGAGTCTTGGAGTGAAACTTGTTGATGAGGGTTTTGTTTTGAACATAGACAAAGAAGTGGTTACCGCTTCACCCCAAAAATATTTGGGAAGGTTGTGTTCGACAAAGATAGACCTTGCCGCCTCACAAATTGTTCTATTCTTTCTTTCGCAACTCCATTTTGCCGAGGAGTTCTAGGAGCGTAAAAGTTATGCTCAATCCCTTTTTGATCACAAGATTCTTCAACACCCGTTGTTCTCAAATTCCTTACCATGATCTCGATCTAATTTTGATGATGGATAAACTCTTTTGGTTTTGAATTTTATTGAACAATTTGACAAGTTGTTCCAAAGTATCCTTTTTGGATTCAAGGAGGATGATCCAAGTAAATCTAGTGTAGTCATCAACTACAACAAGAGAGTATCTCTTTCCACCAAGAGATCTAGTTCGATAGGTCCAAAAGGTCCATGTGAAGAAGTTGAAGAGGTTTAGAGGTATCTAGTCCTGGTTTTGGCAGGAAGGAGGTTTTCTTTTGTTTTCCACATTGACAAGCTTTGCATAACTTGTCCTTTTTGAAGGGTATTTTGGGTAGGCCTTTTACTAGGTTGGAGTTGGCTAGTTTTGAGATGCTTTTTAGGTTTAGGTGAGCTAATCTTTTGTGCCATAACCAAGACATGTCGATTGACTCGAAGGAGAGAAGGCAATGGGCATCCGAGGAATCCACAATTTCAAGGTTTAGACAAGAGAGATTGCCTTTTCTTATTCCAAATGAGGATTGATTTGTTGTTGACATCCTTGACAATGCAGTGGTTCTTGGAACATTCAACATGATATCCCTTATCACAAATCCGACTAAGGCTAATCAAATTGTGCTTGAGACCTTCTACATAAGATACATTAGTGAAAATAATATCTTTAGTAACAAGGTTTCTGATCCTTTGACTTTGGCTTGAGAATTGTCACCAAAAGTTACATTTGGACCATTTTTGGGGACATATTGTTGTAGCCACTCCTTGTTGTAAGTCATGTGTCTCGTCGCATCCACCGTCCAAGTACCATATTCCTTTCCTAGGTTCCTACAAAACAACAAAATACATTTATGGTACCCTTTATTCTTTTGGGTCCAAAGGATTAGAATTTCTTTGGTCCCCTAGCTTTGTTCATTGCTCTCTTTCCAAAGTACCGGTTTAGGGCATTATAATATCCCATGATTTGCAGATATAGGGAGTAGGAGCAATAGGTTGGGTTTGATTAAGGAATTGGTTGGGAGAAGAGAATAGATTTTGGTTATGAAACCGAGAATGGCTTGGGAATTATGAGATGATCTAGGAGAGGTATTGTGTTGGGCATGGTTTCTTCCATTAGAGAATGGCCGCTAGGTCTTTGAGGTTTGGCATATGAGTGATGATCATAGAATCTTTGTGTCTTGGAGACCTCACTGCTCACCATATCTTGACCGTCTAGGGAACCTCTCGCCGTCCACCATGTCTTGGTTGTCTAGGAGACCTCTGCCGTCTGTCATGTCTTGGTTGGTTCTCCTTAATTTGCTCCTTGATTCCTTTCTTTTGCCATATGTATTTACCTTTGCTTGCTTGTTCTCCTTTTCCTTTTGACTGTTTTAGAATGGCTATATGATTTTTGTCGGGTGAGTGGGGCTATCTCGGAGTTGATACATCGGTGTGGCCGGAGCTAGCTTCATCCATTTTTCCTTTTTCCTTAAGATCTTCCTTGGTTTGGATAGGATAAACATTTTCTTGGACTTTGACATAGTTCATGCTTTCAAGAACCATTTTGTCAATTGCCCTTTCATCGGCAAGAGGGGTATAAGTGTACATAGTAGGGTTGTTAGCTCCAATTCCCGATTTGTCACTTGGGAGTCTTTGGTTGTAGCTAAAATGGGTCAAGGCTTCTCCGTAGCTATTCCAGGTTTTAAACTTCTTTACGAAGGATTCATTTTCCTTTTCAAGATTGATATTGGTTTCCGAAGTTTGGAATTCATAGTCATCAGATCTTCATTGACTTTTTCAAGCATAAGGTTTTGGACTTTCGGACCTTGATTGGCTTTTTCAAGGTTCTCAATGGTTTTACTTTGGGATAGATTGTCGGTGAGTAATGAAGCAAAGCCAGTTTGGTGTCTTTTTATTTGAATTAATAAAGTGCCGACTAATTGTTTAAATTCTTCATTATTTAAGGTATTAGAATTGAGGTACTGTTTTAGTTCCTCGGCAATGCCTAAGGCTTCAAGATCCTCTTCATTGTCCTGAGTCTTCATCATCTCCGGCCATCAAGCATATCATTGCTTCTTCTCCTTCACTTTCGTGAGTCACCGTACTCACATTCCTCATCACCGAACTTGGATGAGTCGGCAATCAATACTTGCTCTTTATTCTTCTCATTCTTCTTCTTTGTGCAATTGTAGCAGTTGCATCTTGAACTATGAATTATCTCTTTAGAGTATGAGAATTTCTTAGGCTGTCGACTTTCCCTAGGTTTCCTTGGTTCGGGACAATCGGAGGAGTAATGTCCAAGCTTCTTACAGGTTGAAGCATTCAACTTTCTTTTTAGGGTTCTCTTGATCGGAGGTGGATGGGCTATAGCTTCTCTCAAAGGACTTCTTATGTGCTTTCAAGGTGTTTCGACGGCCATGGATATGAGGCTTGGTAGATCTCCTTGGGAGAGGTTATTTGAGGGAAGGTTTACTTTTGGAGGGAGAGAAGAACCATAGAATCAATATCTTGTTGAGTAATTGGTTTTTGGGTGGTTTCTTGGGCGGCTAAGGCAAGAGTTTGTGAGATGGAGGGAACGAGTTGAAGTTTTATCATTCCTTCTAGTTCATATGCTTCAAGTTTACCAAAGTATTGTTCAACAACATGGTGCTCCATTACGAGCCTTCTCTTATTGGCAAAGCTACCTTCTCATATTCTTGAGGAAGGTTAGAGTATATTTTAAGACACAAGTCTTGGTTCTCAAAAGTTTTACCATGATCGTGCAATGGATCTTACCAAGTCTTCAAACCTTGGTTTTGCGGCACTTACTTTCTCACCGGGGTAGAATTTGAAGTTGTCAAGTTGTCTAAGAAGATTGTATAGGTTTTGTGTTCTAACACTAGTGTGTTTTTGGAACTTGGTATGAATGAGTTCCCAAGCGGCCTTTGCGGTTGGCTCCTTGGCAATTTCTTGAGCAAGAGAGTCATTGACACTCTTTTGGAGTATGTTCTTAACTTTAAGGTTAGCACTAACAAGTTGCCTTTACGAATCGGTCCAAAATTCGGGAGATTTAACTTTGCTAGGTCCACCATTTGTATCAACGGATACGAGGATATGTGACTTCATTTTCAAGGGCAAACCAGTTCCGGATCTTGTTGGCATCAAGGTAAGTTTTGATTTTTGATGCATATATTTCAAATGATCCACGATCATCAATGTGGGGAATGTCTTTCTCATTATTTCTTCTTGGTTGAGGCATGGTGGGTTGGTAGTTGATCCTTCACAAGTTGTTAGACTTTTATGTGTGAAGACCGGCTCGATACCAATTGAAAGGTCCTGTTTACTCTAAATCAAATTAAAGGTTAGACAGGTTAAGGTTTGACGGTGAGGTGAAATCTTAGGCATCGGAGGTTAACTGGTTGTAAAGATTGGAGTTAAATGGGAAGCGGAATAAAAGTGTTTGAAATAAGGGAAAGACAAGTGAATAGTGTAGGTGTGTGTATATGTGTGTGTGTGTTGTGTGATAATACCAATTGAACACAAGGAATTTTAAGGTGGTTCGAGTTCACTCCTCCTACGTCCACCCTCACCGTCAACCTTGACAAGTGAGATCAATCCACTTAAATCTAGTTCCCGTTAAGATTTACAAAGGATTGAATAGGCAAGTTCCTTGAACTTCCTCTTCCTAATAAGTACGATCTATTAGGGATCAAGCTCTAATCTGAGCTATTCTCACTACCCACTTAAAGTCGGTCTTAAGGGGTTCTTACAAATCGGTTTATACACCGAGATCGATTACAAGTGTCTTAATATTGTTTTGATTGTTGGTTGCAGGTTGAGAAGGTTTGGATGCAAGGTTTGTAGAAGTTGGGTGTGTGTGAAAAAAAGGGGTGAGTCTTCAGTCTTGGAGAGTTCCTTTTATAAGCTAGGAAATAGCCGTTGGAGGAGACAAGGAGACAAGGGAGTGAATGCATGTTGGAGTTGCATTTAGGGCCTTTGTTGACTGGAGAATGCATTAACTGGAATCTGCAACCAGGCATGTGATTATTATGAAGATGAGCTGGCAACATCTGTATGGAGAGATTGGGCAAGGCACATCTTGGTCATCACAGGATTTCTTCATTCTTTGCGATGTTGAAGATCATAGCTTTGTTGAGGGATGAAGTCTTTCTTTGTGAGAGAGCCTTAGCCGTCGAGCTAAGTTCTTGATCTAGAAGGTTTAGGTAATAGATAAAGTATCATACTACACATGTAATTAGATACATTAATGTATATGAGTGGTTTTTAGTGATATCTTTGTGAGATGATTGAATCATAGCTGTCCAGTTGATATTTATAGGATTGCAGATTGAAGTTGATGGCTTAGCTGTCCAAGGTCATATGTTATCTTGGCTGTCAGATAACATATGATATATTTCTTTGTCAAAACCTATGGTAACTATGTGGCTTACATAGTTAGGTCCTTAGCTGTCCAAGGTCATATGTTATCTTGGCTGTCAGATAACATATGATATATTTCTTTGTCAAAACCTATGGTAACTATGTGGCTTACATAGTTAGGTCCTAACAGTTTGAAAAGAAAGAATACAGACCAGATTAGGTGACTACGAAAACACAAGCCAAAAACATAAAAAAAATATTCTCATCCACTTGTAAATATAGTTGTATATGAAGACATTTTAAACTGTATATTAATCATATAAATTTAAAATAAGTTTGCTATTTAGAATAATCAGTTAGAAATCTAACCTCAACAATATCGACTATAAGGGAAATTGAGAGAGTTAAGCGATATGTATCAAAATCAAATTTTGATACCTATGGAGCACTATTCATAGGGTACCAAATTTTCATCTCCAATGGTAGGTATCAAATTTTTATTTTTATTTTCATTTTTTTAATTTTATTTCACATTTAAAATCTTTCAACTAATTAAATATTATTAATAATTAATAATGAATAATTTCAAATAATAATTATTTAATTAAAGGTCATCAAGTTTTTTAGAGGGCCTAGAAGTCACAACAAATCAGGCAAAAAGTTAAAAAAGAAAATCACGAATGTGACGCCAACCACCAAAATCTTTCACAAATTGACAAAAAAGACAACTTGCTGGCTTGTTCTCACAAGCCCATGTGATGCTCTGTCATTGTTTTTGCTGACTTATTTCCTTCCACTCCCGCGTGATGTGAACTCAGCAAGAGTTAAGCAAGGTACCAAATTTGGTATCTTGATTAACTCCTTTTCTAAATCCTTGCTTAACTCCTTCTCTAAATTTGGTACCTAAGTATTTTTGCATTGGAGATGTTAGCTCTTTGAGGTGGGTATATCAAAATTTGATTTTGATACTCATCATTGGAGTTGCCCTAAGCAACTCAATAGATGGAGGAATCTTTGTTGGGTTTTCTTGTGAAATATCCCATTTTCGTGCTACCCTTACCTTTTTTAACCAATGCAATCTTCCCATTCTAATGTCCCTGAAGAGAGTGGAAATCAAAGACATTTTTTGCTTGATTATTTTTTTATTTTTTTAATTTTTTTTTTTTGACATTTTTTTTTTTGCTTGATTATATTATGTTGTTGAGGATATGATATGCTTGCAGAATAAAAAGCATAAGGTTAAAACTTAAAAGGAAAGAAGGTTAATAAAGTAAAGGAAAAAAAAACTCTTCCCATTCTCAGATATTTATGGAATGTCATTTTATATATATATATATATATATATATATATATATATATATATATATATATATATATTAAATTTATTATCTTTTTGTTACTTTAATTTACTAACATTTAAATGTATATAAAACTTAAGATGAATGACTACTAATTGAGTAGGTCTGCTGAGAAACGCGTTTCTTCATAACTATGGAGAAAAGTGTTTTTAATAGCTAGAAGCTATACGTTTGATAACCAGAAAAAATTTTCTGGATATCAGTCTCGAAGGGTTCTGGATATCCAGAAGCTTTGGAACGGATATCCAGAAGCCATTGGGCGGATATCCAGAAAAAATAGATTTGAAGCCAAATCCAAGGCCAAGACCAGAAATTGCTTATTGAAGGTTTCTGGATATCCAGAAACCTTCAAATGTATATCCAGAAATCATCAAATGAATATCCAGAAACATTTTGAAAGTTTCTGGATATTCATTTTGAAGGTTTCTGGATATCCGAAAACCTTCAAATGTATATCCGTAAACCATCAAATGAATATCCGAAACATTTTGAAAGTTTACGGATATTCATTTTGAAGGTTTCTGGATATCACTTTCATAAGCTTCTGGATATCCAGAAGCCTTGGCCTGCATTGTCGCGCGACAAGTCGGGCCCCGTTTCTCCATAAGTTACGGAGAAACGCGTTTCTCCCCAGATTTTGTGCTACTAATTTATAACATTAACACTGACATTTTCAAGAAAAATATGCATTCAACTCGTTTTTTAAGCGATAAAAAAATGCGTTTTTAACAAGACTTAGGACGGATTTACAATGATAGCCTGATGGGTGAGAAAATATAGAAATAATATTCCAAGTGCATCGAGTGAAAAAAAAAACCCAATCAAAATAAGTACTCCTACAAATTATAACCGAGCTAATATAGTTTAGGGCTACGGAACTAGGACCCCTGGACGATATAACAAACTTATAAATAATTACATTAAATTCAAAATTTCTCAGAAAATCATGTAAAGGTACTAAAATTACTCTTATACCTAGGTATTGTTGGTGATTTTATATCATCAACTTATTTTATTGTAATGGTGATTTACTAAGAGATCAATGTGATTCGTATTAGACTCGGATACGAGTAAGGGAAAGTGTGGAGTACACACTCGTTTGAGCTAAAACGAAGTCAACCTCGATAAAGAAGTAAAAGTTAAAAGGTAGCACATTTTGCTGATGTGCTCGGCCGAGCAGAGTCCTTGACTCGGCCGAGCAGAGCTTAGCAGATTGGCCAAGTTTCTGGAGTGTCATGCTCGGCCGAGGCATGTGCCTTGCTCGGCCGAGCAGTATGAACAACACGGCCGTGCAGTTCAATAAGACACGGCCGTGCAGCTTGGCTAAATTCAAATGGACATGTGTGCTCGGCCGAGCGAGTCCCTTGACTCGGCCGAGCAGTTCCTGAACAGGTGCCAGTTCAAACTGAAAAGACACATCACTTGGCTAAAGTCATGTCTTTTGATTGTACCCTTTAACTAATACCTCTCCATCTGTATATATACAGGGATTGATCTCAGTTGTAGATAGATGAAAAACACAAGAGTGAATTACAACAATATAACGAAAGCAATCAATTCTCAAGGTTTTGATTTGTTCTCTTTGCCTAGAAAACAAATTGCGTGATTGTCTTATCCCAATAAGGATTTCGTGTAACCCAGGCAATAAGGGTCGAAATACTTTATTCGGAAAGTGGATTATACACGATTCAATCATATATCCGGAAGCACCATTAGTATCGAAGACCCTAACTCCCCTACAAACGAATAAAGTATTTGGTGATACTCATGGCTACTGTGAAGGAGATGACAACAAAGTTTGGAAAGCTAGACAAGTTTGAAGGGCAAGATTTCAGACGTTGGCAAAAGAAGATGCACTTCCTTTTGACAACATTAAAGGTGGTGTATGTTCTATCTACTCCAATTCCAGAATTGCTTGAAGAGGATAACTTGGAGGCCGTCAGACGTAGATCGAAGTGGGAGAACGATGACTACATCTGCAGAGGGACACATATTGAACGTATGTCTGATCCTTTATTTGACATTTATCAAAATGAGGAGTCTGCTAAAGAGTTATGGGATTCTCTTGAATCCAAGTACATGGCAGAGGATGCTTCTAGTAAGAAGTTTCCTTGTGAGTAATTTTAACATTACAAGATGGTCGATGCTAGACCTGTCATGGAACAATTCAATGAACTCCTTAGAATCCTTGGACAATATACTCAACATGGGTTGAAGATGGATGAGTCAATATCAGTTTCAAGTGTGATTGATAAGTTGCCTCCCTCCTGGAAGGATTTCAAACACACTTTGAAACATGGTAAAGATGATCTGTCTTTGGTTCAACTTGGTAGTCACTTGCGCATAGAGGAATCTCTAAGGGCGCAAGAGAATGACAAAGGCAAAGGAAAGGAAGTTGCTGGACCCTCGATCAATATGATTGATGAGGGTGGAAACAATAAAAACAAAGGAAAGAAACGTAGTTTCAATGACAATGGTTCTGGTCCCAACAAGAAGCCTAAATTGGCATGTTGGAAGTGTGGCAAAACTGGTCACTTTAAGAAGGATTGTCGTGTTGGAAACAACAAGAAAGGCGCAAGCACAAGTGGTTCGGGAAAGGGGTCTAAGGACCATTCTCAAAACCAAGGTCAGAATTTAATTCATAGTTGGAAGCAGTTTATTAAAAATTCTGTTTCAATAATTTACGAGGCATTTTATGTGCGGGATGATGCTATTGCGTGGTGGATTGATTCCGGTGCCACTGCTCATGTTTGTAAAGATCGTTGTTGGTTTAAGACATACGAACCAATGGAAGACGGATCTGTCCTTTACATGGGTGATGACCATTCCGCTCCTATTCAAGGAAGAGGAAGTGTGGTATTGGAATTTAGTTCGAGAAAAACGATTTCTTTGTTTAATGTTTTATATGTACCTAAACTTCGTAAGAATTTAATTTACGGTCCTGTCTTGAACAAGTGTGGTTATAAACAAGTTTATGAATCCGATAAGTATATCTTATCGAAGTCGGGTGTATTTGTAGGATTTGGTTATTATAACAATGGGATGTTTATGTTGAATTTGAATAAAATTCCGGTTAACTCTAGTTACGTTTATATGACTTCCTCTGTTGTTGTTAATTCCTCATTATGGCATGCTCGGTTAGGACATGTGCACTTTAAAAGAATGCTTGAAATGTCCAAAGATGGTTTGATTCCTGTTATTGATAATAATACGGAAAGGTGTAATACTTGCATGTTAACAAAAATCACTAGGAAACCTTTTAAAAGTGTTACAAGGAATTCAGTAAAACTTGAATTGATACATAGTGATTTATGTGATTTTCATGCAACTCCATCTTTAGGCAATAAAAAGTATATTGTCACTTTTATAGATGATGCCTCTAGGTTTTGCTATATTTATTTGCTTTGCATGCAAAAGATGAAGCCCTAGATAAATTTAAAATTTATAAAGCGAAGTTGAACTTCAACTTAATGGCTTGATTAAAACCTTACGTACGGATAGAGGTGGTGAATATTATGATCCTAAATATTTCCAATCCGTAGGGATAATTCATGAGACTACGGCTCCTTATGTACCACAACTAAATGGTGTGGCTGAAAGGAAGAATAGAACTCTTGAAGAAATGGTTAACGCCATGTTGTCTTACTCGCTTGAGTGACGGGTTTTGGGGTGAAGCCATGTTAACGGCTTGTCATCTATTGAATAGAGTTCCTAATAAAAGGAACAAGATTAC
Source organism: Adenophora triphylla var. japonica (assembly GCA_022495995.1). Taxonomy (NCBI): domain Eukaryota; kingdom Viridiplantae; phylum Streptophyta; class Magnoliopsida; order Asterales; family Campanulaceae; genus Adenophora; species Adenophora triphylla. The sequence goes on from JAFEMH010000788.1 coordinate 68,627, forward strand.
CCCATATGAGCTTTGGCATAAGAAAAGACCAAACTTGACATTTTGCGAGTTTGGGGATGTAGGGCCGTGGTTAGACTTCCGGACCCTAAAAGGAAAAAGTTGGGAGAAAAAGGTGTTGATTGCATCTTTGTTGGATATGCTTTGAGCATTCCAAGGCATATAGGTTTTATGTTATAGAACCTAATGAATTCATTTCTATAAACACAATTATAGAATCAAGAGATGCAATCTTTGATGAGAATCGTTTCTCTTCTATACCTAGACCCAAGGATATTATACCAATGTCGGCTGAATCTCAAATGGATGATCATTCAATTGATGTACCAAGTGAGACACCCGAACCTCGTAAGAGTACAAGAGTAAGGAAAGCTAAATCATATGGTTACGATTTTCAACTATATTTAGTTATGGGATCAAGAGATCAAATTGAATCTCAATACTCTTACTTGTTATAGTATAGAGGAGGATCCAAGAACCTATGATGAAGCAATAAAATCTCGAGACGCCGGTTTTTGGAAAGAAGCCATCGATGATGAGATTGGTTCTATTGTGGAAAATAATACATGGGTCTTGTCGATTTACCACCAGTGTAAACCTTTGGGGTGCAAATGGATCTTCAAAAGAAGATGAAAGTCGATGGAACTATCGACAAGTTTAAAGCTCGATTGGTAATCCAAGGCTTTAGACAAAAGGAAGGGATCGATTACTTCGATACCTATGCACCGGTTGCTCGTATCACTACTATTAGATTTCGATAGCTTTGGCGGCTATTCGAGAATCTATTGATCCATCAAATGGATGTCAAAACGAGCGTTCTTAAATGGTGATTTGGAAGAAGAAGTGTATATGAAGCAACCTGAAGGATTTGTTATGCCAGGTAATGAGCATAAGGTATGTAAGTTAATTAAGTCATTGTATGGGCTGAAGCAAGCACCTAAATAGTGGCATCAAAAGTTTGATGAGGTTGTTTTGTCGAATGGTTTTGTATTAAATCAGTCCGACAAATGTGTATATAGCGAATTTGATGAAACCGGTAAAGGTGTAATCATCGCCTATATGTTGATGACATGCTGATTTTTGGCACTGACCAAAAAGTAGTTGATAAAACTAAGAAGTTTTTATCATCAAAGTTTTCTATGAAGGACATGAGAGAAGCCGATGTTATTCTTGGTATAAAGATTAAACAGATGAACAAGGGAATCGCAATTTCACAATCTCATTATATTGAGAAAATTCTCAAGAGGTTTAATTGTGAAGATTGTTCTAAGATTAGTACTCCCATGGATCCAAGCGAGAAACTTGTGTCTAATCTTGGTAAACTGTGTCACGGCTTGAATACTCAAAAAGCCATTGGCGGTTTGATGTATGCCATGACGGGCACTCGACACGATATTGCATATGCGGTAGGAAGATTGAGTAGGTTCACTAGTAACCCTAGTAAACAACATTGGCATGCTATAACAAGGGTGTTCAAGTACTTAAAAGGTACTATGGACTATGGTTTATATTATAGTGGACATCCTTCTATTTTAGAAGGTTACACGAGATGCCGGTTGGATCAACCAAGAAGATTCATCTTCTACGAGTGGTTGGATGTTCTTGCTTGGAGGAGGTGCCATTTCTTGGGCTTCTAAAAAGCGGACATGTATTACACATTCTACAATGGAATGCGAGTTTGTAGCATTGGTAGCTTCTTTGGAAAAGAAGCGGAGTGGCTTCGGAACTTGATATATGAGATTCCATTATGGCCAAAACCGATATCACCAATGTCTATCCATTGTGATAGTCTTTGCCACTTTGGCTAGGGCCTATAGTCGATTTATAATGGCAAGTCTAGACACTTGGGTGTAAGACATAGTATGATTCGGGAGTTAATCATGAATGGTGTAATTTCGGTTGAGTTTGTTCGGTCGCAACAAAACTTGGCTGACCACTTGACAAAGGGGTTAGCTAGAGACTTGGTAAATAAGTCTGCAATGGGAATGGGATTAAAGTCCATTTAATCCTCTAATTGTGAGATACCCAATTCCCTTCTAATACAACGTTAGAAGCTTGAATTCAATGTGGAAAGCTCGCAGTTGGAGAGTGGAACACATGTTATTATTTTCCCAAGGTATGTGTTCAGACCTGCAAGTAAACCTAGGTTGAAGAATATCTTCTTAATAGTTCCTTTGAAAAATTGCAAATGCAGGTGCAAGACTAAAGGAACTACCTTAATGAACATGAAGTTTTGCCGCTTCAAGAAGCTAGGACTTGGCTTCCTATATGTTCACCAATGGATATGGACACATGGCTTGTAAAGTGTCAAGATTAAACAAAGAGAATTGTACTGAACTTATGTGTATAGTATCTTCCGGTATTCATATGAGTTGACGGGTTCAATCGTTACGACACCCCGATTCTCGAGTATTTGAAATGTGTATTATACTAAGATGAAAATTCAATCGCAAGACATTTTCATTTATGCATTCGTTTGTTTCGTTATTTATAAAAGTTTAGTAAATCAAAGGATTACATTAAAATGGAGGGGATTTGTTGGTGATTTTATATCATCAACTTATTTTATTGTAATGGTGATTTACTAAGAGATCAATGTGATTCGTATTAGACTCGGATACGAGTAAGGGAAAGTGTGGAGTACACACTCGTTTGAGCTAAAACGAAGTCAACCTCGATAAAGAAGTAAAAGTTAAAAGGTAGCACATTTTCTTTGATGTGCTCGGCCGAGCAGAGTCCTTGACTCGGCCGAGCGAGCTTAGCAGATTGGCCAAGTTTGCAGTGTCATGCTCGGCCGAGGCATGTGCCTTGCTCGGCCGAGCAGTATGAACAACACGGCCGTGCAGTTCAATAAGACACGGCCGTGCAGCTTGGCTAAATTCAAATGGACATGTGTGCTCGGCCGAGCGAGTCCCTTGACTCGGCCGAGCAGTTCCTGAACAGGTGCCGGTTCAAGCGAAAAGACACATCACTTGGCTAAAGTCATGTCTTTTGATTGTACCCTTTAACTAATACCTCTCCATCTGTATATATACAGGGATTGATCTCAGTTGTAGATAGATGAAAAACACAAGAGTGAATTACAACAATATAACGAAAGCAATCAATTCTCAAGGTTTTGATTTGTTCTCTTTGCCTAGAAAACAAATTGCGTGATTGTCTTATCCCAATAAGGATTTCGTGTAACCCAGGCAATAAGGGTCGAAATACTTTATTCGGAAAGTGGATTATACACGATTCAATCATATATCCGGAAGCACCATTAGTATCGAAGACCCTAACTCCCCTACAGGTATACGAGTATTTTTTTTTTTACACTCACATTTTCTTAAAATTAATAAAATATATATATATATATATATATATATATATATATATATATATATATATATATATATATATATTATTAAACAATCCGCTTCTATACCTAAATGTATAATTCAATTATTCTTATACCTAGGTATAAGAGTATTTTTTTTTTTTTCACAATTGTTCATAATTCTATACCTAAATGTATAATTCAATTATTCTTATACCTAGGTATAAGTGTGTGTGCGCATGTGTTTTAGAGAGAGATGAGATAAAAAGGGTTTTGGGTTTATATGAAATATTAATTTGGGTCAAATGTTGTATGTGGGTTTTTGAAAGTACTAGTGCTTTTTTTTTTTTTCTGTGAAGCCCAAACTATTAAATTTAAAAATAAAAATGAGTATTCATTTTGAGGAAGTAATAAGTAATATATTTTTCTATAGAGAATGTTATGTAACCTGATTCAAATAACATCATGATATCATATTGGTTCCTTTTTTTGGGCCAGAAAGGCCCAATGGTTACACCGGTTCCTTTTTTAGGCCAGGAATAATTAACATCTGTCTCAAATGAATGTCTAAAATAAAAGAGTTGGAAAAGATTTTGAACAATTATTTTAACACAGTAAAAGGGTAAATTCTATATACAAGGCACCTTACATACAAGACACCAATAATTCCCAAACTACCCTTCGTGTGTCGTGCTCGAAAGGACGACACGAAGCCTTCATTTCGTGTACTTTTACACGACATAAACTAATTGGGTTAAATATTTGGTCGTATGAAATTATACGAAATTTAAATTTACTCTGTCATTAATTTCGTACAAAACAACACGATATCATGTCCTAATATTGTGTATATCCATACGACGTATCATAATGAAGGTGTTCTTCGATGATTTGCGACACGATGTTAATGATACGCATATGCTATGTTATATTATTGAATTGTGTTGTTAATTGAGCAAAATTTATACACTTATACATGACAAGGAACAAACGTCATATTGGATCATACAATATCATATAACCTATCACATTTAAGTGATACCACTTTATTTATTTGGAGGAAACTCATGTAGATAAAAAACACTTGAAATGTCATTTAAAATGTAGAAAAAAATTAAAAAAAAATAAACGAGGTAGCCGTATACCATTTTTGGCAAGATCGGGACACATAAAACCCTAAAAACGCTAAGTAATGGCACATATTTGTAACTCAATCTCCATTTGGATTTTGAGGAAACTCATGTAGATGAAAAACACTTGAAATGTCATTTAGAATGTAGAAAAAAATTAAAAAAAAATAAACGAGGTAGCCGTATACCATTTTTGGCAAGATCGGGACACATAAAACCCTAAAAACCCTAAGTAATGGCACATATTTGTAACTCAATCCCCATTTGGATTTTGAGGAAAGTCATGTAGATGAAAAACACTTTAAATGTCATTTAGAATGTAGAAAAAAATTAAAAAAAAATAAACGAGGTAGCCGTATACCATTTTTGGCAAGATCGGGACACATAAAACCCTAAAAACCCTAAGTAATGGCACATATTTGTAACTCAATCTCCATTTGGATTTTGAGGAAACTCATCTAGATGAAAAACACTTTAAATGTCATTTAGAATGTAGAAAAAAATTAAAAATAAATAAATGAGGTAGCCGTATACCATTTTTGGCAAGATCGGGACACATAAAACCCTAAAAACCCTAAATAATGGCACATATTTGTAACTCAATCTCCATTTGGATTTTGAGGAAACTCATGTAGATGAAAAACAATTTAAATGTCATTTAGAATGTAGAAAAAAATTAAAAATAAATAAATGAGGTAGCCGTATACCATTTTTGGCAAGATCGGGACACATAAAACCCTAAAAACCCTAAATAATGGCACATATTTGTAACTCAATCTCCATTTGGATTTTGAGGAAACTCATGTAGATGAAAAACACTTTAAATGTCATTTAGAATGTAGAAAAAAATTAAAAAAAAATAAATGAGGTAGCCGTATACCATTTTTGGCAAGATCGGGATACATAAAACCCTAAAAACCCTAAATAATGGCACATATTTGTAACTCAATCTCCATTTGGATTTTGAGGAAACTCATGTAGATGAAAAACACTTTAAATGTCATTTAGAATGTAGAAAAAAATTAAAAAAAAAATAAACGAGGTAGACGTATACCATTTTTGGCAAGATCGGGACACATAAAACCTAAAAACCCTAAATAATGACACATATTTGTAACTCAATCTCCATTTGGATTTTGAGGAAACTCATGTAGATGAAAAACACTTTAAATGTCATCTAGAATGTATAAAAAAATAAAAAAAATAAACGAGGTAGCCGTATACCATTTTTTTTTTTATTATATGGTGTGTCGTGTCTAAATACACGATATTTACTAAGGCATTTCGTATGAACAATACACGAAAGTAATCAGGGTGCATCTCGTGTATTGTTCATACGATATAATTACCAGAAACAAATACTATATCGTGTTTGTATACACGATATGTACCATAGTATCTCGGGTATATACACACGAGATACACCCTGAAGCCCTACATCAAACACGATATTCACGCAGACAACGGCCCAACAGAGAGAAACACCGTTGCTGCTGTACACCCATGCAGCTGTGACACCATTGTCCTAGTCTTAAGACAAACAAGCGCGGCCGCCCTTGGCATGAGCGCGGCCGCCCTCCTTGGCAGAAACTCAGACGCATTTTTCCCTTGCCAAATTCAGTCCAAAAACAACAACACAACCATGTCATAGATCTATGGACTTCCATACCCACATATATCAAATATTCCAACAATCCCCCACAAGTTCATAGAAATATGACGTGTACAGATTGTCCATTGCCATGCTTTCAATAATGGTACCTTCCGGCTTGAACCACTACCTATGTTATCCAACGCAAACCTCCACAGGACCAGATGAACGGGTGTCTTGAATCGATGCCTTTGGATGTAGAGGCCTTTCTTTGGTAACAAACACGACAAAAGCTATGATAGGCCCTCTATCGAACACTTGACGCTTATAAGCCATACGTCCCGATCCTCTATCATGAGTGCTTTTAAGGAATAACCCAAATTCCTCTAGTTGCGGCCAACAACAACACTCACTTAGCTGGGCATCTCAGAAGATGTACTGCTAGCATCTTGTCTAAAAGACTTGATCCCATTCAAAGTTCCAAACTTTTACTAAATTAGCAGCAATGAGCACCTCTAGGCTATTCAGGGGATAGACTCAGACATGTAACATGTCAATCTATTATTTGGTGCTCCGACTCACCCCACAGCTTGTTATTACCACATTGAATCTCCTTTGTGGGATCTCCACTTAGGTAGATTGGGTTGCTACTGCGTTTGAGTCGAGACGGGGTTCGATCCCATCCCCAACCTAGATTTCTGAACAAGAGCAAATTCTAGCCCTTTGGTTAAAGGATCAGCTGTGTTATCCTTGGTACCAACATAATCAACAGCTATCACCTTCCGAGACACTAGATCCCTTATAGATTTTAATCTAATTTGGATATGTCTCCTAGTTTTACAGTTGTACTTGACACTTTTCAGTTTCTCAATTGTGGCAGTGTTGTCACAATGTACAGAGATAACAGGCATGGGCTTGCTGACCATGGGCAACTCAGACATAAGTCCTCGAAGCCATTCAGCTTCCAATCCAGTAGTGTCAAGGGCAACTAATTCGGCCTCAAATGTAGACCTAGACAACAGAGTTTGTTTGGTCGACCTCCAAGCGACTGCAGCTCCGCCTAAGGTGAAAACATACCCCGTACAGCCATAACTCCCGGAGTTATAGGCAATCCAGCTTGCATCACTATACCCTTCAAGCACAGAAGGATATCTACCATAATGCAGCCCAAGGGAAATCGTTCCCTTCAAATACTTGAGAACTCTATCAAGAGCTTCCCAATGTGCTTTATTTGGACATTGAGTATATCTAGCCAACCTAGTAACCGAATAGGATATATCCGGTCTAGTACAATTGGCAAGATACATCAAACTTCCAATTATTTGAGAATATCTCAACTGAGCCATCGGTACTCCACTTTCATTCTTAGTAAGAGCAGATGAAGGGTCATATGGAGTCTTAGCCACTTTGCAATTCTTATAACCAAATTTCTCAATTACACTTTCAGTATAATGAGATTGCGATATGGTTATGCCACTAGTTGAACAAGTCAACTTAAGGCCAAGAATCACACTAGCTACTCCCATATCCTTCATCTCAAACTTACTTTTCAAGAATGCCTTAGTAGTATCAATTATCCTCATATCCGTTCCAAACAACAGAATATCATCGACATACAGACATAAGACAATACTACTATCACCAATACTCTTGCTATAGACACACTTATCAAACTCATTAGTAACAAAGCCAAACGATGAGACAATTTTATCAAATTTCTCATGCCACTGCTTAGGGGCTTGTTTCAGTCCATACAAGGACTTAACAAGTTTACAAACCTTTCTCTCATTGCCAGGGGCCTCAAAACCTTCAGGTTGATCCATATAAATTTCTTCCTCTAGATCGCCATGTAAGAAAGCGGTCTTAACATCCATCTGATGGATAGAAAGATCATATACAGAGGCCAATGCGATAAGTATTCGGATTGTAGTCATTCTAGCAACTGGCGAATAGGTATCGAAATAGTCTATTCCCTCCATTTGCTTGAATCCCTTAGCCACTAACCTAGCCTTAAACTTGTCAACGGTTCCATCCGGTTTCAGTTTCCTTTTGAAGACCCACTTACATCCTATCGTGCTACAACCAGGAGGGAGATTGACCAATTCCCATGTCCCATTAGAGACAATAGAATCCATCTCACTCTTAACAGCATCCTTCCACTGCTTGGCATCAGAAGTAGCCATAGCAGCTTTGAAGGTTAGAGGATCACCCTCGACATTGTAAGTGATAAAATCATTTCCAAAGTCCTTAGTGGTCCTTGCCCTTTTGCTCCTTCTTGGTTCAATCTCATCGTCAGAATGAGTTGCACTGGAATCAACCCCCACATTTGTCAGCTTCTCTACTTGAGCAGGAATAGAATTAGTGGTCGGGTTAGATTCCTTAGGAAGTCCGTCCTTCATAGGAAACACATCCTCAAAAAATGTTGCATCACGTAACTCAACTATAGAGTTCACATCTATGCCGTAAATTTCGATTTTATAATAAGAAATCTCAATGCATAACTTGTTTCAGAATAACCTATAAAGATAGCATCAACAGTTTTAGGTCCAAGCTTTTTCCTTTTATGTGCGGGTACAAGTACCTTTGCAAGGCACCCCCACACTTTTAAGTGTTTCAAGCTAGCCTGTCGACCTCTCCAAAGTTCAAACGGACTTTCCTTTCTATGCTTAGGAGGGACTCTATTCAGAATATGGCAAGCCGTATTCAAAGCCTCTCCCCACATATATTTGGGCAGTCCCGTAACTTATGAGTAAACTGTTAATCATATCAGTAAGGGTTCTATTCTTACGTTCTGCAACACCATTTGATTGAGGGGTGTAGGGAGGAGTCTCTTCATGAACTATTCCGTTTTCTTGGCAATAATACATGAAGGGATTAGACTCATATTCACCTCCTCTATCAGACCTTAACCGTTTAAGTTTCTTGCCAGTTTGTGTTTCTGCTTCGTTCTTAAATATAATGAATTTATCTAATGCTTCATCCTTAGAACTAAGCAAATAGACATAACAGTATTTACTAGCATCATCAATAAAGGTGAGAAAGTATTTCTTTTTGTCTTTGGTCAACACACCATTAAATTCACAAATATCAGTATGAACTAAATCTAGAATTTCAGAATTTCTCACAACCGTTTTAAACGGACCTTTTGTAGATTTAGCTTCAACACATACATGACATTTAGAATTCTTATCAATAGCATGTTTAGGAATAATATCTAAGTTCATCATTCTTTTCACAGAATCATAGTTAATATGTCCTAAACGACCATGCCAAACATTTGAAGATTCAATGGAATACGAAACAGGATAATCAATAGAACTAAAATTATTGTGCGAACAAACATCAGTTTCAACTCTAATTTTAAATAAACCATCCGAGGAATAACCTTTCCCCACAAAACTACCAGAATCCAAAATAATAACCTTATTACACTTAAATGAAATCTCGAATCCTTCTCTAACTAGACTAGAACCACTAATAATGTTGCGACGAATATCAGGAACGTGATACACTCGATGCAAGGTAAGAATGCGCCCATTGGGAAACCTCAGGTCCACGCGTCCAGTCCCAAGCACCTTTGCAGCACTAGAGTTCCCCATCATCACTGATCTACCACGCTCAGGCTGGTAAGACACAAATAGCAATTTATCAGCACAAACGTGCACATTTGCCCCAGTGTCAACTAGCCACTCGTTGGGTTCATAGACAGTAAAGATTTCAGGATAAGAAGTTACATACTTAGTAACATTGCAGGTCAGATCATCAACTCCAGGTGTGTCAGAGTCAGGATCATCATAATCCTTCGGACCCAACACCATGTTGACAGCAGGATGGTCATCAGCAGAGGCTTGTGGTCCTTTTCCTTTCTTGGACGGGCAGTCCCTAGAAAAGTGTCCACCTTCTCCACAATTCCAGCAGTTCTGTTTTGCTCTTGGCTTCCTAAAGTTATTTTTCTTAACTTTAAGCTTATCATGGTTTTCTTTATCCTTCGAAGTTTTCACACATTTTCCTTTAAACTTGCTTTTACCGGTAACCATATTGGCGGCGGCCTCCACAGTACGCTAGGTTGGTTACCATTATGCACCTCCCGAATCGCAATTGCATTCATCAACTCATTGAGTGACAAGCTTCCAAGACGATGCTTGAGGGTCATACCAAATTCCCCCAAGATCGAGGAAACTTCTCAATGATAGCCATGACGGCGAACTTATCGGGAAGTCCCATGTCGGCATCCTTGAGTGATTGCAAAATGATTTGGAGTTCGTGCACTTGATCGGTAACCGACTTGCCCTCACTCATGTGATAATTCGGGAACTTTCCCACTTGGTACTTTTCCACACCGGATTCATCGGTGCTTTGTACTTCTTGGAAAGAGAATCCCACGGTGGCACGCGGTGAGAGGAGCGGAGCAATAAACATCAAAGAGTGCATTCGACAAAGGCGACAGAATGCATCCTCGAACAACATCGTCCTGCTCCTTCCACGGTTTAACAGCGGCCACATTAAGCTGGATCATCACCATTCGGGCGGGACATTTAGATGTCAGCATACCAGACATACCCTTAATTGACAGCCAGATCTTCATGCGTTCAGACCAACGCTTGAAGTTCTTACCACCAAACTTCTCCGGAAGATCGGAGGTGTCAACTAGGGACTTAAAGGGAGAGCTAGAGGAACCACCAGACATGATCAAATAAAAATATTATTTTTCTCTTAGACTGTTGGAAATTAAATTAAGCACCACAGATTAAACAACAATTTAATCAACAGTAGGGGATTTTATTGATCAAGTCAAACGTACCAATTAAGCCAATAGCAAAACCGAAAGCCAAGGAACAGGATCAGGAAAACAAACAGAAACAAGATATCAAACGGTTAGAAAACTTATCGTAATTTGATCGAGTCGCCTTAGGAAGACTGTCCTAAGAGAAAATATTGCCCCCAATTGGTGCAACTCAGGTACAGGCAAATTTCTCCGAGGATAAAACGATCACGGACTACGTACCACAGAGCAGCACACAGGTAGGTAGTCACCGGCGGTCCTATCTCAATCGCCTTGAATCTCACGAACGAATCTCTATGAACGGGAGTAATCGATCAATGAATAAAACCAAGAGAATTGTGTTTCTCTTCAATACTCATACATCAAAAACGGCTGGAGGGATTATGGTATTTATATGTATGGTAAAACTAGAGTTTTAGGGCTTAAAGAAACCTAAAACTGATCTAATTCGGCCCAGGAAAAACACCAGATCCGACGCCAGCGCGGCCGCCCTCGAGGCGTGCGCGACCGCGCTAGGCTCCAGAAACTTTTGGTGAGCTTAAGACAAACAAGCGCGGCCGCCCTTGGCATGAGCGCGTCCGCCCTCCTTGGCAGAAACTCAGACGCGTTTTTCCCTTGCCAAATTCAGTCCAAAAAACAACAACACAACCATGTCATAGATCTATGGACTTCCATACCCACATATATCAAATATTCCAACAGATATTGGTGGTGTATTTGGTGTTGGATTTTTTTTTTGGTGAACTTAATATTGCGGGTGTATTCAGTAATTGTGCGGGGCCGAATAACAGTTCTCTTTTTGATATAGAATTTTGGTACCAAAGTCCCAAGCGGGCCCCACTTCCAGCAAGCCCACAACTGAATGATGCCACTAAACTAACCACAAACATGATCACGATGCAGTTGTAGAATGTCGGCCTAGCTGCATAAACAAAACGAGTCTGTACATTCGTGAACAAAATATAAAATACCCCATCCGTCCAAAATGAATGCCCAAAAAGATTTCGAATTCGCTCTTGATCAAGAGCAAATTTGAACATTTTTGGACATTTATTTTGGGATGTAGTGATTTCAACATCCACGAAAAGAGGGACTCCAAAACCAAATATGAAAATCGCCTGACAGCATAAGGGCCAGATCAAAAGAGAATTCACTCATCAGGTTGAATAAAAAGACAATTTCCATTCGAAGACTTGATAAGTACTCAGATGCTTGTAATACATAGTTTCCAGGTACGCTCCAAGCTGTTTAAACCATGGGTGTAAAGTAAAAATATTTTTCTCCTCTTTCTCATCCCAATTTAACAAATACTTTGCAGTCAACTGGTTACTAGAGTGGAATATGCAGGCAAAAACATACTCTTCTGTCTCGAAATGATCTTCTCACTTTTTATGTCGTTACCACAAAGGTACTTTGAGCAACAATTTAAGGTTGATTTAATTATATCTTAATGAAAATTTAAATCTTGTTAACAATACACCATTATAAATACTATCGGTAACAATTTTTAGATCTTCATTCGGATAATTAAATCAACCTAAGATTATTGCTCAAATTACCTTCGCGTTAACGACAAAAAAAAGTTGGAAGATCATTTCGGGACGGAGGGAGTATCATCAAAGAAAACTAGCAGTGCAAGCACATTCACCTTGATAAGCATATTCACTCCAACAATAACGCCAGAAATACTGAAAGGCTTTGACAAAGTTTCCAACCCACAAGCATAATTTTCTTGAAGTAAGAAGGCCAGCACACTAATCTCTAAACATAGCATTCCAGATTCTGTGAACAGCTACAGCAGGTTCCAATAAACCTCCTTTCTAGGAGTGCACTGCCATGCCTATTGCATAAAAGATAGAGAGTTAAATTACAGCCTGTACAAGACGGAAACTCTGAGCACTAAGACATTACATCTTTACACTTGACTTTTCTCTCCTCTTAATCATTTTCAGGTCCAATTTTTCCCTACCGTGAAGAAGATGTTGGAAAAAAGTGTGTTTTGAAGGAAATAATGAGTTATTTTCTTAATTTGTTATTTGTTAAAATGACAAATTGATTATTGGATTGTGTTCTACTCCATGAGTACATTGAAATCATATATTCATTTGTCAAAAATGGTTGAGAAATGAATGAGATATGAAGGCTCAAAGTTAATGGGTTGAAATGGGTAAAATGTGGTTATCCCACATTGGAAAAAGATGAAAAAGTGGCTAAGTTTAAATACTCCTACACTTTGGTAGGGAGTAAGATTGTGGTACATAGAGGCTCTCTCTCGTGCAAAGGTGCGCAGGGGGGGTGCAAATCATGGACCGAAATAGGCTTTGGGGTACCGAACTCATGTGCATGCGCGTCCTGCGGACACGAATGTAGCTCTGAAATAGCCTGTCCGCGCGAGCCCACTTTTTGCATTTTTTTTCCAAAACTTGACCAAATGTTTCTGGCGGTGAGGCGGGCGCCTGGACCTAGGTGAAGCGGCCGCCTGGAGGCCAGTAGGTGCCGGCCATGTGAGACAGCCCGAGGCGGGCGCCTGGAGTCCAGAAGGGGCTGCCCCGTTTGTGCACCAACGAGGCGGGCGCCTGGGTGGGTCGAGGGCGGGTGCCTCGTTCTCAGCAACTGGTTCCCAGAAACTGTTCTGCTCATGTAACTGCCGAAATAAATTGCAAATTCATTATTTATAATTGCAATATTAATTGAGCAAATTAAAAACATGGTTTTAATTTGTTGGGCAGTTTTCCTATGGAGTTTATAATTGCAATATTGATTGAGCAAATTAAAAGTGTGGTTTTAATTTGTTGGGAAGTTTTCCTATGAGGAAAATATATAAATAGAACACAACCACAAGGGAAAACATACAGTTTTTCACAATCTCCACAATCATTTCGCAGCATATTGTTCATCTTCACTTTGGCCTCCTTGCATTGCATTAGTGGTGATAAAGTTCAAGCATCGACTTCAGTTCGCCGGAGGTCTAATTGTGCAACCACCGTCCGGTTACTCCGTTTCATCCTGGGAGGCAAGCGTTCCGTAACAACTCAAGCACAACGTGGTGAGGGGGCGTAATTTGTCTTAAGGAGAGTGTGATTTCACACGACTCGGACATCTTCGACAAATATTTTCTTTCTCTTGTATTTTCTGTTTCTGTTTTATTTAGTTTTATATAATTCCAGCAGAGATTTTGTAATAGTTATTCCAACAATCTTAAGACAAATTATTGTCTCTTCGTTGGAAGGAAAACTATTTAAAACAGTGAACTAAACTTGTTTGTTTTGTTTCAGATGGCTACTCAATCAAACGTGGAAACCAATGCTGGGAAAAACTCCGAGAATCCTCGTGTGGAGGAAGCGCTTCGTGTGGAAACCAACTCTCAAAGGGTGGTTGTCCAAACTGTTTCGAACCATCATGGTGAGAAACCGGAAAAGTTTGTTGGCCAAGACTTTAAAAGATGGCAACAAAAGATGCTTTTCTATTTGACTACCTTGAACTTGGCGAGATTTCTTAAGGAAGATCCGCCACAGTTGGGTGAGAATGAGACGGATGGGCAAGCCATCTCGGCTCTTGATGCTTGGAAGCATTCCGAGTTTCTTTGCAGAAATTACATCCTTAATGGATTGTCGGATACGCTATACAATGTGTATAGTGTTAAGAAAACTGCAAAGGAACTATGGGAGTCCTTGGAATATAAGTATAAGATAGATGACGCGGGCACAAAGAAATTCATTGTGGGCCGTTTTCTTTGAATATAAAATGGTGGACTCAAAAACTGTTAAAAGTCAAGTGGAAGAGTTACAAATAATCATTCATGAAATTCATGCCGAAGGGATGGTAATTAGTGAAAGCTTTCAAGTGGCGGCAATCATTGAAAAGTTGCCTCCCGCTTGGAAAGATTTCAAGAATTATCTTAAACACAAACGAAAGGAAATGAATGTTGAAGCGCTTGCTATTCGTCTTCGAATTGAGGAAGAGAATAGGATTGCGGAGAAGAAGTTGAATAATCTTCTTGTGGCAAAAGCCAATGTTGTGGAGCATGTTGATAGCTCCAAGGCCAATGGCAAAGCCAAAGGCAAGTTTGGTCCCAAAAAGGGTGGTTCTAGTTTGAAGCCAAAGGGAGGAATCTCCAAGAAAAAGTTCGGTGGAACTTGTTACAATTGTGGCATTGTGGGCCACAAGTCATCCGAGTGTAGGAAGCCAAAGAAACAATCAAACATGGTGGATGTCATCTCGAATGAAGTTTCCGATATGCACTTGGCGGCGGTAATTTCAGAGGTGAATTTGGTGGGTTTAAACCCAAATCAGTGGTGGATTGACACCGGTGCTACTAGGCATGTTTGCTCAAACAAGGAAATGTTTAGTAGTTTTGAAGCCCTTGAAAATGGTGAGAAATTGTTCATGGGAAATTCTGCCACGTCCGATGTGAAAGGTCAAGGAAAGGTGGTGCTGAAGTTGACTTCCGGGAAAGAGTTGACTCTCAACAATGTGCTCTATGTGCCCGAAATCCGGAAAAATCTGGTGTCCGGATCGCTTTTGATTAAGCATGGCTTTCGTGTTGTGTTTGAATCCGATATGGTTACTTTGTCTAAAAGTGGAATGTTTGTAGGCAAAGGTTATGTTTGTGATGGTATGTTTAAGCTTAGTGCTATGGTTGTTAAAAGCAATGTAATGGCTAACAAGCCTAAGATGAATGTGATGAATAAGAATAATTCTTCCGTTTACTTGCTTGAGTCTTCCAATTTGTGGCATGGTAGACTAGGACATGTTAACTATGATACTATACGTAGATTAATTAACATGAATTGCATACCAAAATGTAAAATAGACTACAAACATAAATGTGAAACTTGTGTAGAGGCAAAGTTTACAAAACCTCCGTTCCATTCGGTTGTAAGAAATAATGAACCACTTGAGTTGGTTCATACGGATTTATGTGACTTCAAGTCAACACAAACACGAGGGCAATAAGTACTTTATGACTTTTGTTGATGATAGCACAAAATATTGTTATGTGTATCTTCTCAAAAGTAAAGATGAGGACTATAGAGAAATTTGTTCTCTATAAAAATGAAGTTGAAAATCAACTCAACTTAGGAAAATAAAGGTCATAAGAAGTGATCGTGGTGGTGAGTATGAATTCCCTTTTGAAGGTATTTGTGCTCAACATGGGATTAAACATGTTACAACACCACCATACACCCCACAATCCAATGGAGTTGCCGAGAGGAAAAATCGGACTCTAAAGGACATGATGAATGCCATGTTAATAAGTTCGGGGTTACCGGATAACATGTGGGGAGAGGCCGTCTTGTCGGCAAATTATGTGTTGAATAAAATGCCCCGAAAGAAAATAAATAAGAGCCCCTATGAATTGTGGCATGGAAGAGTGCCATCATACCAATACATGCGAGTGTGGGGGTGTCTTGCAAAGGTTTCAATACCACCTCCTAAAAGGTGAAAATTGGACCAAAAACTATTGATTGCATATTTATTGGGTATGTTCACAATAGTAGTGCTTATAGGTTTACTTGTGCATGAATCGAAGATTCAAGATATACACAAGAATACTATAATGGAGTCAATAAATGCTTCTTTCTTTGAGAATGTGTTTCCGTGCAAAGAGATGATGCAAGTTCATCTAAACGGAGACATGATTCAATAGAAGAAGAAGAAGTCGAAGGAACAAATCATCATGATGAAAATGATGAAGCGGAGGTAGAACCTCGACGGAGCAAACGAGGTAGGAGTAGAAAAATCTTTTGGCCCAGATTTTCTAACCTATATGCTTGAAAGTGAACCACAAAGTTATAAAGAGGCCGTGAGCTCTTCCGAAGGACCTTTGTGGAAAGAGGCCATTAAAAGTGAGATTGATTCCATTTTACAAAATCACACTTGGGAATTAGTGGATCTTCCTCCGGGAAGTAAACCACTAGGATATAGGTGGATTTTTAAAAGGAAAATGAAGACGGATGGAACAATTGACAAGTATAAGGCAAGACTTGTAATTAAAGGTTACAAGCAAAAGGAAGGCCTTGATTACTTTGATACATATTCTCCGGTTACGAGAATAACATCCATAAGAATTGTACTTGCAATAGCCGCATTGTGGAATCTTGAAGTACATCAAATGGATGTTAAAACAGCCTTTCTAAATGGGGATTTAGAAGAGGAAATTTACATGGAGCAACCGGAAGGATTTTACTGCCGGGGCAAGAAAACAAAGTGTGCAAGTTAGTAAAGTCATTGTATGGCTTGAAACAAGCACCAAAACAATGGCATCAAAAGTTTGATCAAGCCATGATGGAAAGTGGATTTAAAATAAATGAATGTGACAAATGTATCTATGTTAGAGACACGGGAAATGGCTACGTCATTTTATGTCTTTATGTAGATGACATGCTTATCATAGGAAGCTGTGATAAAATGATAAAGTCCACTAAAGATATGTTGAACTCAAAGTTTGACATGAAAGATATGGGGTTAGCCGACGTAATCCTTGGCGTGAAAATTTCAAGAATGTCAAATGGACTTGCTTTAAGCCGGTCACATTATGTGGATAAAATTCTTGAGAAATTCAGCAAGGATGACTTAGCTATTGCTAGAACCCCAATAGACATGAGTCAACATCTAGCAAAGAAGAGAGGTGACACAGTTTCTCAAGTTGAATACTCGAGAATCATTGGAAGTCTAATGTACTTGATGAGTTGTACTAGACCGAGATATTGCTTACACGGTTAGCAAGGCGAGTCGGTATACAAGTAATCCCAGAACGGAACATTGGAATGGTATAGTGAGAGTACTAATGTACTTAAGATATACTCGCGATTATGCTTTACACTATACTAGACATCCGAGCGCTAATCGAAGGATATAGCGATGCTAATTGGATATCCGATATAAAAGACTCAAGGTCTACAAAGCGGATTTGTGTTTACATTAGCGAGGAGGCTATATCATGGAAATCTTCTAAACAAACGGTTATAGCTAGATCCACGATGGAATGCGAGTTTATAGCGTTAGATAAATGTGGTGAAGAAGCCGAGTGGCTACGCCAATTTATAGAAGATATTCCAAGATGGACGAAGCCCGTGCCATCAATATGTATACATTGTGATAGCCAATCAGCGATTGGAAGGGCACACAATCATATGTATAATGGTAAGTCGAGACACATTCGTCGAAGACATAATACCATTAGACAACTACTCTCAACTGGCACAATATCCATTGACTATGTTAAGTCAAAGGAAAATTTAGCGGATCCGTTAACCAAAGGGTTAAATAGAGAGTTAGTTGAAAGTTCGACGAGGGGAATGGGACTAAAGCCTCTAAAAAGTTAAACACAGCGGAAAACCCAATCTAGATGACTGGAGATCCCAAGAACTAGATTCAATGGGACCACCTAACTGTTAAAAGACTTGTAGCGTCACTGTGGGGGAATCAACCCCAAGTCCATTCCTATTAGTGACATCCCGAAAGGACAAGGATAAGCCTATGGCTTTTAATGATTCTTACGCGTCGAAAATTCGAGCGGGGTAATACGGGTTACCTTTAAGAAATCACCTATGTGAGAGAGAAGTGGGGCCGCTTCGAGGAGAATTGTGTGAGGCTCAATTCTTAGACCCTCTCGCAGAACCAGGCTTATGTTCAGGGCCATGATTGAACATAGCTATGAGAATTGAAGTATGTTAGGACGATACTTGTGTCAAGCATATGATCGGCTACACAAAAAGCATAACGATTCAAGGACATCGCGTCTATCGATTTGCGAGTAGAGTAAATATGCTTGTACGAGCGAAGATTCAATGGGCATTCCCACATCTTCGTATGCAAGTTTTCGTCTGCCGGGCTTTATCACCAATTCCGCATTATTCCTTCATGTGGGGGATTGTTGGAAAAAAGTGTGTTTTGAAGGAAATAATGAGTTATTTTCTTAATTTGTTATTTGTTAAAATGACAAATTGATTATTGGATTGTGTTCTACTCCATGAGTACATTGAAATCATATATTCATTTGTCAAAAATGGTTGAGAAATGAATGAGATATGAAGGCTCAAAGTTAATGGGTTGAAATGGGTAAAATGTGGTTATCCCACATTGGAAAAAGATGAAAAAGTGGCTAAGTTTAAATACTCCTACACTTTGGTAGGGAGTAAGATTGTGGTAAATAGAGGCTCTCTCTCGCGCACAGGTGCGCAGGGGGGTGCAAATCATGGACCGAAATAGGCTTCGGGCTACCGAACTCATGTGCATGCGCGTCCTGCGGACACGAATGTAGCTCCGAAATAGCCTGTCCGCGCGAGCCCACTTTTTGCATTTTTTTTCCAAAACTTGACCAAATGTTTCTGGCGGTGAGGCGGGCGCCTGGACCTAGGTGAAGCGGCCCTGGAGGCCAGTAGGTGCCGGCCATGTGAGGCGGCCGAGGCGGGCGCCCAGCTTTCCCGAGGCGGGCGCACAGAGTCCGAAGGGGCTGCCGTTTGTGCACCAACGAGGCGGGCGCACAGGTGGGTCGAGGCGGGCGCCTCGTTCTCAGCAACTGGTTCCCAAAAACTGTTCTGCTCATGTAACTGCCGAAATAAATTGCAAATTCATTATTTATAATTGCAATATTGATTGAGCAAATTAAAAACATGGTTTTAATTTGTTGGGCAGTTTTCCTATGGAGTTTATAATTGCAATATTGATTGAGCAAATTAAAAGTGTGGTTTTAATTTGTTGGGAAGTTTTCCTATGAGGAAAATATATAAATAGAACACAACCACAAGGGAAAACATACAGTTTTTCACAATCTCCACAATCATTTCGCAGCATATTGTTCATCTTCACTTTGGCCTCCTTGCATTGCATTCGTGGTGATAAAGTTCAAGCATCGACTTCAGTTCGCCGGAGGTCTAATTGTGCAACCACCGTCCGGTTACTCCGTTTCATCCTGGGAGGCAAGCGTTCCGTAACAACTCAAGCACAACGTGGTGAGGGGGCGTAATTTGTCTTAAGGAGAGTGTGATTTCACACGACTCGGACATCTTCGACAAATATTTTCTTTCTCTTGTATTTTCTGTTTCTGTTTTATTTAGTTTTATATAATTTCAGCAGAGATTTTGTAATAGTTATTCCAACAGAAGAAACGTCTTGTAATCACTTTCCTGCTCAGGTATCAATTTCAAGACGGCAACCAACCATAACTAAATTAGCTCTTACAATCATCAGTTGGTTCCCAACCAACAGAATTCTAAACACCCAACTGCTATGCCCATGCTCATACCAAAATAAAAAAAAAAATATCCCTGAAAGTACCCCATCCAACATTCCCACCTTACCTAAACTTATTGATTTTTTATTGGTCAAACACACCATAAATAATATATACAGAAAACTGTAGAGTAGTTGTATTGCAAGCATAGTAGTGCAGTCAAAATATGCAATATTCCTAAGCCTCCATTGCCCTAGGTGATCTCCCAGTGAAACCGGATACAAAAACGAGGGAGGCCTAACAAAGTCAAAGTCTGTTGCGTTCATTATAGTCGCATGCTTGACTAGGTGGTCAGCAACTGAGTTTCTTACATGAACTTACTGAATTTCCATTCACTATCTTCAAAATCCTTAAGAGCATGAAAATCAAATAAGGAAATAACATAACCCAAACCAATTTAAAACTTCACCAGTCAAATAGAGTATTTACCAATCACATTAATACACAGTTATTCAGCTCGGTTAATCTGCTTACACACCCAAATCCCTCCGTTTCATAAATAATCAAAGTTTGACTTCTCTGTGCCAATTAACCAATTCTTGAATACATCTATGCAATGACAGTCACGTTGAATCATAATAGCGTACTAGAAGCCATTGAATTTGAAAAAAAGTCAATATTGTTACCTGAACGGAGCACCAACCGAAGTTGAGAAGAACGGAGAACCAAAGGAGCACATAATAAGCGATCATTACAAAGGATGAGAAAAGTACCTTTTTGATCCTTAAACTATTTTATTTGGGACCTTTTAGTCCTTGAACTATTTTCTAAGCCTTTTTCATCCTTGAACTATTTTAATTGGGACCTTTTGGTCCTTCCCTTAAAACTTCCGTCCATTAACCGTTAATTGGATATTTTCGTAAAGAGTTCTGTAGGCCAGTGACCTTTTAGATACTTAACTCCGTTGTGGAACTATTTCTTTATTTTATTTTTAACAAATTTGAACATTCATTTAGGGACGGAGGGGTAAACAAAAATGTAAAAATATTAAATAGTACATTCATTTTAAACTATTTTTTCATTTGCAAATTTGAACATTCACTTAGAGACGGATGAGTTGCAAAAAAAAAATAGTAAAAATTTTGAACAGTATATTCATTTGGAGCTATTTTTTTTTTCAAATTTAAAAATTTAGGGACAGAGGCATAAAAACAAAGTAATTTTGAACAGTTGTTGTATGGGTTGACAGAAAATTTTAGCTTATTGGGTTCAAATTACTTTGTTTTCGACTACGCACCTCCGTTCCTAAATTTTCAAATTTGAAAAAAAAAAAATAGTTCCAAAATGAATATACTGTTCAAAATTTTTACTTTGTTTTTTTTTCTACTGTTCCAAAATGAATATACTGTTTTCGACTACGCACCTCCGTTCCTAAATTTTAACTATTTTCAAATTTGAAAAAATAGTTTCAAAATGAACGTACTGTTTACATTTTTACTTTTTTTTTTACTCCTCCGTCCCTAAATGAATGTTCAAATTTACAAAAAAAAAAAAACACATAATTTTAACAAAAATTTTAAAAGCACATAAAGTCAACAATTAATATAAAAGGTATATAATATGATACTAAAATAGGTACCTAGGGTTAGGGTCGTTACACCCACCCAGCCCCTACCCCCACCCCCACCTACCCCACCCCCACCAAAAAAATTTTTTTTTACTCATTTTGTATACCCCTGCCTACCCCACCCACCCAGCCCCTACCCCCACCCCCACCTACCCCACCCCCCACTGCAAAAAAATTTTTTTTACTCATTTTGAATACCTCTGCCTACCCCACCCAGCCCCTGCCCTACCCCCCCACCTCCCATCAATTTTTTTTTATCATTTTGCATACCCCCTGCCTACCCCACCCACCCGGCCCCTACCCCCACCCCCCACCCCAAAAAAAATAATTTTTTTACTCATTTTCATACCCTTGCCTACCCCACCCCACTCCTCCCAAAAAAAAAAATTTTTTTTACTCATTAATTTTTTAAAAGAAGGGTAAATTGGACATTTTATATACTTTCATTTCATTCATATAATTTGTATTTTCAACCACACATGATTTGCTAAGGAATTGAATGGCAATTTCATTCCATTACGTGTCAACCAAACGGAGGGGTTTGACCAGTTTTTTTCCATTCCAATTCCTGTTGTGAATATGGCCCTCCACACCCAAGC
The DNA here is from genome assembly GCA_022495995.1 of Adenophora triphylla var. japonica. Taxonomy (NCBI): domain Eukaryota; kingdom Viridiplantae; phylum Streptophyta; class Magnoliopsida; order Asterales; family Campanulaceae; genus Adenophora; species Adenophora triphylla. The sequence continues at coordinate 90,851 of JAFEMH010000788.1, forward strand.
AAACCTACAAGAATAATATTCGCACACAAACCAAGCACAAGAAATTAAAGAAAACGAGAAAAGAACACAAGAAATTGTTAACCCGGTTCACCAATTTGATTGGCTACGTGCTGGGGCACTACCAAGCCAGGATCTTGCACTATGTAATTAGAATTTTTGTAACAACTGAATTGGGGGCGGAACATTGTTTATATATGACCTAGGGTAGAGTCCAAATCCTAAACAAACAAGGAAACTTTGACTGTTGCTGAATCGGGCGGAGCGCGGCCGCTCTCCTGCTAAGCGCGGTCGCGCTATTGACGAGTAAGACCAAACGCCATCCTCGGCCCTTGAGCGCGGTCGCCCTACCTCTCAGCGCGGTCGCCCTCGGAGATGTTCCTCCCGAGCACCATTCTCGGCACAAGAGCGCGGTCGCGCACATAGGCAGCGCGGCCGCTCTTGACCCCGAAGCACACTACGAAAAATCTTCCCCTTGCTTCGATGTTTAGTCCAATTGATCCTCTAACCCAACAATCTCCCACCTAGAGATCAACCACACATATAAGCCCCGTATCCGTCTTCAACTCACCCTTGGTGTCCTCCTAGTGCTCACCTCGATCATGGTAGTGCCATCCTCCTCTCTCATTCTTCAAGCCCAATTGAAGCTTTGCACAGCTTCAACTTCTCAAGGTTCACAACCTTCGTCAACATGTCAGCCGGATTCTCCGATCCTAATATCTTCTCAAGCCACAAAGTCTTCTCCTCCAAGAGATGTCTGATGTAGTGAAACCTCAGTTCAATGTGCTTCGTTCTCGAATGAAATGCCGGATTCTTTGCCAAGTGAATTGCGCTCGTCATCCGTAGAGAATATTACCACTTCGCGTCTTCCCAAGTTCACCCAAGAAGTTACGCGGCCAAACCATCTCTTTACTTGCTTCCGTCAGCCACATATTCTGCTGCGATCGGCGAGCCACGATCTTTTGTAACTTAGAAGCCCGGGAGATTCTTTGTACCACCTAATGTAAACACATAACCCGTAGTACTTCTCCTTTTATCAAGATCACTTGATGCCAAGTCCGCATCAACATAACCCGCTAACACCACTTCCTTGCTTGAAAAAACACAGAGCCTTACCAGCAGTACCCTTCAAGTAACGTAAGATCCACTTAACCGCTTCCCAATGTTGCTTTCCTGGATTGCCCATGAACCGGCTGACTACTCCCACCGCATGTGCAATGTCCGGCCTTGTACACACCATTGCATACATGAGACTCCCCACAGCTGAAGCATATGGAGTTCTCTCCATCTTGTCACGCTCTTCCTTGTTCCTAGGCGAGTCCCTCTCGGATAGCTTGAAATGCAAACCCAATGGCGTCCCTGTTGGCTTCGCCTCTTCCATCTGAAAACCTTGCTAAGACCTTCTCAACATATTACGCTTTGGCCAGAAAGAACCAACTTGCCCGACTCCACTATTCCGATCAATCCGCCTGCCCAAGATTTTCCTTGCCTCTCCCAAATCCTTCATCTCGAACCGTTCTGACAACTGAGTCTTCAACCTGTTTACCTCTCTACTGCTAGAGCCCGCTATCAACATGTCGTCCACATATAACGGCAAGATAATATACCCGTTGTCCGTGTTCTTGAAGTAGCAACAATGATCCGCCTCACATCTCGATAAAATCAATGTCGTGCATGAATCCGTCAAATTTCTGTACCCTTTGCCTAGGAGCTTGTTTAAGGCCATACAAGCTCTTAGTCAATCTGCAAACTAGCTCCTCGCTACCCTTAGACAAGAAACCCTCTGGCATGCCATGTAAATTTCCTCCTCCAAGTCCCCATGAAGAAAGGCCGTCTTCACATCCATACATTCAAGCGGACAAGTTGTCCGCCACTACTATCCCCAGAACCATTCTGATAGTGGTCATCTTCACAACCGGAGTGAATACCTCGGTGTAGTCAATACCATACTTCTGCTGAAACCCTTTAACAACCAGTCTTGCCTTGTAACGCTTGCTACCGTCTGCTTCCTCCTTGATCCTGTAAACCTACTTGTTATGCAGCGCCTTCTTCCCCTTAGGTAGTTTAGTCAACTCCCAAGTTTTGTTGGCCTTCAATGAGATCATCTCATCATCCATCGCAGCTTTCCACTTGTTACAAAGCACACTACGAACTGCCTCCGCATAACATTCCGGTTCCCCATTATCTGTCAATAACAAATAATAATTCGAAGGAGTATACCTGTCAGGTGATCCACGCAGTCTGCTGGATCTACGCAGCGGAATATCCGGTTCTGGAGTATGTGGTTCATCTTCAATGACCTCCTGACCATGGTCAACATGAACTGTCCTGCTCCCACCCGAGTCTGGAATATCCACCTCTACAACCTCCGGTTTCGAACTAGTATCATCAGATGCCCCCTTTCTATCCTTGTACAAAACCTGTTCATTGAATACCACATCTCGACTACTAATAACCTTATGGTTTTGATCATCCCAAAATTTTTACACGAAGTCATCCCCGCCATACCCAATAAATGTACACTTAACAGATTTAGCATCTAATTTAGTTCTCTCAGCAGAATCAACATGAACATAAGAGACGCAGCCAAATACGCGAAGAAAGGACAAATTTATCTGCTTGCCACTCCAAGCTTCCTCTGGAATTCCGTTCCCCAATGGAACTGATGGTCCCCGATTGATCAAGAAAGCTGCCGTGTCAACTGCATATGCCCGAACGTCTTCGGAAGTCCACACTTCAATCTCATACTTCTAGCCCGCTCATTCAATGTTCTGTTCATCCTTTACGCTACCACTGTTGAGTTGTGGAGTCTTCTTTGGAGTCTTCTCCATACGAATACCATTCGCGGCACAATATTCCCTAAACTCCCGAGCTCATACTCCCCACCATTGTCGATCTCAAGCACTTAAGCTTAAGTCTGTCGATTCTCCACCAAAGCCTTCCACTTCTTGAACACCTCGAAAGCTTCATCTTTCCCCAGAAGAAATAGACCCAGGACCTTCCTTGTAGAATCATCAATAAAAGTCATATAATATGACGCACCACCCGAAGATGTAACCGGAGATGGCCCCACAAGTCCGTGTGAACCAATTCCAACTTTGCTTCCCTCGATCCCTACTGTCCTCTAGAAATTATTCCTCCCTTGTTTGCCAAACATACAATCTTCGCGAGATCCCCACGTTGGCTGTCTTCAAACCCGGTAGTAGACCCTTGGAACAAAGTACCTTCATCCCTGTCTCACTCATGTGACCCGATCGACGAGTGCCACAAATCGGTATCACCCTTGCTTGCCACACGCAATCTTATCCTTGGTGTTGTTTGCCAAATACAAAGTACCCTCCTTATTACCCCGAAGCGATCTCACAATCCTCCTTGGTAATAACCCGGTTCTGCAGCCGAAAGTCACCTTGTAACCCTCTTCGTCCAACCGCCCAACCGAAAGTAGGTTCTTTTTCAAACCCGGAATGTGTCTGACCCCGTTCAGATGTAGAACCTTCCCGTCTGATGCTCCTATCCTTACATCCCCCTTCCCCTTGATTTCCAAAGGCTCGCCATCAGCTAGATAGACCTTCCCAAAATCACCGGAAGTGTAGTTATCCATCTCTTCCTTATGCCCGCAAGAGTGGAATGATGCCCCCGAATCCAGCACCCATGATTCTAGTGCACTACTAACACTCAGAATCAGTACATCATCACCTTCGATTTGCCACATTCGCTTTGATTGCCCTTACGATTTGGACAATCCCTCTTAAAGTGTCCCGACTCCTTACAATAGTAGCACTGAACGGATCCCTTCGCAACCTTCGGTTTATCCTTGGTCTCATCAGCTTTGCCCTTACCACTCACTCCGTTCTCCCTAGATTCGGTTCTCCCTTGTTTGCTAGTACCCTTCCCCCTACTAGTAGTAGCTAAAGCCGCTCCCGAAGTACTTGATGTCCCCAACTTCTTCATGCGATTTTCCTCACCTAAAGAAAGTCTTTAACATCATCATATTTCAAATTTTTCTTACTGTGAAGCGTTGATTGCGATCACCGTTCCGCTCCAACTTGCCGGTAAAGAAGCTAGCAACAAGCATGCATGAACCTCGTCATTGAACTTGATCTCCACATTTGTCAATGAATCTATGACATCCATAAACTCATCGATGTGCTTAGCGAGGATCCTCCCTCTTGCATCTTGAGACTACCCATCTTACGTATCAAATCAACCTTATTTGCAGCGGACGGAGTTTCAAATCTCTCGGTAAGATAATCGATAGCTCCTTGGTGGTTGTCGCCTTCCTGGTAGTCTTCGCGATCCACTTTGATAAAGTAGATCTAACCACCCCTAGGGCTTTCCGATCCATGAGTTCCCATTCCTCTGACTTACATCTTAGGTTTGACACCCTTCAGAGGCTTGTAGAGATCCTTGTTGTACAAGAGATCCTCAATCTGCATCCTCCAATATCCGTAGTCAGACCCATCGAATTTCTCAACCGCCTGTTTGTCCTTGCCCATTCTTGATTGCTTGAAACAACTCCCTTGATCCTAAACCAAGAGCTCTGATACCAGTTGTTGTGAATATGGCCCTCCACACCCAAGCAAACCTACAAGAATAATATTCGCACACAAACCAAGCACAAGAAATTAAAGAAAACAGAAAAGAACACAAGAAATTCTTAACCCAGTTCACCAATTTGATTGGCTACGTCTGGGGGCACTACCAAGCCAGGATCTTGCACTATGTAATTAGAATTTTTGTAACAACTGAATTGGGGGTGGAACATTGTTTATATATGACCTAGGGTAGAGTCCAAATCCTAAACAAACAAGGAAACTTTGACTGTTGCTGAATCGGGCGGAGCGCGGCCGCTCCTGCTAAGCGCGGTCGCGCTATTGACGAGTAAGACCAAACGCCAGCCTCGGCCCTTGAGCGCGGTCGCCCTACCTCTCAGCGCGGTCGCCCTCAAAGATGTTCCTCCCGAGCACCATTCACGGCACAAGAGCGCGGTCGCGCACATAGGCAGCGCGGCCGCTCTTGACCCCAGAAACCTGCTACGAAAAATCTTCCCCTTGCTTCGATGTCTAGTCCAATTGATCCTCTAACCCAACAATTCCTTCAGGAATTCAATTCCATTGACCATTCCATTCCTTCACTTTTTTTTCATTGAACCAAACGACCCCTAATTGAATTCATCCTTTGATTTCCAAGAAAAGAAAATGCTTCAAGGGAAGGGTATAGGGGTCAAAAGCTTCTCGATTAACTGAGAACATTGAAGCTTCAATAGTTCCCTAAAATCAATGCCATGCAATTGGTTTCGAAATTTCAAGTCATAAATTTAGGTAATTTTGAATCGATTTTGTTTTCATCTCAATATTTTCATATAATTCGATTTTTTTAAAACAATTAATGGGTTATTGTTTTGAAGTTGTTGTTCTTGTATGTGACATCTGTGCGTTGTTTATGCAATATTTCTTCAGATTTGAAACATTTGGTTGTACTTGTATTTTTGAGTTTATTATACCAGGTCAACGTGTAATAAATTCAGATTTTTCAGATTAGAATGTAAATTTTGATTTTTACTTGGTTAATCTTCTTGTTGTCATCAGATGCTTCGATTAATTAATAAATTAATATGTATTGAACAAATATTGTCTTCCTAAGCCAGTAAACACATGAGAATCACAAGTTTATCAGATCCAAATGCTGCAAGAATGGCTATGACTCGAAGGGTAGGGTTCATTCACTGGTTTCCTTAAACCCTTATTATTAGGGAAACTGGACCATAAAGGTTCGATCTACATTCAAAGGAACTATGCGTAATTATAAGAATGCTAGAGAGAAAGGCTGTGTCTTCAATGTTGAATTAACATATGAATATATAAGTATTTAGTAATTATGCTTGGCTTATTTTTGAGGTTGAACGGATCACTGAAACTAAAACTTGATCTTGATTTTTGTTTTTAGGGTACTTAAATCCAAACAACCATGTTTAGTGCATCTGCAAGGAAGTTTTATGACAAGTTCTAGCTCCAAAAGGTCGGTGATGAGAAGAAGACAATATATACTTGTTAATTTTAAACCATGTCCCATACGTGTTAATAATGAAAAGGAGTTGGAAAAATGCAAAATTTATTTTCCCAAAAGCTTCCCTTTGCCAAGTGTTGCTGTTTCTGAAAATATCAAAACACCGAAGCAACTCGCATGCTAGAAACATGCGAAAAACATGCGAAGCAACTCACATATAAGCAACTCGCTTATATGTGTGTGTGTGTGTGTTTTTGTTTATGTTTGAAAAGAAAGAATACAGACCAGATTAGGTGACTACGAAAACACAAGCCAAAAACATAAAAAAAATATTCTCATCCACTTGTAAATATAGTTGTATATGAAGACATTTTAAACTGTATATTAATCATATAAATTTAAAATAAGTTTGCTATTTAGAATAATCAGTTAGAAATCTAACCTCAACAATATCGACTATAAGGGAAATTGAGAGAGTTAAGCGATATGTATCAAAATCAAATTTTGATCACATGGACTTATTATTAAGTAAGTGCCAAATTTTCATCTCCGATGGTAGGTATCAAATTTTTATTTTTATTTTCATTTTTTTAATTTTATTTCACATTTAAAATCTTTCAACTAATTAAATATTATTAATAATTAATAATGAATAATTTCAAATAATAATTATTTAATTAAAGGTCATCAAGTTTTTTAGAGGGCCTAGAAGTCACAACAAATCAGGCAAAAAGTTAAAAAAGAAAATCACGAATGTGACGCCAACCACCAAAATCTTTCACAAATTGACAAAAAAGACAACTTGCTGGCTTGTTCCCACAAGCCCATGTGATGCTCTGTCATTGTTTTTGCTGACTTATTTCCTTCCACTCCCGCGTGATGTGAACTCAGCAAGAGTTAAGCAAGGTACCAAATTTGGTATCTTGATTAACTCCTTTTCTAAATCCTTGCTTAACTCCTTCTCTAAATTTGGTACCTAAGTATTTTTGCATTGGAGATGTTAGCTCTTTGAGGTGGGTATATCAAAATTTGATTTTGATACTCATCGTCGGAGTTCTTCCTAAGCAACTCAATAGATGGAGGAATCTTTGTTGGGTTTTCTTGTGAAATATCCCATTTTCGTGCTACCCTTACCTTTTTTAACCAATGCAATCTTCCCTTTCTAATGTCCCTGAAGAGAGTGGAAATCAAAGACATTTTTTGCTTGATTATTTTTTTATTTTTTATTTTTTTTTGACATTTTTTTTTTTGCTTGATTATATTATGTTGTTGAGGATATGATATGCTTGCAGAATAAAAAGCATAAGGTTAAAACTTAAAAGGAAAGAAGGTTAATAAAGTAAAGGAAAAAAAAACTCTTCCCATTCTCAGATATTTATGGAATGTCATTTTATATATATATATATATATATATATATATATATATATATATATATATATATATATATATATATATATATATATAGTATAAATGGAAGCAGTCGGCCTTTGTAGAGTGAATAGTTTCATGTGAGGAAATGACCACTTTGCCCTCACTATTCACTCCCTTTCCCATTTTACCCTCTCTCCATTCACGGTTTCAAATTCAAAGATCACAGCCATGAATCCAACCACCCTCTTCCTACTCCTCTTCTTCATCGCAGCTCCTCTCGCCCAATCTCAATCCCCACCCCAAATCCCGGCGCCATCACCATCGTCAATCACGATTCCGTTTCCCCCAAATTTCAACTCCAATTAATACCCATTTTCAATATTAGGGTTCCGTCCATGTCTTCAATATCCCAATTCCCGCCTCTCTGAAAATGTCGAACAATCTAGCCCACTTTTCAATCGATCAAGCTCATTCTCCTACCCTAACCCCTCCTTCTAGAACCGACGGCGACGATTCCGGCCTCAAATCTAGCTGCCATGGCTTCTGGTACAACTCAACCTTTGTCATTCCCTCCGCATTATTCCTTATTACTTGGGCTTTTATGCCAAGGAGAATCTCCAAAAGCTTAGAAATGGTCGATCCTTTGTAATGATCGCTTATTATGTGCTCCTTTGGCTCTCCGTTCTTCTCAACTTCGGTTGGTGCTCAGTTCGAGTAACAACATTGACTTTTCAAATTCAAATTCCATGGCTTACGGTAGGCTATTATGATTCGATGTATGTCATTGCATAGATGTATTCAAGAAATTGTTAATTGACACGGAGAAGTCAAACTTTGATTATTTATGAAACGGAGGGATTTGGGTGTGTAAGCGGATTAGCCAAGCTGAATAAGCGTGTATTAATGTGATTGGTAAACACTCTATTTGGTGGTGAAGTTTTTAATTGGTTTGGGTTATGTTATTTCTTTATAATCTGAAACGTCCATGGATTAAGACTCCACAATTTATGCTTCTTTTTAATTTGCCAACTTTATTACATTGATGCATATATTCTTGAGTTACCCAAATCAAACTTCGTATATTGATGAGGCGTTTTCACATATGGTGATGATATGGGAGTTTCAATGTATCTCCAATTTGGTTGGAATTAATGTTCTTTGAGCCATTCATTAGATAATATTATTCGAGATTTTTATCTGTTTATGCACTCTCGAGTCAAGACCATTTCCTTATTTGTTATCTTTGTTAATATCTTAGGCAACTTATGAGCTGCGCATGAGTGGGTGATATTGTTATCCCACGTCATTCTCTTCCCTTTCTCAGCATCGGTTTTATTTGATATGATGGTAATATACTTGAAACGACGATCTCATATTCCTTTTCAAACGATGCTCTGGGCATAATTACGTAGCGGACTGTAGCTAAAATAGGTGTTGGTGATATCCATTTTCCTTAATTGTTACTATGATTAAGTTGAACAGAAAGACAACCAAAAACTATTCTTCTCTTTTTGAGAAAGCTATGAACATAAACTTCCTCTTTCAATGCAAAGCAATCTCACTTTCTTAAGAGTTACCTTTTCCCCTTTTCAGAAACCAGAATCCCCAAAGGCACGTTCAAGACAAAATCTTTGAAGTAAAAGATGCTACTCCGAAGAAGCAAAAACAATGCAATTGCAAGCATTCACGGTGCTTGAAGTTGTACGTATATACTCCTCAATTTCCTCCTAATATGCAATGCAATAAATTTTGGTTCCTCCTATTGGTCAAATTTGGTGTGCTAAAATATGTTGAGTAAAGTAATCTTCGGATAGTGATTCGTTAAAATGATATAATGTAAACTGTCAAGGATGACCATATGAATTACAGAATACATTGTAAGATTTCAAATACATAAAGACACAATGAGTGGCGTACTCTCTTCGTGACATCAGTTTATGATTCAATCTTGGGTAGTGACTTAGGTCTGTAGTTATAAATAAGATCTATTTACATCTTTAAATCAGTGGTGTTCCAAAGGGGTGCTATAATTACTTCACCAGCCAAGCATTAATTAAAAAAAAAAGACCCGTGTCCTCGGACACGGGCATATGTACTAGTATATATATATATATATATATATATATATATATATATATATATATATATATATATATATATATATATATATATATATATTAAATTTATTATCTTTTTGTTACTTTAATTTACTAACATTTAAATGTATATAAAACTTAAGATGAATGACTACTAATTGAGTAGGTCTGCTGAGAAACGCGTTTCTTCATAACTATGGAGAAAAGTGTTTTTAATAGCCAGAAGCTATACGTTTGATAACCAGAAAATTTTTTCTGGATATCAGTCTCGAAGGGTTCTGGATATCCAGAAACTTTGGAACGGATATCCAGAAGCCATTGGGCGGATATCCAGAAAAAATAGATTTGAAGCCAAATCCAAGGCCAAGACCAGAAATTGCTTATTGAAGGTTTCTGGATATCCAGAAACCTTCAAATGTATATCCAGAAACCATCAAATGAATATCCAGAAACATTTTGAAAGTTTCTGGATATTCATTTGAAGGTTCTCGGATATCCGAAACCTTCAAATGTATATCCGAAATCATCAAATGAATATCCAGAAACATTTTGAAAGTTTCTGGATATTCATTTTGAAGGTTTCTGGATATCACTTTCATAAGCTTCTGGATATCCAGAAGCCTTGGCCTGCATTGTCGCGCGACAAGTCGGGCCCCGTTTCTCCATAAGTTACGGAGAAACGCGTTTCTCCCCAGATTTTGTGCTACTAATTTATAACATTAACACTGACATTTTCAAGAAAAATATGCATTCAACTCGTTTTTTAAGCGATAAAAAAACGCGTTTTTAACAAGACTTAGGACGGATTTACAATGATAGCCTGATGGGTGAGAAAATATAGAAATAATATTCCAAGTGCATCGAGTGAAAAAAAAAACCCAATCAAAATAAGTACTCCTACAAATTATAACCGAGCTAATATAGTTTAGGGCTACGGAACTAGGACCCCTGGACGATATAACAAACTTATAAATAATTACATTAAATTCAAAATTTCTCAGAAAATCATGCAAAGGTACTAAAATTACTCTTATACCTAGGTATACGAGTATTTTTTTTTTTTACACTCACATTTTCTTAAAATTAATAATTAATATATATATATATATATATATATATATATATATATATATATATATATATATATATATATATATATATATATATATTATTAAACAATCCGCTTCTATACCTAAATGTATAATTCAATTATTCTTATACCTAGGTATAAGAGTATTTTTTTTTTTTCACAATTGTTCATAATTCTATACCTAAATGTATAATTCAATTATTCTTATACCTAGGTATAAGTGTGTGTGCGCATGTGTTTTAGAGTGAGATGAGATAAAAAGTGTTTTGGGTTTATATGAAATTTTAATTTGGGTCAAATGTTGTATGTGGGTTTTTGAAAGTACTAGTGCTTTTTTTTTTTTTTCTGTGAAGCCCAAACTATTAAATTTAAAAATAAAAATGAGTATTCATTTTGAGGAAGTAATAAGTAATATATTTTTCTATAGAGAATGTTATGTAACCCGATTCAAATAACATCATGATATCATATTGGTTCCTTTTTTGGGCCGTAAAGGCCCAATGGTTACACCGGTTCCTTTTTTAGGCCAGGAATAATTAACATCCTGTCTCAAATGAATGTCTAAAATAAAAGAGTTGGAAAAGATTTTGAACAATTATTTTAACACAAAGAAAAGGGTAAATTCTATATACAAGGCACCTTACATACAAGGCACCAATAATTCCCAAACTACCCTTCGTGTGTCGTGCTCGAAAGGACGACACGAAGCCTTCATTTCGTGTACTTTTACACGACATAAACTAATTGGGTTAAATATTTGGTCGTATGAAATTATACGAAATTTAAATTTACTCTGTCATTAATTTCGTACAAAACAACACGATATCATGTCCTAATATTGTGTATATCCATACGACGTATCATAATGAAGGTGTTCTTCGATGATTTGCGACACGATGTTAATGATACGCATATGCTATGTTATATTATTGAATTGTGTTGTTAATTAAGCAAAATTTATACACTTATACATGACAAGGAACAAACGTCATATTGGATCATACAATATCATATAACCTATCACATTTAAGTGATACCACTTTATTTATTTGGAGGAAACTCATGTAGATAAAAAACACTTGAAATGTCATTTAGAATGTAGAAAAAAATTAAAAAAAAATAAACGAGGTAGCCGTATACCATTTTTGGCAAGATCGGGACACATAAAACCCTAAAAACGCTAAGTAATGGCACATATTTGTAACTCAATCTCCATTTGGATTTTGAGGAAACTCATGTAGATTAAAAACACTTGAAATGTCATTTAGAATGTAGAAAAAAATTAAAAAAAAATAAACGAGGTAGCCGTATACCATTTTTGGCAAGATCGGGACACATAAAACCCTAAAAACAATCCCCATTTGGATTTTGAGGAAAGTCATGTAGATGAAAAACACTTTAAATGTCATTTAGAATGTAGAAAAAAATTAAAAAAAAATAAACGAGGTAGCCGTATACCATTTTTGGCAAGATCGGGACACATAAAACCCTAAAAACCCTAAGTAATGGCACATATTTGTAACTCAATCTCCATTTGGATTTTGAGGAAACTCATGTAGATGAAAAACACTTTAAATGTCATTTAGAATGTAGAAAAAAATTAAAAATAAATAAATGAGGTAGCCGTATACCATTTTTGGCAAGATCGGGACACATAAAACCCTAAAAACCCTAAATAATGGCACATATTTGTAACTCAATCTCCATTTGGATTTTGAGGAAACTCATGTAGATGAAAAACACTTTAAATGTCATTTAGAATGTAGAAAAAAATTAAAAATAAATAAATGAGGTAGCCGTATACCATTTTTGGCAAGATCGGGACACATAAAACCCTAAAAACCCTAAATAATGGCACATATTTGTAACTCAATCTCCATTTGGATTTTGAGGAAACTCATGTAGATGAAAAACACTTTAAATGTCATTTAGAATGTAGAAAAAAATTAAAAAAATAAATGAGGTAGCCGTATACCATTTTTGGCAAGATCGGGATACATAAAACCCTAAAAACCCTAAATAATGGCACATATTTGTAACTCAATCTCCATTTGGATTTTGAGGAAACTCATGTAGATGAAAAACACTTTAAATGTCATTTAGAATGTAGAAAAAAATTAAAAAAAAATAAACGAGGTAGCCGTATACCATTTTTGGCAAGATCGGGACACATAAACCCTAAAAACCCTAAATAATGGCACATATTTGTAACTCAATCTCCATTTGGATTTTGAGGAAACTCATGTAGATGAAAAACACTTTAAATGTCATCTAGAATGTATAAAAAAATTAAAAAAAAATAAACGAGGTAGCCGTATACCATTTTTTATTTTATTATATGGTGTATCGTGTCTAAATACACGATATTTATTAAGGCATTTCGTATGAACAATACACGAAAGTAATCATGGTTCATCTCGTGTATTGTTCATACGATATAATTACCAGAAACAAATAATATATCGTGTTTGTATACACGATATGTACCATAGTATCTCGGGTATATACACACGAGATACACCCTGAAGCCCTACATCAAACACGATATTCACGCAGACAACGGCCCAACAGAGAAACACCGTTCTTTCTTTGTACACCCATGCGTTGTGACACCATTGTCCTAGTCTTAACACCCATAAATTTATGCCCATTATTTTCATTAATTCTCATATCATCTAACACCATAGTATGGATTCTCCACAACATTCTCCAAGTTTTTATGATCATATTGATCTTGAGCTTGTGGAATATATTTTTGAAGAAGAAGGTTTGCCACCAAATTCTCCACATCAAAATCAAAATCCAAGCAGCAATGAAGTAAGTTTTTAAAGTTATATTTGGTGTTTTGATCAAAGTCGCAATAAAAATCCAATCTTGAAACGAAATTGTTTTTCAAGATTGGATTTTTAAATTACTGATATTACTCTATTTCGTGTTAGATTATACGAGTTTTATGCTATTTGTCGTGTTTTTATACACGAGTTATGGTGTATTGTCTCGTATTGTATAACACGAGATAAATGGGTTTAAGTCGGGTACATTTACACGAGATGTTCCAGAACATCTCGTATAATGCTACACGAAATGTCATACGACTGTTGCTTATTGTGCAATTTTCTAATTGATGTTGTAGGGACCGGATGTCGGTGATCAATTCGATACATCCCTATTATTTTCAAATAGGGATGATCTTGTTAAACACGTACGGGATATCGCGGCCCGTCAAAATATAACCCTTTCTATAGGGGATTCGAGGAAGACAAGTGGCAAGATCCTAGGCTACGCGAAGATTGTATGCCATTTTGGTGGCAAGTACAGTCCGGAAAAACTAAAGATGTGAGGTTGACTAGCACGAAGAAGATTGGGTGCAATTTTGAAATCCGGGCCAAAGATAGGGGTGATGGGGTATGGGGTTACGTTGTGAAGCATGGTTCTCATAATCACGACTTTCCAACGTATCCCGAAGGTCATCCGTTGGGTAAATTGACTAGTTCGAATATGAGGAGGTGTGTAGCGCAAGTCGGTCTTCGGTGCGTCCAAATAACATTCTAACAATGTTAAAGAGGAAGGATGAGAAGAACGTGAGTACTCGAAATACGTCCACAATGCCCTCACAAAATGCAAGTCACAAGAACGACAAGGGAGATCCTCGCTTCAACGAGTTCATAAAAGCACTCGAGGATAAGAAATATACCTTCTTCATGAGGAAAGCTAACGAGAGTGACATGATCGGTGACATATTCTTCTCTCGCCACGAGCATCGGATATGCTTAAGCTGTTTTCCATATGTAGTACAAGGTAAATTTTTGATTTTTGAATCTGTTTTTGACTCTGTTTTCCACAAGTCGTATGCATTTTTTGAATTGCAATTTTATTCATTTCTAACTTTATTTTTTTTTATTGATACAAGGTGATTGCACTTAGAACACCAAGCTGCTATGGAATGGCATTACTTGAGATTATAGGATTTACTTCAACGGGAAGAATTTCACAATTGCCTATGCGTTCCTCCAAAATGAGAAGGCGATAATTACACGTGGGCACTCAAGAATTTGCAAAGTCTTTTTCATACTCCCCACATGCCAATGTTTTCTTAAGCGATCGTGACTTGGCTTTCATTAATGCTTTGTCCAAATGGTATTTCCCGAGACCGCACACCATTTGTGTCGAAGGCATATCGAAGTCAATGTTAAAAAGAGAGCGTTGGCTAAAACTGGTAGCAATGAGTTTGCATTATCATTCATGAGGAGATTTAATAAAGCAATATCAGCCGCTACTCGCGAAGAGTGGGACACCCGTTGGCAATCGTTTTGCGATCATTACAGATCTTATCCTGATTTATTGACCTACCTCCGCGAGACTTGGATTGCTCCATACTCTACGAATATTTTGTCGATGCACACGAGATCGATTCTTGCACTGGAACCCACACCACGAACGAGTGAGAGTGAGCATAACGAGTTGAAGAAGGCCTTGGGGAGTGCTTCTTCTACTTTTGACACATTATTCAAAAAGGCTCATGAGATTATGGAAATCCAAATAACAACAATCAAAGCTACTATGGAGCAATCAAAGAGTAGAATTCCAAATGATATGAAGACATGTGATCTGTATCAAGACATATTGGGGCGAGTGTCAAAGGCAGCTTTGGACATCATCAAAGAAGAGCGGAGTCGTTGTGGGGATAATGTCATGGATCCTTCAGGCTGTGGGTGTTACCTGAGGCGAACACATGGACTTCCATGTAGTCACGAGATTGCATGCATACAAAACTCTGGGGGCCGGATTGAGTTGTCCTCGATTCATGATTTTTGGAAGAAGTTGGACATTGAAGTAGAATACTGTCCCACTGGACCTGATTTTGAAGTTGGACCTGATTTTGAAGTTGTGTTGAATGAACTGCAGAACGCACCTGGACCTGTAAAGAGAAGGTTATTTCAAACGATAAATGAAGGGCTACATCCACAAACCGGAGATGCTTCTGAGCCGGATCATATTTCAAAGGAAAATAAACCGGACCACCGGTTGTAGAGTACTTGTCGGATTGGGAGCGTACCGACGGACATTTTGGAGTCCCCAGCTACACCACCCTCCACTAGCAGCAGGTCTAGATATTCATTTATTGCATCAACACAATCGGGTTTGATGTCGAGATCGGCTTCAAACACTACACCATCTAACCCTACCACTCCTACATCTCTTCCACCACTAGGCGCTTCGGGTCGTGGGAGAGGTCGAGTCGAGTCGAGGTCGAGGTCGGGGACGGGGACGGGGACGGGGTCGTGGAAATGGACAAGTCAATGATATACATACTTTTGTCCATAGGATGTTGCTTACCCCTCTCATTGTCCCATTTATTGATGGCTTCACGAGATGTGATGGGTGATGGAAATTGTGGATATAGAGCGTGGCAGCGCAAATATACGGAACGAGAGGAGATGTGGCAAAGAGTGCGCTCGGATTGTGCCAAGGAGGCGCTTCATCGCCGCGAGCTTTATGAGAGAGTTATGCCTTGGAGAGATATGGACGAGCTCTATAGTCGCATTACTCACTATGCCTCCCCTTGTTCGGAATATTATTGGTTGATACTCCCAGAGATAGGGCACATCATAGCCACGGTGTATAATGTGGTGTTTGTCTCGTACTCGCAAACCGCCGGCTTCACATGCCTACCGGTGATCGTACCACAAGGAACGGGACCACCCACGAACACACTTGTGTTGGGACATGTGGGAAACCATTTTATATTGGTATGATACTTTAATTCGTTATATTTAACTATCTTATTTAAATTTGTTATATTTAACTATATTTTCTAAATTTGTTATATTTGACTATTTTATTACTTTTGCAGCTGCACATGTCGGATAGTGATTACCCGATACCATCAGTAGCACTATATTGGGGGGAGCAACGTGATCCAAGCGCGAGTAACCTGATCATGCCATACAGAACTCGGATAGAAACATTCAACCGACTCTCAATTATGGCGAACGAAGCACGAATTGCAGAAAATAGGCCATAGTTTATGTGTATAGCGTATTGATTATTTTTGTATGAAGTTTTGGAATATGTTTGGAATATGTTTGGGAGATGTTCATTTTGGTTGTTTATGTTTTGGAATATGTTTGGGATATGTTCATTTTGGTTTGTAAATATTGTTGGTATTTGTTTCAGTTTGTGTTTCAGGAGATGTTGCCCTCAGACTACCATCTCGTGTGCTTATACATGATATGTAATATATAACTCGTATATATATACACGACTTATTTCATTTTTGTCGTATGAACATTACACGAAATACACTAACTACCTAGTAATGTATCTCGTGTGTGTTTATACGAGATAAAAGAAAACATGTCGTGTGTATATATACGAGATGAGTAAAACCATCTCGTGTATAAGCACACGAGATGGTAGTCTGAGAGCAACATCTCTTGAAACACAAGGAAACAAATACCAATAATATTTACAAACCAAAATGAACATATCCCAAACATATTCCAAAACATAAACAACCAAAATGAACATATCCCAAACATATTCCAAACATATTCCATAAACAAACATTGTATCCAAAATTTACATATCTCAAACATATTCCAAAAACAAACATTTTATCCAAAATTTACATATCTCAAACATATTCCAAAACAAACATTATCCAAAATTTACAAACAAACATAAACAACCAAAATTAACATAATCATGAAGCGTCTCCGTATAGATCGATGGCCCGTCTAATCTTATCTTTCACATCCGCGAGATAAGCTGTCATCCGTGAGCGACGACAGTAGTATGCCTCGTGCCTCTACAACCCTAGGCGGTGGTGGAACGTTAACTAGGGCATCATGATTCGGATTAGTAATCCGAACATGAGTCCTAGCCAGAACCACCGCATATACGTGGAAGTAACAGGCTCGAGATGTGCTCACGGACGGGCCCCATCTACGCAATGGATCGAAACCCCAAGCCGTCCTCTAACCAATCCTCCCATACATCATCACGCCCTCCATAGGACTTCTTGTACCCCTTTTGACCGCTATCAATGAACAATTTTGGGGGAGCAAGATATGGGGTCTCTGGGGATTTTCTGTGGATCCCAAATCGGCGTGTAACACGGTCGAGCAAATATGCCTCCGTGATATCCTGGAAGCGTATAACCCCACGTAAGTATGAGACCGGTAAAAGCGCCTGCAGGGTGGTGCCGTAGGGAGTCCAACAAACCTAAAAATGAATTTGTTAGACACCTAAAAGCAATGTAAATAATAATTTGTAAAACTTTAAATATAACTAACTCACCCTATCAACCGTCATCGTGTCCAGGGTATACCGAAACTTCAATAGATGGGGCAAATCCCTACCCCGGTAGTGTCGATGCGTACCCATCTACGAGCCCTCGGCTGGCCCTCCGTCCATAACGGGTCAATCTCTCTCAGGAAAACCGGAAAGTGCTCGTATATCCGGGCTGCAAATGTATGAAATAAATAAGTTAACAATGCTATAACCATAAATGCATGTTGTAATTATTAAATGATTGTTAAATATTACCTCCAAAAGACTCAAACAACCGCCAATGATGCTTGCATCCGTATCTAGATGCCTTCCCCAACTCCGGTATAGATATGCCAACCCAGTGTCCCCCAGATAGAGCCCCCACTCTGTCAATATCCACGCACAATGAAAGGTAGTCGTAGGGCATCTTATCCTGAGTCTTGTCCACGAACAGCGTGGAGCCCAGGAGGAACACGATGTACGTAGCAGCGCGCTCATCGTCGGTAATGTCGGAAGGGGACTCAAAGGAACGGCGGAGGCCATCTAAAGAGTAGGTCGTCCCCTTCCGACATGTCTCAAGGCGTGCCACGATACCTACGTCGGGCTGGATCCGCCTTCCCAACGGGGCCCCTGAGCAGTGATGCCTACAAATTGAAAATGAAATAATTAATAAAATTGATAAAATTTATGAAATTGATAAAATTTATGTAATTTATAAAAAATAGACAACAAACAAGAATATACCTAGGATATGGTGACGTCATGCATAGTGATCGTCATCTCACCCCACGGCATGTGGAAGGTATTAGTCTCGGGAGACCACCGTTCCACAAACGCCGTTAGGAGCGCCATGCTAGGCCGGCGAATGGTAGCATCATGTAGGAAATGGAGGCCGGTACCCTCAACACGAGCCCACCAAGCTCTATCATCCTCCGGTAAAGAAGCATGGGAGAACACGTTGATTCCAAACAAAAATTATAATTAATACTCCCTCTGTTTCAAGATTCAGATGACATTTCGTATGCCAATACCCGAAATATTGGTGACATTTCGTATGTGTTCATACGAATGGTGACCAACATTTCGTGTATTGGCATACGAAATGTAAACTGATGAATCAGTTTACATTTCGTATACAAATACACGAAATGTTTGTGACCATTCGTATGGACACATACGAAATGTCACCAACATTTCGTATGTTGGCATACGAAATGTCATCTGATTGTTGATAATGTTTTGCAAATGGCTATTTAATAAACAAATCATATATAAACTTACTTATCTAGAATCTGCTGCCTCGTTTGGCGCTTCAACACCGGCTCACAAGTGGCGTTCTCCCATATCTTACGGGCTCGATGATGACCAAACCCGTACAACAACTGAACCTCCTCCGGGCCGCCACCGGGGTTACTCTTCAGCTGCCACTGGTCATCCTTAGACCCTTTCCCCTTTCTGCCCCGTGCCTCCCGCCTCTTGCGAGGCCTCACAGATACACTCTCCTCCGCCTCCTCCGCCTCCTCCTCCTCCTCCTCCTCATCATCATCATCACTAGATAAATGTGCCTCCTGCACAGATGCACCTCGGGACCGAGTACGTGAAGATGAATCCTCACTAGAATAACTACCCTCACTATCACTCTCCTCAACCACAGGCTCCTCAATCACGACATTCTTGTCGTGAATCTTTTTGCTCCGTTTATCTGCCTTAGCTGCAGCTGCCTCCTCGGCCTTCCTCTTTCTATTAGAGGCCGTCGTAGGGTTACGTCCCTACAAAAAATTAAATAAGAGACAGTTAATATTCAAGAACCAGTTGACATTTCGTATGCCAATACCCGAAATGTTGGTAACATTTCGTATGGATTCATACGAATGGTCACCAACATTTCGGGTATTGGCATACGAAATGTAAACTGGAATCAGTTTACATTTCGTATGCCAATACCCGAAATGTTGGTGACCATTCGTATGAATCCATACGAAATGTTACCAACATTTCGGGTATTGGCATACGAAATGTAAACTGATGAATCGGTTACATTTCGTATGACAATACCCGATATGTTGGTAACCATTCGTATGTGTTCATACGAAACGCACGCCGACAACTTCAAATTTTAGGCACACGAATTCGTATCCGATTCAAACAAAAAACCCAAATTAATGTTACAAAATCGCAATTAGAACCATTTAGGATACGTTTAAACAACATTAAGCATTATATAATCCATTTTAGGCATAAAATTAATGTTGGGTTTTCAAATTGAAATTTTAGGTTAAAAATAATTACTTTTGGAGCGGCGGGAGAGGAGACGGACTTTCCACCGGTTTTAGGGAGGTTTGTCTTCATGTTTTCCGGCGGTGGTGATGGCGGCGTTCGTTGAATGATTGAGAGAAGAGAGAGCGACGTTAGGTTTTGAGAGAGAGAGAGAGATAGAACAGCGCAATGAGAGAGAGAGAATTGTCCGTCGTTTGAAATGGGGGGGAGGGAAGGATTTTTTTTTTTTAATATATATATGAGGGTATTTTGGTCATTTTGTACATGCCTTGTAAAATCATGCCTTGTATATAGTACTACCCCAGTAAAAGTTATCTTTTTCTTTTTTTATTGAGAAATCAGTTTAAATTATCTTAGACTTTATAAAAAGTCCCTTTGTAGTGTGAAACCCTTACCCTTCTTCCATATTGAGCTCCTCAGGTAACTCCCAATCTAATTAATGGACCAATGTAGGCCGATGGTTTGGGGAAATGTTTCGTACCCATGATGTAGAAGGGTTCTTCCCAACATATACTGATGTGCCTGATAATGTTGTACGTATATGGTATAATCCGTTTAAGGTAACAATTAATTACTAGTTTTAATGAATTTTTAAAACTGTCAATTTTTAAGCCAAGTATGTGGTATAATCAGATTTAATCTATCAGTTTTAAGTTTATATTACTTATTAGTTTTAATGAATTTTTATTCTGTCAATTTTTAGGCCCAGTATGATTGTCCCGGTTTCTTAAATATTCAGATGAATCTGGCGTTCTCAGATCTAGCTGTACGCCGATATAGGGGTATCATGTATGATTTTCAACAAGCGTGGTTAAATGGGAAGAGACGACCTTCTATTTACAGTCAAGAGATATGGGATCAGTGGGTTGCTCATTGGAAAAGTGAGCAATTCAAAAAGAAATCAAACCAAAATAAGATCAATAGGAACAGTGAAAATGGAGAAGGTGCTAAACATACTGGGGGTTCAATTAATCTGAGTGAGCAGTTTGTTCGCATGGTAATCTTTCCTTCATTTTTTTAATATATGTCTACAATTGAATTACATATTCTTTATATTTAATTTTTTGATGTGGGTGCAGCGTAAGAAACATGGACCACAAGTTGATCTTGGGGATTTGTATATTGCTACTCACACTAAGAAGATTCCTGGCAGCTCCCAACTCCAATGGATTAGCCCCGTTCCCAAAGCAAATTATGTAAGTTCACTTTATTGATTACGTGTTTAGTTTTTGTTATTAATATATGTCTACAATTGAATGACATAATTGGTTTTATGAAGTAATATTCTCCCTCCGTCCCAAAAATGATAAGTGAGCAATATTTTTAATTGCATCCGGTGGGTGTTCTTTGCTTTGTTTCAAATGAAACCACAGTTTATGTAAAAAGGAAACTTAAGTATTCGTCTTTTGAAAACATCTGTTTTATGAAGTAATACAAATACTCCCTCCGTCCCAAAATGATATGTGAGCAATAATTTTAGGTTAATTTACTTATCTAAAACTTGTTATTGATAGTGTTAATTGTGTACCAAGATTCTCTCACCTTTTATTTGCAACTTTCTAGTTTTTCTCTCCTGTGCCATGTCCTAGATTAGGCCCAGAACAGAAGTTGAGTGGTATACAATTCCAGTTTCCATATAATGTGGATTCTTGTCTGCGCGCAGATTGTAAGGAAATTCAACTTTATTCCCAGTTTTTGATGCATTTTTTTCCAAAAAGGAACTACTTTTCTGCGCGCAGATGAGTAGTCTATAAAACGAGGAGGAGAGAAGAGATAAATGCTTCCGGTTGTTCCTAAATTATTGTCCAAATTTATTTTTGAGGGACATCTGCAAAAATATTAGGGGAGCGACTTTTGTCACTACAATTTTTACTTATCCACTCCGATCATTAAAGTCTTAGTAAAAGTATCAACATCTTGACACTATTACCCTTAATTCATCACTTTAAGAGAAAAATCACTTTCCAAACTTATCAATTATTTACAGTATTTTCTAATTCTATAACTTTTATTTATTTTTATGGATTTTGAAAATTAATTAAGGAGAGTCATTATTATTGAGAAAATAAATTATTTTAATCCACGAAGAAAGTTATATAACAATTGAACATACCAAAAATGTCGAGTTGGGCCAAACAAGTAAAGCCCAATCACAGGCCGCTTTGACTGTCACATTTTCAATAGGGCTGGCCCAATCAGAACGAGGCCCAAAGCCCGTCTCAAGCATCAGTCGACTAAGCCCATGGTCCGACCTACCAGGTCCCGACCTAACTTAGTCCGACCTCATGATTCATACTACAATTCGGGTACGAATCATGCTCTACCCGACAGTCAGGTCGACCATTACACAAGTGGCGACCTCGACCTAAATTAGCAAATGACGACCTGACACTTGCCGGCTTATTTGGTTAAACAATTCTCATAACCACATCCCTACAAATCAGGGACCGTTATAGACACGTGCCCACGACCCAAGTAGCTTGCCGCTTACAATCTCGGAGGACATGTTGCCTCCCCAAAAATACACCACTCTTGTCTATAAATACTTCATCACTACCAAACGGTAAAAGGTAACTGCCATTTTGTATTCTGAATTCATTATTCAATACATTTTGAGTTTTATTCAACGGTATTCTTACTCTCACGCCCGAGCGTCTTCGCCGGAGACACATCCGGCTAGTCGTGGGTTCGATTTGTGTCAAGGAGCTAGGTGATTAATCTTGCCACGTGGAGGATTATTGATAAGCACAATTCCTGCAGCATCAGTTTGGTTCCATTGCCGGGAATCGTGCTTTAGCTTGACCTCGAAAAAACTCCCTCAACCTACAACAATGGTGACTTCGGATGGACATGTATCTGAGGCTTCACTTGGGCACGAAGAGGAAAACAACAACAACACGAACGCAAACGCTGAGAACCTTAACTTGCCTCCTCCCCCACCGAATCGTCCCCATGGTAGAGCCACACGCTCTACCAGTGTTGTTGATGGCAGAGGATTGCCTGACACAAGGAGAGGGAAAAGGCATATGGATGGGCAAGGAGTTCCACCTCCTCCAAAACGTCCAACTGCTCGAGGTTAATGTTGGAAACGGGCGAGTCCCTCCACCAACCCCATGAGCAAGAAGGAGATGATGTTGGAGCGAGCTCAAATTCTGGCCAACTTGATAGCCATGGAGGAGGCAGAACAGGCCGACGTACGCTCTGAGAGAGTGGCCCCTACTCAGGTTTCCAATGGGCAACAGGCCAGGAGTGTGAGGCCAAACGAAGGTGTGGGGCAGAATGGTGAAAACAGGATAGTGCAACGAGCTCCTACTATCGTTCATGTGCCGAGTAACGACCTAAGGGCTAGCCTCACCAGAAATAGGGAGCAGGAGGCTCAGTCTGACTTAAGGACGCGCTTAACAGCCAATAGAAACAGACAGGTTTCGCCAGCCAGGACGCAGAGGTCAGGGTCTCATAGAGACAGGAATGGGCGCAGGTCGCCTGTGGGAGGAGAAAGGCGCAGGTCGCCACATGGAGATAACAGGCGCAGGTCGCCCATAAGGAATGACAGGCATAGGTCCCCAGTTCGATCAGAGAGGACTCATTCTCACAGAGATAGGAGGAGTAGACAAGTAACTCCCCCTAGAAGCGAAGGTCAAAGGTCGAATGCTGTTCCCCCTGCAAGAGATGAAAGACCCGATGCCAGAGAGTGGTTGTTGATGAAAAAGAAGTTCGAACAATGGGAGGAGGAGAAGAAAAAAGAGATTGGAAAGGTCGAACGAATTGATTTTGCTCTTCGACCTTTATCCAAAGAAATCAGAGATAGTCGGCCTCCTCCTACTTTCAGGTTGCCCCTTCTGGAGAAGTATTCGGGGTCGACCAATGCAAGGAGTCATATAGCACATCTGGAAGCCACAATGTGTTTTGTCGCCAATGAAGACGACAATATGTGCAAAGCCCTCCTAAGCACACTCACTGGGGCAGCCTTAACTTGGTTCAACGGTCTGGCCGCGGGTAGCATCACTACTTGGGCATGCTTCAGGACAAAGTTCTTGGATCGCTTCTCGACTGCAGGAGCTCGGAAGATGGCATCACCGATCTGAATAACTTGGTGCAGGCGAAGAATGAAAGCTCGATGAGTTACTTCACCAAGTTCAAGGAAATGGTTGATAAGATAGAGGAAGACCTCACTGATAGGGAAGTCATTAATTGCTTCCGAAACGGTATTTCCTCGGCAGACATGGATTATGAACTCACGGTTCGTGCAAGAACAACTCGACGGGAGTTGTTTGAGAAGGTGTATAATGTTGCTCTTCTGAGGAAAGGAAAGAGAAAAAGAATGGTAAAAGCCCCAAGGTGGAGGTCGCGATGATAAAAAGGACTCCAACAAGAATGGAGGAAATAATAAAAATGGAAAGAACGGGACAAGGGCTACGGAGAAGGTACCGAGGCTTTCACTCCTTACGGTGAGTCGAACGAAATTATGAATGCCGTCGAGCTGGCTCCTCCGAGTCCCAATGAACCCGGGCAACAAGTTTAGGAGGGACAACGGCAAACCGTGACTACCATAAGGACACTGGTCATCTCACAGAAGATTGTTTGGGTTTGAAGCGCATTATACAAAGAATGGTCGACCAGGGGAGGCTCGACGCTTATGTGAAAAGGCCTCAAGCCGGTGGAGGCGAGCGGCCGGCGAGGTGGACAAAGCAAGGACCGAGGCGGCCTAGATTGAACACAGGGGTCATTACGAGCAAGCAAGCAACACGGCCATCAAGCAAAAGATCTTCCAACTCAATAAAGCCCCACATGTGCCTCCAAGAAGAGAAGTCAGAGATGAGGCGATCAGCTTCTACCCCCATGAATTGGCTACTAACATGGCGGCTAGAGAGCAAGTTCTCGTCATCCCAGGTCTCATAGACGGGTGTACGACGAGCAGACTCTTAGTCGACACGGGGGCCTGCAAGGATATTTTGTTCTACAAAACTTTTAAAGAAATGGGTCTTAATGATGAGCAGTTGGAGAGATATGATGGTAGGTTGGAGGGCTTCACCAACCATCGAGTTGATGCAAAAGGCAAGATAGAGCTCGATGTCGACCTAGGCCAACACCCCCTCAGGATCGTATCGAAGGTACAATTTATAGTGATTGATGTAAATAGTGACTATGCCGCTATACTTGGTATTCCAGGTCAGGTCGCTCTTGGAATGGTGGCATCGATCCCTCATCAGCGAGTCAAGTTCCCTACACCCGCTGGCGTAGGATGTGTACAAGGCACAGCTCGAGCCTACCTTGATCATGTTCTCAGAGAAAGAAAGAAAAGGGAGTTGGAAATTGAGACTGCAGATGGTTACTTGAAGCTGTCCCAGTCAGTCACCAAAACTACTAGACTGTCAACAATCACCGACGTGGAAGAGTCGACCTATCGCTCAAATGACGAGGTCATACTTGAGTCGACACGTCACTCTAACATCACTGAGGTCGATTCAGATGTAGTTATGGTCGACCAAGTCATCATAGGCAACCTATGCCTCCAGCTCGACAATAACTCGGGGGCCACCACCACCACCAGCGAGGTTGCAGATAAGTTAGATGATATGATAGCAGAAGAAGCTCCACACCTGAGGGCCGAGGAGAGACAAAGGGTCAAGGAGATAATCATTGAGACTCTACAATTCAGGTATGGACCAGAGCTAGAAGCTGTGGATGAGCTAGAGTCAGTAATCACCAACCTTTCCTACCCCGACCAAAAAATTCAGATCGGGAAGCAGCTATCAGTTGAGGAGCGAGCAGAAATCATCGAGTTACTCAAGAAAAGTAATGATGTCTTTGCATGGAGGGTAGAAGACATGAGGGGAATCAAGGAAGAGGTCGCTGTTCACAGACTTGAAGTCAACCCGACCATAAAGCCTAGACCCCAAAAGTTGAGAAGTTTTGCTCGTGACAAGGAAGAGGCTATCAAAGCTGAGGTACAAAAACTTTTGAGTGCAGGGATAATCAAAGAGGCCACTCATACAACGTGGTTGGCCAACGTGGTCATGGTGAAGAAATCGAATGGCAAATGGCGGATGTGTGTCGACTTCACTACTCTCAATCTAGCTTGCCCAAAGGACAGTTATCCCCTTCCAAGGATCGACAAGCTAGTTGATTCTATTGCTGGTCACTCCACCCTCAGTTTCCTCGACGCTTACTCGGGTTACCACCCAGTTAAAATGCATGAGGACGACATAGTCAAGACGGCATTTCAAGCGGCTGGAGGCATCTACTGCTACAACATGATGCCGTTTGGGTTAAAGAATGCAGGGGCGACTTATCAGAGGATGGTGAACAAAGTCTTTGCCTCACAAATTGGTCGAAATATGGAGGCTTACGTCGACGACATGGTCATTAAAACTAAAACCGGGAGTCACGTAGTCGACCTGAAGGAGACATTCGCCAATTTACGAGCAAACGACATGAAGCTCAACCCCAGCAAGTGTGTGTTCGGAGTGGCAGCTGGCAAATTCCTTGGGTTTATGGTGTCGCAACGAGGCATAGAAGCTAATCCAGAAAAAATCAAGGCCCTGGTCGACATGAAAGCTCCCACCAGTATCAAAGAAATGCAGCGACTTAACGGTAGAGTAGCAGCTCTTGGTCGCTTCATATCTAAGTCGGCAGAGAGATCTCTCCCCTTCTTCAAAGCTCTGAGGGGGACGAAAAGCTTTGAATGGACGACCGAATGTCATTCGTCGTTTCAACAATTGAAGGATTACCTCGCTACTCCACCTCTGCTAAGTAGCCCGACCACTGGAGAGACCTTGTTTGTATATGCATGCATGGGAGACAAGTCGGTTGCGGCAGTCTTGACTAGAGAGGATGAAGGGCTTCAAAAACCGGTATACTACATCGGCAAGGCCTTATCGAGATGTGGAGAGCGAGATACTACAATGCTTTGAGAAGGTCGCTTATGCCCTAGTCGTGGCCTCAAGGAAGCTGCGAGCTTATTTTCTGGCTCATCCAATTGTGGTTCTTACAAATGCCCCCCTTAGAAAAATTCTTCACAAGCCGGAGAGTTCAGGTCGACTTCTCAATTGGTCAATTGCCCTTACTGAATTTGACATTGAGTATCGACCTCGAAAGGCGTTGAAGGCTCAAGCTCTAGCTGACTTCTTGGTCGAGCTTACGTTCACCAAGGAAGACGACGAGCAGCGAGCTCCAAAAGAAAAGGCTAAGGGGAAGGAGTCAGAGTCCCAGGTCGCCGTCAGTCTACCCGATGATTGTTGGAAGGTCTATTCAGACGGATCAGCGACCAAGAATAGCAGTGGAGCTGGGATAGTGCTAATTGAACCGGAATCTGGGACAGTGTACGAGGAGTCATTAAGGTTCAAGTTCGATGCTTCCAATAACCAGGCCGAATACGAAGCCTTGATAGCAGCTATAGAGTACGCCAAGTGCTTTGGAGCAATTAAGATCATGGCTTACTGTGATTCACAATTGATAGTTAACCAGGTCAGAGGCGAGTACGAGGTGCTTAGTGCCACGCTGATCAAATATTGTGACCTGGTGAAGGAACTGATAAAAGATTTGGAATTCTGGGAGATTCAGAGAATTGGACGAGAAGACAATGAGCTAGCTGACCTCCTCTCGAAATTAGCCACTTCGGATGAACCGCATGATGAACCTATCTCCTTCCTCGAAAGTCCAGCCTATGAAAGAGTAAAAATTCAATGCATAGAGGATCCCTCAAGAAATTGGACTCAGGAGAAGTGTTGGATCGAGGAAATGAAGGCATACTTAGAAAGTGGTGAGCTGCCAGATGACGAGAAGAAGGCTCGAGCTATCAAAAAGAAAGCTCCAAGGTATGTCATTCAAGGAGGCGACCTGTTCAGAAGATCTTATACTCGACCATTACTAAAATGCATCCACCCTCAAGAGGTCGCCCTATTGATACACGAAGTGCATAGTGGAATTTGTGGTGGACACCCGGGGGCCAGGACTCTTGCTGACAAGTTAATCACTTTGGGGTACTACTGGCCACACATGAGAGCTGATACTCATAACTTTGTTCAACAATGTGATCAATGCCAAAGGTTTGCCAACCTTCCCCATGTGCCTACAACAGATCAGACTCCTGTGATCGCAGCTTGGCCATTTGACATGTGGGGCGTCGATCTGATTGGACCCTTCCCTCCCGCCCGAGGAAACTGCAAGTATGTGATAGTTGCCATAGACTACTTCACCAAATGGGTTGAGGCCAAACCACTAGCTCGCATCACAGAGGAGAATGCTATCAACTTCATCCACGACTTCATTTGGTGTCGATTTGGTTTTCCTCGTGCTATAGTGTCCGACAATGGTTTACAGTTCTCCCAAACCTTCGAAACAGAAATGAATCGAGTAGGGATCAAACATTGGAAATCATCTGTCGCCTATCCTCAAGGAAATGGACAAGCTGAAGCAAAGAAATAAACTTGTTCTATCTTCGCTCAAGACCGGGCTCGTAGGTCGACGAAACAATTGGTTGGACGAACTTCCCCTTGCTCTTTGGGGCGCTCGTACAACCACTCGGGCCTACTGGGAAACCCCTTTCGCTCTCACTTACGGATCGAGGCTATGGCACCCGCCGAGCTCGGATTCCCCATTTGCTAGAGTGACTTTCTTCAATCAGAGCAAAATGATACCAACAGATTGATCGACTGGATCTCGATCGAGGAGAAGCGAGAAACACCTACCTCCGAATGGTCAACTACAAACAATAACTAAAAGTTACCACGACAAGAGGGTCAAGGCAAGGTCATTCCAAGTTGGAGATTATGTATTAAGAAAGATCGAAGCAACGGGTAGAAGGACCCAGCAGAACAAGCTATCTCCTAACTGGGAAGGTCCATATGTAGTCACTCGAGTCGTCAAGGAAGGAATCTACATGATAGCTCATCCCAGAGGTGACGAGTTGAAACATCCTTGGCATGCTACTCACCTCATCAAATACTACTTCTAGCTTTTAGTTTCAAAGTTCAAGCTCGTGTTAGTTCTAGTTTCAAGTTGATGTAAGCATGTTCCCTACTTCAATAAAAAGCGCAGTTTATTCGATCAAACATAGTGTTACACTAACCCCAACAAGCTCGACTCTTAGTCAGCTTCGTTTTAACAAGCTCGATTCTTAATCGCCTTTGTTCGCTAATGTGTCCGACTCTTAGTCGACTTCGTTCTAACAAACTCGACTCTTAGTCAGTTTGTTCTAATTAGCTCGATTCTTAATCAGCTTGGTTCATTTAATAAGTCCGACTCTTAGTCGACTTCGTTCTAACAAACTCGACTCTTAGTCAGTTTGTTCTAATTAGCTCGATTCTTAATCAGCTTGGTTCATTTAACAAGTCCGACTCTTAGTCGACTTCGTTCTAACAAACTCGACTCTTAGTCAGTTTGTTCTAATTAGCTCGATTCTTAATCAGCTTTATCCATTTAACGAGTCCGACTCTTAGTCGACTTCGTTCTAACAAACCCGACTCTTAGTCAGTTTGTTCTAATTAGCTAGACCCTAGGTCAGCTTCAATAGTGTGAGCAGGTTCGACTCATAGTCAATCTCATTCACAAAAAAGTTAACCAAGTCTGAGGTCGACTAAATAAATAAAGCTCAAGTCACCTCTAGGCTCAAGTTTACTCATTCGTCCTATCTATATCTAGCTCGACGCTTACATCAAAAGCATACAACATACAATAAATAAAGTCAGCTATGATAGAGATAAGTCTCCCAAACGGGCTAAGACTTAGACAAAACAAACTTACAAAAGTATCTTGCCTCCCAAAAAATAGGGCCAAGGCATCCAAATATTCAAGAAATCAAAAGAACAAAAGTGTTTTGGGGCTTGTTTCATTACACAGAGTTAATCAAAAATCAAACAGCTTGATCGGAGATACTACGGTCGTCGATAGCAGCTCGCTCTTCATTCATGGGTTCGGTCTGTTGAGGGCTCAAGGGTTTACCCGACTCCGAGAAGACCTGATGGTCGAACTCACCCTCCGCCTCCATCTCATCCTGCTCCTCCATATCTGCTAGCTCTTGTAAGGCCACATCAAAAGTCCTGGGGGCCAACTCTGGAGCTACCCAAGGCTCGCAATGCTCTTCTTGATCTTCTTGAGCAATATGGGCTAGATCATTTTCATTATAAGGCACCAATGAATGACCCCCTCTAGCCGCCATGTCATATTGAGGGGCATAGGCCCATTGAGCAAGCTGGTCCAAGGAGACTCCAGAATCAGGGTCGACTAAAGCCCGACGGGCCATATGACGCTTACCCAACTCTAAGAAGCCCCTGGCTTTGGCAATAACAGCATCGAAGTACTCATCCCCGTCCTTAAACTTTTCAACGGCGTCCTTTGCTGCAGCAGTAACAGCGACCTGAAGGTCTTCTTGCCATTTCGCCCGCTCAAGTCGACGTTCTTCATGCTGCTCAACTAGGAAGACGTCCTTCTCCTTCAGAAGCTTGGAAGCTGTTGCCAACTCAATCTTGGTCTTCTCCAGCTCCTTCTCATTAGCTTCCTTCTCTGCCTCCACCTCCTTAAGCTTGGATTCTGTAGCCTCAAGGTCGGACAGAGCCTTGGTCTTTACTGCCTCGTTGGCTTCAAATGAGTTGTCCAAGTCGTTGTACTTCTCCCTCCATTCCGCAAGCTCTTGAGCCTTTTTGGAATAATCTTTGAGGGCTCCGCTTTCCCGCTCAATGGAGGCCCTCCAAGAGCTTTTAGCCTGCTCGATCATGGTAAGATTCTGCATACACGAAAAGTCAGATAAAGATTAGCTCGGAGATCGATCTAACAAATTAAAAGGAACAAGCGACAAAGCAAAAAAGGAAATTGAAGAGTTACCTCGCAGCCGTGCCATCCCGCATCGAGCCGAGAACTCCTCGGGGTCATCCCATTATCGCAAAGTGGGCCAGAGGTCGACGTCAATAGCCCTCCTAACCACGACTGACCCAGGCTCATGTCGGGGTAGCGACGACTCAAACCTGTTCACCCCATCCGCAGGAGGCACATCACTCAACTCCGCCGATCTTATCCTCCAAAGACTCTAGACGAGTAGGAGAAGGAATTTGAGGAGGAAGGTGGCTAGAGGGAACAGACTTTCCTTTCTCCGTCCTTGACCTTTTCCTCGTTTTCAGGGATTGATCATCTTCCTCAACCATTTCATCGTCCTCTTCAATATCAACAACCTCCATAGGGCTAGCATCAACTGTTCCCACACCAGAAGTCCCTACATTAGCTTCAAAGAATTGGGTCGGAGCTCAAACTGGGCCTATTGGATTTGTTGGATTCATCACCCTCTTCAGTCGTATCCTTGGTATGACTGCTACTCAACAAGGGATCCTCCGATTCATCCACCTCCATGGGGATCATTCCAACATTGTCCTTTGACAGCAGGTCGGTCCTTCTCACAGCTTCCCTCTCTCTGTTAGCTCGAGCGTTGGCGGCACCATGAGTTTTCTTGGCTCTCTTCCTGTCTGACACTACCAATATACGGCCCATATTCGCCTCTTGCTCGGGGGTCAGAACTGCACAAAAAGTCAGGGTGACAAGTATGAGGTCGACGTATACGAGCTAGCTCATATATATGCAAGTTGATCAATTAACGAGCTGAAAGTTGCATTCACAACTCAAAGTGCTTTCTGCATACAAGCCATGAGTTAACCAGGGGAAGGCAGAGTATTCTACATGCCACGTTCTACATACGAGCTATTGTTCTATGTACGAGCTAGTCATATACGAATCACAAAATTAAGCGCATAAGCATCACACCCAAATCAAACTATTCATACAACGTTAATGGATGGTAGACAAGTAAAGAAAGACAAAACAAGGATATCTTACCACCCGCATGCTCTCCATTCTCTTTGCAATAGTTGACAGTTTTCTTACAACGTTGGCACGTGTCCTCAAACTTGGCCAATGCGTGGGTAACCCAGTCGGGATAAATTGTGCCCCTACCAACAGCTACCAAGGGTTGCACTTCACCCTCTCCAGCCATCATCCCAGCCTGGATAAAGTTATACTTAGTTGTAAGCAAACTCTCCCAACTAAAGGCGCCTTGTCTCGCTAGTCGACACAACTTCTTATACAAATCAAAGTGCCGCACAGTGCTCCCAATAGTTCCTCTCATCTAAGGGCTCGTAATCCTCAGCTGGCAAAGGAAATTCCCACCTAAATCTACTCTCTACTACAACCACATGAGTATTCCAGCCACTATGTTTACTAGGAAGGTTTGTGAAAAGCTTACGCGAATTGGGCTTGGAGGGGGTACTGATGGTCTTCTCCTCTCCACTATACTTGATGAAGAAGAATTCCTTAAACACTCTCATGCAAGGTTCATATCCTAAAAACCTACAAACCATAGCAAAACATACCAAAACCCTACAGGTGTTAGCTCCGAGTCAAGGGGTAGGCATTGGCACACTCCAGAATTCATTGATAAAAGGGTCGAGTGGCAACCTAAGGCCAGCCACAAATTGGCCATAGTAAAAAGCTACCCTAGTTGCATCCCTGGCATCAAATTTGGCCCTATAATCCTGCTTAGTATAGATGGTCACCCTATAATCCTCCTTTTTTACCTCACAAAACCCATGGATCGCACTGTACCTAGAGGGCAAGTTCTTCTTTCCGCTCAATGGTCCTGAGGGAACGTAACCTCTTTCATTTTTCCCAGGCACAACTGAATCATTGAAGGCATCCACAATTCGGGGGCCTGAAGAGGTCGAAGCAGCATTTCCTTCTTGAGTTGTCATATACGTACAAGAAGAAGGAGAAACAGGAGTCGAGTCCTAAGATCATACGCGATAACCTACCTAAGGGCGACCTAAACTCCCCTGGAAACCCTATTCTGTTCCTAAGGAAAGAGGGTTTGTGGACATCCCTAACATAAAACAAAGTGATATGATCGAGCAATTCATGAAATAGATGAAAAGCGACAACATTTGAGTTGTCAATCACCACATTTTCAATTTCTCCTGCAACTGGCAACCCTATTTCACTAAAGTTCAACTCCCACCTGGTCAAGATAGAGGCACACTCGCTCAATGACATCTCTCTCCACCCACCGTTTATGTGCTTACATACTCTACGATTAACAGTGCAATACCCGTACCAAGCTCCTGGTTCACTACTAAAGGTCCTAGCCATGGCGGAATTAAACACAAAGCAGAAATCAAAGACCTAAAGCAAATATACAAGGGAAATACCTTAATGGATTGCAGAAAGGAAGCTCGTTCTTTGGCCAGGAACCGAGTTTAAATCTTGCTGCAATTCCGTGATTATCGCCGGAGAAGGAGAGTTTGGAAACGGTAAGAATTCGAATTTGAGAAGAAGACTGAGTATTTCTATTTTCCTAAATTTGGAAGGGGAAAAGAAAATAGAAATTAATTTTCCAAAATTAAAAGCTAAAGCGGTTTTCGAGAAGGAGTTCCAAGCGTCAGAATTGCAATCATTACTAAAATCGGCGCTCCTTCATCTCCTACTGTCCATCGCCAACGACCAGGATGGTGCCACGTCATCAAAAGTCGACTATACCTCAGAACGAGTATCGACCTGCGAGTAAAATAGTTCTCATCAAAGATCTTCTTAACTTCCAAGTCGACGGAGTCAACTCGAAAGTTGGGGGCCACTGAACATACCAAAAATGTCGAGTTAGGCCAAACAAGTAAAGCCCAATCACAGGCCGCTTTGACTGTCACATTTTCAATAGGGCTGGCCCAATCAGAACGAGGCCCAAAGCCCGTCTCAAGCATCAGTCGACTAAGCCCATGGTCCGACCTACCAGGTCCCGACCTAACTTAGTCCGACCTCATGATTCATACTACAATTCGGGTACGAACCATGCTCTACCCGACAGTCAGGTCGACCATTACACAAGTGGCGACCTCGACCTAAATTAGCAAATGACGACCTGACACTTGCCGGCTTATTTGGTTAAACAATTCTCATAACCACATCCCTACAAATCAGGGACCGTTATAGACACGTGCCCACGACCAAGTAACTGCCGCTACAATCTCGGAGGACATGTTGCCTCCCCAAAAATACACCACTCTTGTCTATAAATACTTCATCACTACCAAACGGTAAAAGGTAACTGCCATTTTGTATTCTGAATTCATTATTCAATACATTTTGAGTTTTATTCAACGGTATTCTTACTCTCACGCCCGAGCGTCTTCGCCGGAGACACATCCGGCTAGTCGTGGGTTCTGATTTCAGGTCAAGGAGCTAGGTGATTAATCTTGCCACGTGGAGGATTATTGATAAGCACAATTCCTGCAGCATCAACAATATTTTTTTTCCATTATAAAAAATAAATGACGCGAGTTCCATGATAGCGTAGGATTTTATAACTTAAAAAAAAATAGACATTTATTTTAGAACAAAATTTTTGAAAATTTAAACATTTATTTAGAAACGGGAGGAGTAAGGTTATGACCTTGCTTACATCTGAAATCAAGATGGGATTGAAATACCTGAGGCCTGTTTGAAGAACATCAATTTCACTCTTCAACAGATTAATCTCCATCTTTGAGTCCTATTGAGGAATAACAAAAAGAAAGTTAGTACTGAGCCCCCTTTTGCATTCCCCCACTTTTCCAACTTTCAGTTAGTAAGATCTGTTTGATAGAAAAGTCTTACAATGGAAGACGAGAATATAACCTCCAGGTTACCTTTTTGTCTGTCCCATCCTTGTGGTCTCGGCCTTCATGCCACAAACTTATGTGTAGAACTATTATTTTATATCTGACGTGCTTACTCTTTGTTTATGTTATGATTGGCATGGTTTTTTATGATTGGCAGGAGAAGTATTGCGTGAAAGCTCGAAAATTGGCTATTTCTGAAGGGATGATTGAGGTTGATGCTCCTGCTACTCCACTTCCTTTTATCAATAATGCATGGAAAGAAGCAGTGACTGAAGATAAGCCACCAAAGGGAGACAGGATATATGGATTCGGGGATCGTGGTGCTGGTGCACTTGGCTTGCCGACTGCCCGTACTAGCAAAACATCAATGTTTGCAAGTGCTCATTCATCCGATAGAGAAAAAGATGAGTTGATTGAAAACCTAACCCAAAGACTTGGTGTA
Organism: Adenophora triphylla var. japonica; assembly: GCA_022495995.1. Lineage (NCBI taxonomy): Eukaryota > Viridiplantae > Streptophyta > Magnoliopsida > Asterales > Campanulaceae > Adenophora > Adenophora triphylla. The sequence goes on from JAFEMH010000788.1 coordinate 126,033, forward strand.
CAGGAGAAAATGCAAGAGGAAATGAGTCAGAAAATGAATGAGCAAATTCGACTGATCCAAGTAGAGATGCAACAACAAATGCAACAACAATTGAAACAACAAATGCAACAGTTCTTTTCTAAAGTGCAGCAGCAACAAAATGGTAATAGCCCAATTTCCCCTTCTTGCTATCTGAATAGCAATACTGATGGCACTAGTGGTAGTCAAACCTGATTTGGTGGTCTTAGGCATGAAGTGAGTTTGGTGGTATTTAGTAGTTTGTATTATATTTTAGACTTAAGCTGCTAGTTTTTTTGGCACAAACAATATTGGGGTGTTTTGTTGGTACTAGCTAGGTGGTTACTTTTTGGGTACAAACATTGGGATGTTGTGCCTTGGTGGTTAGTTTTTGGGTACAAACATTGGGATGTTGTGCCTTGGTGGTTAGTTTTTGGGTAAACATTGCAATATGTTGTGCCTTGGTTAGTTTTTTGGTACAGTTTGTGCAGTTAGTTAAATGTATTATACATTAGTTAAAAGTTCTTATGTTAACTCAGATTGTAGCTTTCAAAAACTTGTAATTTATTTATGTATTGGTCATATTTATAAATACTTCTAGCTAGTAAGCACAGGAAAAAGAAATTCCAGATTTGGATTTTTTGAAGCTACATAATTTGGCCAATGTAGGTTCAATGTGCTGACGGAAATGGTAATTTAAGCTGACGGATTACCCGTCAGCCATTCCTGACGGAATTATTGTGACGAATTAGCCGTCGGCTAAACCGATGGATTAACCGTCAGCCATTCCTGACGGAAATATTGTGACGAATTAGCCGTCGGCTAAACCGACGGAAGACGTGTCCCCACTGCCGACGGATAAAATATTCCGACGGATACAGTTAATCCGTCAGCTTATACCGACACAAAGTTGTCCGTCGGCGTCACTCACGAAATATTACTGAAATTTAGTTTTAGTGACGGAAATTCGCATTTTATGACGGATACTTCCGTCTTTAAATTTGATTTTTCTAGTAGTGAATTGGTCCATCCTTAGCCCAATTCTCAACCTTGGAACAAACATGCTCTGTCACAAGAAGAAATAATTAAGTAGTCAAATACATAAAATATATTCCTTAAAAAAAGGAAATTTATAAAATGTATTTGCAAATTGTATGTATTTAAAATTAAATCTTCCATCCCATAATTTAATAAATGTTGTATTTGATTTATTATCATTTTTAGAGAATGTGTTTTACTTGTTTTTTGTACATTATGATACAGTATGAGCATCAACAAGGCAGCAACAAGGCAGCAACGACAAGGCAGCAACAAGGCAGCAACAAAGGAAACAAAGGCAGCGGCATCGTGGCTTGAGGCGGGCGCTTCAATGGAGCCCAGGCGGGCGCCTGGTGGCCAGGCGTGAACATCAGCAACGCAGCTCCATTTTCCTTTTCTGTTTTCAAAGTTTCTTTATTTAGTTTGATGGTATTTTCAGAAGTTATTTTGATTGATTTTTAATTGATTTTAATTAGGTTTATTTTGGTAGGATTCTAGAATGATCTTAGAGTAGTATTTAAACATTGTTAGGCTAATGTTTTAGGGGGACTTTTGATATTTGATTTATGAAATATAGTTTTGCTGTGAGCAACTATTATTGAGGGTTTAAATCCCGTCTTGTTTTCTTAAATTCCGTTCAGTCATTCCTCTCATTATCATATAACCTTCCTTCTCTATCATTTGGTATCAGTTTCCTGGTTGAATTGATGACTGAACGAAGGCGTGGTCATGGTGTTCGTAGAAGGGTTCGTGAAGCGAAGCCCCAGGCATACGATCCCCATCACGAACGTGACCTATATGAAATCAAGAAGGACGAACTGCGAAGAAAGATTCAAGATCTCAAACTCCGTTTGTTGCGTTCCGAGATTCGAGAACTCCAAAGATACTTTGATCGGGTGGAGGGTCGACGAATCCAACGACAACTAGCGCAGTTGGAGGACTCGGATTCAGACGTATCGTCTGATGAAGAGGGCTCGGAGTCAGATCTGTGGTCTGATGATGATGAGGATATCTATCCTTTCGATCGTGATCACGAACTTGAGTGCAAGAGAGAGGCTGATCCTCTGACTCTCGACGAGTTTTGTGACCGATTGAATCCTGTTACCGTGGATTGCTTTGTTGATTCGACGAGTTCCGACGTTGTCATTGATTGGTCAAAACCACCAATCTTTGATGACGATAATTATGAAGAAGATTTTGAGGGTTTTGACCCAGCAGAAACCATTGTCGTGCATGAGGCAACATCAGAACAAGGGCTGCGGCAGGGCAATCAACTTGGGTCTTATTTTTCAAGTGACGGGTTGTTGTTAGGATTTGAGGCAACAAGAAGAGGTCTGTTGTATGATGATCCTTTTGCTGTTCGTGAGTCAGGGGTTTCTTCATCTTTTCACATCAGAAAATTATTTGTTGAAGCCTGTACCCAAGTTCATTGTGCTGATTGGATGGATGTAATGACAAGTTTTGTGAAGTATAAAGTTCGTCGACAATTGAAGCGTAAAATTCTTGATGAATTTCCAAGAGCAACAACTCAAATTCGAGGTCGAATTTTTTCTAAGAAGAGGAGAATGATACAGTATGAGCAGCAACAAGGCAGCAACAAGGCAGCAACGACAAGGCAACGACAAGGCAGCAACAAGGCATCAACAAAGGAAACAAAGGCAGCGGCATCGTGGCTTGAGGCGGGCGCTTCAATGGAGCCCAGGCGGGCGCCTGGTGGCCAGGCGTGAACATCAGCAACGCAGCTCCATTTTCCTTTTCTGTTTTCAAAGTTTCTTTATTTAGTTTGATGGTATTTTCAGAAGTTATTTTGATTGATTTTTAATTGATTTTAATTAGGTTTATTTTGGTAGGATTCTAGAATGATCTTAGAGTAGTATTTAAACATTGTTAGGCTAATGTTTTAGGGGGACTTTTGATATTTGATTTATGAAATATAGTTTTGTTGTGAGCAACTATTATTGAGGGTTTAAATCCCGTCTTGTTTTCTTAAATTCCGTTCAGTCATTCCTCTCATTATCATATAACCTTCCTTCTCTATCACATTACATGTACAATGGTTAAATAGCACTAATACTATTTTATTTTCTAATTTAGAATGTGATATTTATTTTGGGATGGACGAAAAAAAGTGAACATTTATTTTTGGACTGAGGAAGTATTTTTTTTATTTTTTTTTTGATAACACACTTATTTTATGACAGACAAAAAAAAAAAAAACACTCAAAACTCAGTTATGGGATTTAGGGAGCAACATTTTCACCCTTGATTGTAACAAAACAACAAGGAATGGAGAGCAACGGTAAATTGTGTGTTTCTTGTAATTGCAATTTTTTTAAGAGTTTCTTTTAATTTAATTAGGTTACTTAATAGAACAATTACACCACTTAATTATGTATGTGGTGTTGAATGTTGATCATTCTCTTGTCTATGGTTTATCCTATTGAAGAGTCAACCTATACCCTACTTCCATTAGCCAACTCCCAATCAAATGAATGGAACAAAGTCGCGCTAATCAACTGGACCTTCCTTGGCCCAAGGCTCAACCCCGCACAAAGGCTCGGTAGCCCATTGGACCGTCCTTACACAAACAGTACTGCAAACAAAAGCGCAATGTTTGTACTATGGTAAAATTGCACTATGATTATATACTTATTTAGATATACGATAATTATTTTAAGACTGGACATAAATAAAGCACGACGGGGGAGTAAGCAAAACTTTACTTGAATCCTCCTAAAACAATTATTGAAGAGCTAAATATCACTGACTTATAGCAAAATGAGATTATTGGCTTGGATATAATTAATGCTAATCCGTCTTTGTTTAAAAAACTTGAAAGAGATCATTGGCTTGGATATAATTGTGAATCACGAAATATTTTCTACGGAATCAACTACTCCCTCCGTCTCAAAATGTTTGTCCCATTTGACTTTTTTGTTGAACTTTGACCACAAATATATGACAATTTAATTATGTTCATGAAATTCTAAAAATTCCTATTGATTCACCATTAATAATATTATCAACAACAACTTTTATAATTTCATGAACATGATTAATCTCTCATAAATTTGTGGTCAAAGTTCAACAAAAAAGTCAAATGGGACAAACATTTTGGGACGGAGGGAGTATTAAGTTACACGCAACGGAGATGGGAGGTCGAATTGACTTCAATATTTTACTCCGCACCACAACTTTGTTGCTGGTAAAAGAAAACAAGAACATGTATTTTTCACTTGCCGTGTCAAGTAGATCTGCAAGTTCATGATCTGCTATGGATAGGTCTTTTAGTTTTGTCCATTCACAAGTCTTTTGGGAACAAGTCTTCTAATTTGGTCCCTCCCCAAGTTTTTTGGACACACGTTCCCTTCAGACAGTTGTATCATCAAGAGGACTAAGTCTCTCCTCATTTCCTTATGGTCCCCATTTTCTTAAGTAGCTGAGGAACCACATAAGCATAATCTTCATAGAATTCCAAGTCTTCACAATGAAGTTGACTCACTACTATTCTTCAAAGTCTTTGCAGTACTCTAAACGCATAAACATTTTTGCAGACTATAAATGATCTCAATTGGAACCATTAGTTTTGTACACCAAAAACAGAACCATTTATTTAATGGTAGCCATGGAAAAGCTTTTCTTTCTTTCCCTTTTAACATTCTTGACTTGTTCCCTTGTGGTGTCTGCTTCTTCCCAAGAAGCAAATGCTCTCTTGAAATGGAAAGCCAGCCTTGAAAGCTACAACACTTCCCGCCTATCTGTTGTGAAATTGGGGGGATCACCACATCCACTAGCCCATACTAGCAGTCATCAACATGGAGAAAATAAATCAACACATGATAATATGAAAGAACAAGAACACCACACACACAATAACACAAGAATTGTTAACCCGGTTCACCACCACCTGTGGCTACATCCGGAGGCACCAAGCCAGGACATCACTATAATAATATATGAAGGATTACAACTTTACATATGCACTCACACAGATCTAGCATAGTAACTCTCCATGAGCAATCTCTCATATACATTATCTCACCTCCCCAAGAACTCACAAAATAACACAGTCATGGCCGGGTTGTAGGATCGCCCCCATGGCTCTCCTAGGCCCCCGGCCCCCTCCTCTATACTATTTTGTAGCTCTCCTTGATATCCTAACTTTCTCCCCTTTTCGGTACAAATATTATGGTGGTAATCACAATATATTTATAGGGATACAAAACCTATTCCTAATCAAAACCTGATTCACCCGGAGTCCTTGACATAGAAGGAGTATCACATAAATTAGGAATCAATTTGTTACCAAAATTAATTCCACTTCCTTACACGCCACTGCACAAAAAATCCGTCTGCCACAAACTGCCTCTATGGGCGGTCGCCCACCTCCTCTATGGGCGGTCGCCCATCACCACAGTCCGCTCCGAAATTTCTGCTCCTCCATGGTTTTGATCCTCTCCTTGGTTTTGGCTCCAATCCCAACAATCTCCCACCTGGAGACATAAACCACCATTGTGACATGCTCCCATCATACTCCCACCTGAGAATGATCCACCAAATATTTTCCCCACCATGTTGAGCCACCACGCTCCTCCACCATGAGCCACCACGCCCAAGTAATAAGGCAAATTGAAACCAAGCGACGCTTCAATCTCCCCGTGTTAGATCCTTCTTGCCTCCCCAAATCAACTTCTACCTTGATTTATTTGCAAGACTAACTTCGCCTTCTCCCTCCTAGATCCACTCCCCTTGCAATGCTCCCCATGAAACTCGGACACACCTTGCTTCTTGCATTGTCTCCTCGTGGTTCCTTTTCTCGCTCTCTTGTTAGGTACTTGTGGATCGTCTCCTTGCTGGCCAGCTACACGTTGTCACCTCTCCACCCTAACACACCGTTTATTGATGTCTCTCCTTTTTACACCAACAGGCCGGCCTCCAAGCCTCTTGCTCCCACCCGGAACGAAAATTGATGTTGTCGGTAGAGTACAACATCCCCCTTACCCCTCATCCGTCGTTTGCGAGAAGTCCTCCTCTTCTCACGTGGTCCAACCGGCTTATACCACTCACCTTTGCACGAAGAAATTGTACCACAATAGGAAACAAAAAAACTGCTGCAAAAGATTCCCCCTGAAGACGTGGGCGGTCGCCCACCAACTCATGTGCGGTCGCCCAAGAAAAATTCCCACGAGCCAAACTTTCTGTCCTCCTGGGCGGTCGCCCAACACCCCCTGGGCGGTCGCCCATCACCCCGCAAAGTCTTCCCGAATTTTCTCCTTTTCTTTCATATTTTTCTCCAACCACCTTGATCGCCCCAATAACCTTCAACATCTCTTGATCTCCGCATCTCCAAAATTCCACCTCGAATTTCGCAGATCTCAACAAGAAACAAACGAACTCTTCGTACTTACCGATCTTCCGCACGATCGTAGACCTATTTGGCACGTGTCATGCTTCAACCATAAACCCTAGAAGCTCTCAAATCCCCGCACGTCTTCCACACGAAGAATCTCGCACGAAAATCTGTTGTCTCTTTTCTTCACCTTGGATCTCTCCTAGATCTCCGAACCAAAAAGCTACGATACCAGGTTGTTGTGAAATTGGGGGGATCACCACATCCACTAGCCCATACTAGCAGTCATCAACATGGAGAAAATAAATCAACACATGATAATATGAAAGAACAAGAACACCACACACACAATAACACAAGAATTGTTAACCCGGTTCACCACCACTCGTGGCTACATCCGGAGGCACCAAGCCAGGACATCACTATAATAATATATGAAGGATTACAACTTTACATATGCACTCACACAGATCTAGCATAGTAACTCTCCATGAGCAATCTCTCATATACATTATCTCACCTCCCCAAGAACTCACAAAATAACACAGTCATGGCCGGGTTGTAGGATCGCCCCCATGGCTCTCCTAGGCCCCCGGCCCCCTCCTCTATACTATTTTGTAGCTCTCCTTGATATCCTAACTTTCTCCCCTTTTCGGTACAAATATTATGGTGGTAATCACAATATATTTATAGGGATACAAAACCTATTCCTAATCAAAACCTGATTCACCCGGAGTCCTTGACATAGAAGGAGTATCACATAAATTAGGAATCAATTTGTTACCAAAATTAATTCCACTTCCTTACACGCCACTGCACAAAAAATCCGTCTGCCACAAACTGCCTCTATGGGCGGTCGCCCACCTCCTCTATGGGCGGTCGCCCATCACCACAGTCCGCTCCGAAATTTCTGCTCCTCCATGGTTTTGATCCTCTCCTTGGTTTTGGCTCCAATCCCAACACTATCTTCATGGGCTCTTCCATCGTCTCCCACCAATTTTCATACCAAAGCAAATAAAAGTGCGCGGAATATCCCATGTACTTGGTACGGAGTTTCGTGCAATGCTGATGGGAGTGTGACCGGATTGGAACTAAATATATCGAGTCTGAAAGGTACACTTGACCATTTCTCTTTCTCATCTTTCCCCAATCTTACTCACTTTCATCTTGGTACAAATGAGCTTTTTGGTAGCATCCCTGGGCCTGAGATAACTCACCTCTCCAATCTCATCTTTCTCAACTTCTCAGAGAATGAATTTTCGGGCATAATACCTCCTGAAGTAGGGATGTTAAAATCCCTTCAAGGGCTTCGCCTTTATGGAAACAGTTTTTCAGGTCAAATCCCTTCATCTTTTGGTAGCTTAAGCTCACTACGTATTCTCCTCCTTAGAGATAACAATCTTTCAGGTCAAATCCCTTCATCTTTGGGAAATCTCTATCATCTCGAGATACTTGATTTCAGCAACAACTCTCTAACGGGTACTATTCCATCAACTTTCGGGAACTTGAAAAACTTAACCCTCTTGCATCTTTACCAGAATCATTTATCTGGTCCCATTCCTCCTGAATTGGGAAATCTCTCAACTCTTACGGAATTAGTGATTCTCAACAACTCATTAACAGGTATTATTCCATCAACTTTTGAGAGTTTGAAAAGCTTAATGTTCTTGCAACTATCCATGAATCAATTATCTGGTTCAGTTCCCTCTGAACTTGGGAAATTAAGATCACTTCAAGACCTAGAACTTTTCAGCAATAGACTCACGGGTCAAATCCCTGCATCATTTGGTAACCTAAGTTCCCTAAGTCATCTTCATTTGTATGATAATCAACTCTCTGGTCCCATTCCTCCTGAATTGGGAAATCTCTCAACTCTTATGGAATTAGTGATTCACAAAACTCATTAACAGGTATTATTCCATCAACTTTTGAGAGTTTGAAAAGCTTAACATTCTTGCTACTATCCATGAATCAATTATCTGGTTCAGTTCCCTCTGAACTTGGGAAATTAAGATCACTTCAAAACCTAATACTTTCCAGCAATAGACTCACGGGTCAAATCCCTGCATCATTTCTTCAAACTATTTAGTTGGGGAGATTCCAAATGAAATTGGTTAATTGAGTCATATGCTGAAACTTTATTTGGGTGGAAACCAACTTTCTGGCGCAATACCAAAAGAGCTTGGATCACTAAAAGAACTTTTGCTTTTGGATCTCTCAGAAAACCAATTGAGTGGGTTGGATCCAGCAAATCTTGGGGATTTGTCACAGTTGTATTACTTGGACTTGTCAACCAATAACTTTACAGATGTTATACCAGTTCAAGTAACTCAGTTAAAACTTCTGGAGGTACTTGATTTGAGTCATAACTCGCTCACAGGGAAGATTCCACCAGAAATTCAAGGGATGCAGAGCTTGGAGAAGCTAAATCTTTCCCACAATCAACTCTCTGGTTCCATTCCCCAGGCTTTTGACAATATGCGCCGGTCGCTTGAAGTTGATGTATCCTATAATGATTTGCGTGGTCCCATTCCAAACAACAAGGTCTTTCGAATGCTTCTATATTACAAGGCAACAAAGGGTTATGTGGAAACCTTATTGGGTTGAAATCTTGTAAAAGTTTGAAAGAGAACCACCACAACCACACCATTCTTCTGATCATACTCCCCATTCTCGGAGCATCTTTCCTTCTAACCGCATTCTTCGGGATTTTCATCATTTATAGAAGAAGAAGAAGGCAAATAACGTAAGTAAGCAACACTAGTACGAAACCATTGATCTTTTTGCTATAACAACTTTTGATGGTAGAGCGGTGTATGAGGAAATCTTAAATGCCACCAACAATTTTGACAAGGAGCATTGTATTGGAGAAGGGGCACATGGAATTGTGTACAAGGCATGTCTACTGACCTAATCATACGATTCTTTGTTAAAACTCCATTCATCCTCTTCGATCGGCCTCGATCGAAGATCTTTTCTAAATGAGATAAGAGCATTGACGTAAATAAGGCACCGTAACATTGTGAAACTTCATGGATTTTGTTCCCATTCCATACACTCATTACCGATTTATGAGTTCATTGAAAGGGGCACTGGCTGCCATGTTGAGTAGGGAAGACCTAGCTCAGTTGCTAGACTGGTTTAAGAGGGTGAATATCATTAAGGGTGTTGCTCGGGCTTTGTCTTATATGCACCACGATTGCACACCCCCAATCGTGCATCGGGATATATCAAGCAAAAATATTCTCGCTTGATGCCGAGTATGAGGCTCGTGTTTCGCATTTCGGTATTTCCAAGCTCTTAAAGTTAGACTCATCCAACCTAATCGCACTTGCCGGCACATATGGATACATTGCACCAGTGTACCGTTGATTTATTATTATTTTTTCTTATATACTAATATTATACCTGATGGATACATTAATGTGGGCATGTTTTTTTTTTTTTTTTTTTTAGAGTTTGCTTATACAATGAAGGTAACAGAGAAATGTGATGTCTATAGCTTTGGAGTGTTGGCACTAGAAGTAATTAAAGGAGAGCACCCCGGTGATCTTATTACTTCTATTGTATCTTCATCGGCAGAGGAGATATTATCCAACGACATGGTCGATCAACGTCTTCCACCTCTGTCACCCGAAATCGAGAAGGTGGTGATATCCATTCTAATAATGGCAAGGGACTGTTTAAATGCAAATCCACAAGCAAGGCCAACAATGCATCATCTTTATAAGCATCTTACAAGCATGGCTAAGATTGATTCCATGGCATAGCATGAATTATATCTGGTTCGAGAATGATTGTTGGCTCATATATTTAGTACTTGCTCAAATATACCTATGAGTCTATTTCCTTGTACTATAAAGTTGGTGATTTATATACAATAAGAGTGTTGCAATTTTATGAGCTTTATGGAAACTAAAAAAATTGTTTATTCTCATTCGCTTTACTTCTCATTTCTCAAATTTGGGTGTTTACATTAGCTGTACACACACACACACACACATATATATATATATATATATATATATATATATATATATATATATATATATATATATATATATATATGTATATATATATATATATATATATGTATATATATATATATATATATATGTATATATATATATATATGTATATATACATATATATATCTATGTATATATACATATATATACACATATACATATATATATATATATATACATAGATATATACATATATATATATATATATATACATATATATATACATAGATATATACATATATATATATATATATACATATATATATACATATATATATATATATATATATATACATAGTGAAAGGTCCTGTTTACTTTAAATCAAATTAAAGGTTAGGCGGTTAAGGTTTGGACAGTGAGGTGAAATCTTAGGCCGTCGAGGTTAACCGGTTTTAAAGATTGGAGTTAAATGTGCGGCGGAATAAAAGTGTTTGAAATAATGTAAAGACAAGTGAATAGTGTATGTGTGTGTATATGTGTGTGTGTGTTGTGTGATAATACCAATTGAACACAAGGAATTTTAAGGTGGTTCGTAGTTCACTCCTCCTACGTCCACCCTCACCGTCAACCTTGACAAGTGAGATCAATCCACTTAAATCTAGTTCCCGTTAAGATTTACAAAGGATTGAATAGGCAAGTTCCTTGAACTTCCTCTTCCTAATAAGTACGATCTATTAGGGATCAAGCTCTAATCGAGCTATTCTCACTACCCACTTAAAGTCGGTCTTAAGGGGTTCTTACAAATCGGTTTATACACCCGAGATCGATTACAAGTGTCTTAATATTGTTTTGATTATTGGTTGCGGAGTTGAGAAGGTTTGGATGCAAGGTTTGTAGAAGTTGGGTGTGTGTAAAGACGGGGTGAGTCTTCGCCTTGGAGAGTTCCTTTTATAAGCTAGGAAATAGCCGTTGGAGGAGACAAGGAGACAAGGGAGTGAATGCATGTTGGAGTTGCATTTAGGGCCTTTGTTGACTCGGAGAATAAATTAGCCGGAATCTGCAAACGGGCATGTGATTATTATGGAGATGAGCCGGCAACATACGTATGGAGAGATTGGGCAAGGCACATCTTGGTCATCACAGATTTCTTCATTCTTTGCGATGTTGAAGATCATAGCCGCTGAGGGATGAAGTCTTTCTTTGTGAGAGAACCTTAGCCGTCGTAGCTAAGTTCTTGATCTAGAAGGTTTAGGCAATATGTAAAGTATCATACTACACATGTAATTAGATACATTAATGTATATGAGTGGTTTTGAGTGATATCTTTGTGGGATGATTGAATCATAGCCGTCCGGTTGATATATATAGAAGTCTTTGTGCAGATTGAAGTTGATGGCTTAGTTTGTCCAAGGTCATATGTTATCTTGGTGTCGGATAACAAATGATATATTTCTTTGTCAAAACCTATGGTAACTATGTGGCTTACATAGTTAGGTCCTAACAATTTCCCCTTTTTGGCAAAGTAATGTATCTAATAAAGATATAACCCGCAAGATACTCAAGAATGAATATACCAATGAAGATGAGAACAATCTTCTTGATTCAATCAACTGAGTCTTTAAAACAAAACATATTATCCAAAATAAACAATGTTTTTTAAAAGCAGGAATTAAAGGTAGGGATTTAAAAGAGGATTTATCCAAAAAGACATAACATTTTCTTAAGGAAATTCATCTCTTTCTCTTCTTGCTTTGCAAGGATCTCCTCTCTTTTCAAGTAGCACTCTCTTCATCTTGTCCTCAACACCTCTGTAGTACATCTCATTGTTCCATTCCCAGCTCATCTCATCATCATAGGTGAAGGTTTGGTTTTGCCTTTCCTTGAGAACTGACTTTGGACGGGGGCTCTTCATCATTTCTCAATCTCATAGTACCCCATAAGGGAGCCTTCTTTGGTTTTGAGCTTTGACCCCTTGTTCCTGCAAATAGGTTAGAAAAGAAGGGGTTTGATTGAAGAGTGATGGGTTGTTGAGTTTGAGGTGGATCAGTTGAGACAGTGAGAACAGTAGAGGTTGAGAGTTGATCTTTGTTTCATCACGGGAGCACTATCTTCATCATCACTTGACACAATAACATTTGGAGCGGCACCACGGGCTCTTTTTCCCGGGTTCACAGCTTCTTCATCGATTCAATGGCCTTTCTTTTGGAGGCCTTCCTCTCGGAATTTTGACACGATTGAGGCTTCCAAAATGTGTCTCATCTTGGTTATCATTGACCTTGTAAATCTTTGCATGTCCTGTAATGGTCACATGATATGGGGGCACAAAAGTTGAAGGATTGAAGTTTGGAGGAAGGTTGGATTGGAGAGATCTTGTGTTTAGGGGGATGAAAGAAGAGGGTACCGAAGATGAAGGGAAACATAGGCATCGGGCTTTGTCTTGCAATGACAAATGCCATGATAATGGATTTATTGAGGCAAATCCTCCAATACATTTCTTTGGCAAGCTCAATGCATAGGGCATACACCGGGGATGAAGGCATATAAATGCATTCATTGATATTTGAAGAGAGGAGCTGGAGAACAAAATTTCCCAATCTATTATGGTAGAGATATCCATGAAGTTGGGTAGTAAGGGGGCTTTGTGAAAGAAGGAGTTGGGAAGAGCTATTCTGTACTTTTTCCATTCCTCATGGGCAAACACTATGAGGCCACATCTATTCCTTGCATGAATCATAATGGAATTTTTGCTTAACAGCCAAGGATTGGAGACCGGTGAGGATTGGCAATTTCAGGGAAATGGGAAATATCCTTCAATCTTTGGTGGGCAGCCATGATAGAGGGGAAGGAAAAGTCAATGTCACAATCTAAAATCCAAGGTTCACAAGTAGGAAGGATTTCAGATTCAAGGGAGGGATCAACAGTTTCTTGGTTTTGATCAGTCTCACTAGGTTTAAATTGAGATTCTTGACCAGATTGAGGTTCAGGTTCAAGATTAGGTTGAGGTTCAGTTTCAGGAATGGGTTCAGGTGCAGGAATGGGTTCAGGTGCAGGAATGGTTACTTTCTTGGCCAAATCTCTGTGTTTGATAAGTTTCAAGGCTTTTTGGGTTTCTTCCTCTGTTAGCACTTGTCTTAAGTAATAGATAACAGCGGGGACATGCATGGGATCCTCTAAGGAAAGTCCTTCGAAGCCTTGAAAATGTTTTCGGGGATGGGGAAGGATACGAGGGACTGTCGAGAGGGAGATTCTTGACTTGAGAGAGGGATAGGCGTCGAATGGGAGACATAGGACTTTTATTCCCCCTTAACAGAGGCTCATCCTTTTCGAGCTAGAGCTATTCCCCTATCTTTTTCAACACTTGGCTCATTTGGACTAATGTTAGAGGGATTAAGATTTAGGATGCCTTGAGCCACGAGTCATGAGGTGAACTAGATTGGTCTTTGGATGAGGAGGGTTGAGGAGTGGTTGGTTTCAACTTTTTGGATGGGGAGCATTTTTATCTGTTTTCTCTTCCTAGAGAAAGTGCGAGAGTAAGAGAAGGCTTAGAGATTACCTTGGATGGGGTTTCGGCACTTGAGACAACCTTAGGCATCGAGAGATGAAGCTTCCATAGCTGTCCCGATATGACTGTCCAACCTTAGCTGTCCTCACTTCCATTAGTGACTCGGCAACGACTCTTCTCATATCTTCATCAAACTCATCACCTTGAGCTTCACCGGCATACACGGCATCGGGGATTTCTTCTTCTTCACCATCATACTCATCAATATCCTTGAAGATAGGATCGGCGAGTCTCTTCACTTTGTCGGCATGCTCCTCGGCTACCATCTTTCCTTTGTCGGTTTCTTGAGCACTTTCTTGCTCAACGGCTATCTCTTCTTGAATTTGGTTTCCTTTACTAAGCTTCTTTCGCTTTCCTGTTTTCTTCATCATGGCTAGGCTTTTTCTTCTTTTGATTCTGGCTGGAGAAGTCTCTTGAGCTCTTTCTTTTATGACAACACCTTTGTCATGCTTTCTCTTGGATCTTTTATCATTCACCATGTTTACCAATCCCTGCCATATCTTCATATCCTTCTCAGTTTTCTCTTTCAATCTTTGAGAGGCTTCATCAAAATTCTCGGAAGCTGTCCCCAAGCTCTAATTTCTTCTTGCCCTTCGGTTTGAAGGTGCTCAAGTTGAAGCTTGGTTGATACTAGAGACGCAGACTCAAGCCACTCATCCTTAAGGGGAGGATTCAACCTTGGAATAAGATGATGGAGAATTCCACTCATGAATCTGAAATTGTTCATCCTTGGATTTTGTTTCTTGTATTTCCAAGGAGAGGGAGATATGGCTAATTGAAAGTTGTGAAGTAAGGCAACACTCCGATTAACTTCTTTGGTTATCAAACTTAGGGCTTGCTTCCATTCATTGGGACTTATTTGATCAAATGATGATTGCTTTCCATCAAACCCTTTGATTACAACATCCATTAGGGTTGATTTGAACAAATCAAGGTCCTTCTTTTTGATTGGTTTGTCCTGAACCAATAGATAATTGCAGCTTGGTTTGTCAAAGAACCATTTGTAGAAGGGTTCCAGGTTGTTGTCTTTCCTATTCCAGAGATTTGAAATACCATTGCTTTTGATGGGGATGTTGTAAACCTTGGACACAATCTTGGGGGTCACATTGATTTCAGTACCTTCAATGATGGTTTTGATTGCCCCAGTTGATTGTCTTTCTCCTTTCATAAAAATCTCTCTGCACAGCTTCTCATAGATAGGAGGTTGAGCTTCCATCATATTGCAGAGATGATTGGATTCCAAAAGTTCTTTGATGAGAGCTCCAACATTGTGCTCATAGAACTCAGGTTTGATGAAGTATCCATGGGCTTCGAGGGTAAGACATGTTTGAACTTAGAACAGAGAGTTTTTAGGGTTTATGAGAAAACGAGAGGGAATTA
This sequence comes from Adenophora triphylla var. japonica, assembly GCA_022495995.1. NCBI lineage: Eukaryota > Viridiplantae > Streptophyta > Magnoliopsida > Asterales > Campanulaceae > Adenophora > Adenophora triphylla. Next base: position 141,328 of record JAFEMH010000788.1, read on the forward strand.
AAGGATGAATTTGGAAGGGAGAATAGTGATTGTTTAAGCGAGGGATTAAATCGCAAGGTTAAATGATAGTTTTGATATGGGGATTGGTGGAGTTCAACGGCTAATACGTGGAGTTCTTGCAACGGTTAAAATTTGCATTTAAGAGGGAGACTGTTCATGAACAGTGATATTTGTCTCCACTCATTACTTGTACAATAACTTCCCATAAAACATGGGAGTTATTTCCGTACACAAAGGCGAAATTTCGAGAGGAATAAACAGAGACATTAATAGATATATGTTAGTGGCAAGTTCCAAAACATCCTCGATTTGGCAAGAACTAAATTCATAGGCATCGAGACTTAATTACCGGCCAAGTCTATTTTGAATGATCATTGCCACTAATTTGACCGAAACTCGAATTTGGCTATATAAGGAAATGATTCGAGATGAAGAAATTTACCAAATTCATTTCATTCATAGAGAAATGGGAAGACTTGTTTCAAAGTTCACCCTAGCAAAATGGCTAAGATCGCAAAGAGACTTGTTTTTCAAAGTCCAAGGGTAGATGAAACAAGAGAGGCAAGGTTTGAGAGGGAGTTTCTGTCATATAGGCTCCAAACCGATATAGGTTTGGAGCGGGGAGGTGGATCAAATACTCAAAGATGATCCCAATAAGGAGGAGGAGATGAAGGAGAGAGAGATAAGAAGAAAGTTTTGGGAGGAGGAGAGATTAGCACTTTTGGAAGGTGAGGAAAATAGGTTAAGAGAGAGCAAAAGGTAAGGGTAAGGCTAAGATAGTTGAAGGGGGAACCGGTGATCCGACGGCTAAGGTTAAGGCTGTCAAGAAAGGAGAGAGAAGAAGGAGAGTCAAGTAGGCCGGTTAAGGACAAAGTGGAAAGGGTTTATACCTTGGGAGAGCTAGTGAAGCTTGACAGTGATGAAAGGATTAAGGTTGACACAAAAATTGGTCAACTGATTTCATAGCCGTCAAGGAATTCACTTGTCACCAGATTCTCTAACTCTTAGCCAAACAGCTTCTTGAGGGAACTGAGATAACTTTGCGGGAGTGCAAAATTCTCCTTCCAAAGTCTATATGAAGTTGTTTTCTCAATTTCTCAAGTGTTTGAGTCCAGTGCTCTAAATGGTGAGGAGGATGAAGGTCCTCGGGCGATCAAGCTATCATTGCACGTGCAAGTGCAAATTCTTCAGTACCTTCAGCTTTATCTCACCACTTAGTGAGTATCCTCCCTATAATGCAGCTTGAAGAATGGTGGCCAAGGAGGGTCTGTCCTTCTTTGCGCTTCTCAACCTCTCGCAATTGATCCATTCATGGAAAGGCACCCTGTTTGGTTGGAGAGATATGGAGATATCAAAGAGAGTGCATACCAAGCTCCAGACATTATTCATAGTGATAGAGGATATGGGGATGATTGCTTCCAAGATCAGCTATGGGATAAACAGGATTGACAGTCCTTAGTTGTCAAGGCTTTTCGTAGGTGCTTGTTGAGATGAGAAGGAGTGGTTGATGAAGCTTTTGGTACTATGGGTTTATGGTTGTTTTTAAGGTGTTTGAATTTCTGTAATGTAGGAATGAAGTTTGGTTTTGATAGGTAAGAAGCTTTTGTATTGAGAAATAGGTTAGCTGTCAGACAATGTTGTTGACAGCAGCCATAGGAAATGTTTTGTTCCAATGAATAAGAGTTTTTCCCTTTGTTTTATTTTGGTAGATTAATCATGCCTAGCATTGCTCTTAACATCTCAAATCTTTTCTCATCCATAGCCTTTGTTAGGATGTCAGAGACATTATTTTCAGTACACACTTTAGCAAGACTAATGTTCCCTTTTTCAACATGGTCTCTGATGAAGTGATGTCTCGACCTCAATATGCTTTGTCTTTGAGTGTTGGGATGTGGTTTTCTGTCATGGCAATGGTACTTGAGTTGTCACAAAAGATTGGGATGTTGGACAGCTCAATTCCAAAATCTTGCAATTGACTTTTGAGGTAAAGTATTTGTGAACAACACAAACCAAGAAAGCAATATATTCAAATTTCACTGCTGAGGTGGCTACAGAGGTTTGCTTTTTACTTGACCATGAAATGATTCTAGATCCAATGAATTGGCATCCACCACTTGTGGACTTTCTATCTAGGTTACACCCTGCATAATCAGAGTCAGTGAATCCAATTAAAGAAAATGGGGATTCAGTAGGATACCACAATCCATAATCAGGGGTTCCTTTGAGATATCTCAGAATTCTCTTGACAGCAGAGAGATGAGACTCCTTGGGATTTGCCTGAAATCTAGCACAAAGACAGACACTAAACATAATGTCGTCTTGAAGTCATTACATAGAGAAGGGATCCAATGTAGCTCCCGTAAAGTGTTGGATTTACACTTTGGCCATCGGGATCAGCATGAAGTTTGGTTGTGGTTGACAATGGAGTTTTAGCAGGTGAAGAAGATTGCATGTCAAACTTTTTGATCATGTCCCTTGTATATTTAGCTTGGTTGATGAATATTCCTTCCTCCATTTGCTTGACTTGAAGGCCCAAAAAGAATGTAAGCTCACCAATCATGCTCATTTCAAACTGGTCCTTCATAATATTCCCAAATTCAGTGCACAAGTCTTCATTTGATGATCCAAAAATGATGTCATCAACATAGACTTGGATGAGCAACTCGATCATCTCCATATTTTTTGATAAACAAAGTGTTATCAATATGGCCCTTGGTAAATCCTTTACCAAGGAGATATCTAGATAGGGTGTCATACCAAGCTCTTGGTGCTTGTTTAAGTCCATATAGTGCTTTGTCCAATTTATATACATGATCAGAAACTTGGGATGCTCAAATCCAGGAGGTTGAGAAACAAACACCTTTTCATTTAGGATTCCATTTAGAAATGCACTCTTAACATCCATTTGAAACACTTTCATCTTCTTAAATGAAGCATAGGCAAGAAATAGCCTTATAGCTTCAAGTCTTGCAACCGGTGCAAAAGTCTCATCATAATCAATGCCTTCTTCTTGTCTCGTATCCTTGAGCAACCAGTCTAGCTTTTGTTTCTTATTACAACACCCTCTTCATTCATTTTATTCCTAAACACCCATCTTGTTCCTATGACAGCTTTGGTTCTTTGGCTTAGGAACAAGCTTCCAAACTTTGTTTCTTTCAAATTGCTCTAGCTCTTCCTCCATTGCTTCTATCCAATCTGGGTCTTGAAGAGCTTCATTTATCTTTTGGGTTCAATTTGGGAGATGAAGGCACTCAATAGAGAGTCAAGAATAGGCATGTTAGGTGGTATGTCCATTTTGTGTATAGGAAGATCTATATAGATGTTTTTGTTTGGAGGGATAATGTGGGTAATTATTTCAGTTGAGGAATTGATTGAGAGGAGTTGTTATCGATTGGATAGGGTCTTCTTCAAGGGGATTTTGATGTTTGGATGAAGGAAGGTTAATTGATGCATCATGATCCGTCGATGCACCTTTGCCGTTGAGAGAGGTTTCATGGTCACGTGCAAAGTTGATTGTTTATTTGTGTCTTTGGGCACTATATAAGGAAGGGAAGGTGAATCTTCTTCAGGGATGAGACAAGAGGGGTCATGAACAGGAGAAACCTCAGAAGGTTATCCGAGTTGCCCACAGCCTTCATCAAAATCACATAGCTCAGTGTGACTTTGGTCATTATTTTCATCAAAGTCTACATGAATTGATTCCTCTACAACAAGTCTTCTTTTGTTGTAAACTCTATAGGCTTTGCTTGTATTGGAGTATCCAAGGAAAATTCCTTCATCACTCTTTGAGTCAAATTTGTCAAGATTATTTTTCCCATTGTTGTGTATGAAACATCTACTTCCAAAGCCATGGAAGTATGAAATGGTTGGTGTTCTTCCATTCCAAAGTTCATAAGGAGTCTTGGAGTGAAACTTGTTGATGAGGGTTTTGTTTTGAACATAGACAAAGCAGTGGTTACCGCTTCACCCCAAAAATATTTGGGAAGGTTGTGTTCGACAAAGATAGACCTTGCCGCCTCACAAATTGTTCTATTCTTTCTTTCTCGCAACTCCATTTTGCCGAGGAGTTCTAGGAGCTTGAGAAAAGTTGTGCTCAATCCCTTTTTGATCACAGTATTCTTCAACACCAGTGTTCTCAAATTCCTTACCATGATCTGATCTAATTTTGATGATGGATAAACTCTTTTGGTTTTGAATTTTATTGAACAATTTGACAAGTTGTTCCAAAGTATCCTTTTTGGATTCAAGGAGGATGATCCAAGAAAATCTAGTGTAGTCATCAACTACAACAAGAGAGTATCTCTTTCCACCAAGAGATCTAGTTCTGATAGGTCCAAAAAGGTCCATGTGAAGAAGTTGAAGAGGTTTAGAGGTATCTAGTCTGGTTTTGGCAGTGAAGGAGGTTTTCTTTTGTTTTCCACATTGACAAGCTTTGCATAACTTGTCCTTTTTGAAGGGTATTTTGGGTAGGCCTTTTACTAGGTTGGAGTTGGCTAGTTTTGAGATGCTTTTCAGGTTTAGGTGAGCTAATCTTTTGTGCCATAACCAAGACATGTCGATTGATCAAGGAGAGAAGGCAATGGGCATCCGAGGAATCCACAATTTCAAGGTTTAGACAAGAGAGATTGCCTTTTCTTATTCCAGTGAGCATTGATTTGTTGTTGACATCCTTGACAATGAAGTGGTTCTTGGAACATTCAACATGATATCCCTTATCACAAATCTGACTAAGGCTAATCAAATTATGCTTGAGACCTTCTACATAAGATACATTAGTGAAAATAATATATTTAGTAACAAGGTTTCTGATCCGTTGACTTTGGCTTGAGAATTGTCACCAAAAGTGACATTTGGACCATTTTTGGGGACATATTGTTGTAGCCACTCCTTGTTGTAAGTCATGTGCCTCGCTGCATCCACTGTCCAAGTACCATATTCCTTTCCTAGTTTCCTACAAAACAACAAAATACATTTATGGTACCCTTTATTCTTTTGGGTCCAAAGGATTAGAATGTCTTTGGTCCCCTAGCTTTGTTCATTGCTCTCTTTCCAAAGTACTTGGTTTAGGGCATTATAATATCCCATGATTTGCAAAGCATATAGGGAGTAGGAGCAATAGGTTGGGTTTGATTAAGGAATTGGTTGGGAGAAGAGAATAGATTTTGGTTATGAAACTGAGAATGGCTTGGGGAATTATGAGATGATCTAGGAGAGGTATTGTGTTGGGCATGGTTTCTTCCATTAGAGAATGGCCAGTTAGGTCTTTGAGGTTTGGCATATGAGTGATGATCATAGAATCTTTGCTGTCTTGGAGACCTCACTGCTCACCATATCTTGACCTGCCTAGGGAACCTCTGCCGTCCACCATGTCTTGGTTGTCTAGGAGACCTCTCGCCGTCTCGTCATGTCTTGGTTGGTTCTCCTTAATTTGCTCCTTGATTCCTTTCTTTTGCCATATGTATTTACCTTTGCTTGCTTGTTCTCCTTTTCCTTTTGACTGTTTTAGAATGGCTATATGATTTTTGTCAAAGTGTGAGTGGGGCTATCCGGAGTTGATACATCGCCGTGGCCGAGCTAGCTTCATCCATTTTTCCTTTTTCCTTAAGATCTTCCTTGCTTTGGATAGGATAAACATTTTCTTGGACTTTGACATAGTTCATGCTTTCAAGAACCATTTTGTCAATTGCCCTTTCATCAGTAAGAGGGGTATAAGTGTACATAGTAGGGTTGTTAGCTCCAATTCCCGATTTGTCACTTGGGGAGTCTTTGGTTGTAGCTAAAATGGGTCAAGGCTTCTCCAGTAGCTATTCCAGGTTTTAAACTTCTTTCGAAGGATTCATTTTCCTTTTCAAGATTGATATTGGTTTCCGTAAGTTTGGAATTCATAGTCATCGGATCTTCATTGGCTTTTTCAAGCATAAGGTTTTGGACTTTCGCACCTTGATTGGCTTTTTCAAGGTTCTCAATGGTTTTACTTTGGGATAGATTGTCGGTGAGTAATGAAGCAAAGCCGCTTTGGTGTCTTTTTATTTGAATTAATAAAGTACCGACTAATTGTTTAAATTCTTCATTATTTAAGGTATTAAATTGAGGTACTGTTTTAGTTCCTCAAAGCAACAGCTAAGGCTTCAAGATCCTCTTCATCGTCCTGAGTTTTCATCATCTCCAGCCATCAAGCATATCATTGCTTCTTCTCCTTCACTTTCGTAGTCACCGTACTCACATTCCTCATCACCGAACTTGGATGAGTCAGCAATCAATACTTGCTCTTTATTCTTCTCATTCTTCTTCTTTGTGCAATTGTAGCAGCTTGCATCTTGAACTATGAATTATCTCTTTAGAGTATGAGAATTTCTTAGCCGTCGACTTTCCCTAGGTTTCCTTGGTTCGGGACAATCGAGGAGTAATGTCCAAGCTTCTTACAGTTGAAGCATTCAACTTTCTTTTAGGGTTCTCTTGATCGGATGTGGATGGGCTATAGCTTCTCTCAAAGGACTTCTTATGTGCTTTCAAGGTGTTTCGATGTGCCATGGATATGAGGCTTGGTAGATCTCCTTGGGAGAGGTTATTTGAGGGAAGGTTTACTTTTTGGAGGGAGAGAAGAACCATAGAATCAATATCTTGTTGGGTAATTGGTTTTTGGGTGGTTTCTTGGGCGCCTAAGGCAAGAGTTTGTGAGATGGAGGGAACAGGTTGAAGTTTTATCATTCCTTCTAGTTCATATGCTTCAAGTTTACCAAAGTATTGTTCAACAGTCATGGTGCTCCATTCTCGAGCCTTCTCTTATTGGCAAAGCTACCTTCTCATATTCTTGAGGAAGGTTGGAGTATATTTTGAGACACAAGTCTTGGTTCTCAAAAGTTTTACCATGATCGGCAATGGATCTTACCAAGTCTTCAAACCTTGGTTTTGCAGACTTACTTTCTCACCAGGGTAGAATTTGAAGTTGTCAAGTTGTCTAAGAAGATTGTATAGGTTTTGTGTTCTAACACTAGTGTGTTTTTGGAACTTGGTATGAATGAGTTCCCAAGCGGCCTTTGCGCTTGGCTCCTTGGCAATTTCTTGAGCAAGAGAGTCATTGACACTCTTTTGGAGTATGTTCTTGACTTTAAGGTTAGCACTAACAAGTTGCCTTTCCGAATCAGTCCGAATTCGGGGAGATTTAACTTTGCTAGGTCCACCATTTGTATCAACAGATACGGGATATGTGACTTCATTTTCAAGGGCAAACCGGTTCCAGATACTGTTGGCATCAAGGTAAGTTTTGATTTTTGATGCATATATTTCAAATGATCCACAATCATCAATGTGGGGAATGTCTTTCTCATTATTTCTTCTTGGTTGAGGCATGGTGGGTTGGTAGTTGATCCTTCACAAGTTGTTAGACTTTTATGTGTGAAGACCGGCTCGATACCAATTGAAAGGTCCTGTTTACTTTAAATCAAATTAAAGGTTAGGCGGTTAAGGTTTGACAAATGAGGTGAAATCTTAGCCGTCGAGGTTAACCGGGTTTTAAAGATTGGAGTTAAATGTGCAGCGGAATAAAAGTGTTTGAAATAATGTAAAGACAAGTGAATAGTGTATGTGTGTGTATATGTGTGTGTGTTGTGTGATAATACCAATTGAACACAAGGAATTTTAAGGTGGTTCGAGTTCACTCCTCCTACGTCCACCCTCACCGTCAACCTTGACAAGTGAGATCAATCCACTTAAATCTAGTTCCCGTTAAGATTTACAAAGGATTGAATAGGCAAGTTCCTTGAACTTCCTCTTCCTAATAAGTACAATCTATTAGGGATCAAGCTCTAATCTGAGCTATTCTCACTACCCACTTAAAGTCGGTCTTAAGGGGTTCTTACAAATCAGCTTTATACACCCGAGATCAGTTACAAGTGTCTTAATATTGTTTTGATTATTGGTTGCGGAGTTGAGAAGGTTTGGATGCAAGGTTTGTAGAAGTTGGGTGTGTGTAAAGACAGGGGTGAGTCTTCGCCTTGGAGAGTTCCTTTTATAAGCTAGGAAATAGCCGTTGGAGGAGACAAGGAGACAAGGGAGTGAATGCATGTTGGAGTTGCATTTAGGGCCTTTGTTGACTGGAGAATAAATTAGCCGGAATCTGCAACCAGGCATGTGATTATTATGGAGATGAGCCGGCAACATCTCGTATGGAGAGATTGGGCAAGGCACATCTTGGTCATCACAGGATTTCTTCATTGCCGCGATGTTGAAGATCATAGTTTGTTGAGGGATGAAGTCTTTCTTTGTGAGAGAACCTTAGCCGTCGAGCTAAGTTCTTGATCTAGAAGGTTTAGGCAATATGTAAAGTATCATACTACACATGTAATTAGATACATTAATGTATATGAGTGGTTTTGAGTGATATCTTTGTGGGATGATTGAATCATAGTCATTCCGCTTGATATATATAGAAGTGCTTTGTGCAGATTGAAGTTGATGGCTTAGTTGTCAAGGTCATATGTTATCTTGGCTGTCAGATAACAAATGATATATTTCTTTGTCAAAACCTATGGTAACTATGTGGCTTACATAGTTAGGTCCTAACACATAGATATATACATATTAGATATATATATATATACATATATATATATATATACATATATATATATATATATATATATATATGTATATATATATATATACATAGATATATATATATACATACATAGATATACATACATAGATATATATATATATATATATATATATATATATATATATATATATATATATATATATATATACATATACATATATATATATATATACATATACATATATATATATACATATACATATATATATATACATATACATATATATATATATATACATAGATATATATATATATACATACATATATATTTATATTTATATATATATATATATATATACATATATATTTATATATATGATGGTCATTTGGAAATTAATTTAATAATCAAGGTAATGCATGCATACCAGTGGGGGGAATGTAAGGATATGGAGACAAAGGGTAAACTTGGAAGAAAGAAGGAAGAATCATGAATATGAAATAGGAGAACCTTGGTCATGGTTGAAACCATGGGCAGGCCATGAAGCCGGCTGATGAGTGTTGGAGACTCGGACATCAAGAATCATGGGCATGGTTGAAACGATGGGCAGCCCATGGAACTGGCTTGACGAATTCTTGGGTTGGGCCTGTTTTGTTCTAATTTCGGGATTTCTTCTCCTCCAAGGTTTAGGGTTTGTTCCTAGGGTCTTATATAAACCAAGTGCACAATATTTTGTGTTCTAGAGAAATTAGCCGGAGAGAATTTGTGAGATCCACTAAGAGAGTCTAACAACAAGGAATGGGGAGCAACGGTAACTTGTGTGTTTCTTGTAATTGCAATTTTTTGTAAAGAGTTTCTTTTAATTTAATTAGGTTACTTAATAGGACAATTACACCACTTAATTATGTATGTGGTGTTGAAAGTTGATCATTCTCTTGTCTATGGTTTATCCCATTGAAGAGTCAACCCATACCCTTCTTCCACTAGCCAACTCCCAATCAAATGAATGGAACAAAGTCGCGGTAACCAATTGGACCGTCCTTACACATACAGTACTGCAAACAAAAGCGTATAATTGTCTTTGTGCAATGTTTGTACTATGGTAAAATTGCACTATGATTATTTACTTATTTGTGAAGGAATTATATTCCGTGAATAATATATTACATCTCTTCCCCTTATATACATCAGTCCTAGAATCCTCCGAGATATCAATCGATACAAGAGATATACACCTACCTATAATAGAGATATACATACTAAATATAAAGATATACATGCCAATGATAGAGATACGCTATTACACCCCCTCAGTCGAAGCGGGAGGAGGACGGATGCTGAGACTGTCCCTAAAATCATCAAATAATACGCGCGGAAGCCCTTTAGTGAATATGTCAGCCAACTGATGGCGAGACGGATCATGAAGCACCCGAATTTGCCCTTTTGCAACTTTTTCACGAACAAAAAGAATGTCCAATTCAATATGCTTTGTCCTCTGATGTTGCACCGGATTACCAGATAAGTAAATTGCACTTACATTATCGCAATACACTAGTGTAGCCTTTGGGATTGGAACATGAAGCTCAAGAAGAAAATTTCGTAGCCAACATGATTCGGCTACCACATTGGCAACGCCTCGATACTCAGCCTCTGCACTAGATCGGGACAATGTTGCCTGACGTTTAGAGGACCAAGAGAGGAGATTTGCCCCCAAAAAAACACAATAACCAGAGGTCGAGCGGCGTGTATCAGGGCACCCGCCCCAATCGGCATCAGTGAAAGCCGTGAGAGAAGAAGACGGGGATTTGTACAAATGAAGTCCAAGATGAATAGTCCCACGGATATACCGCAGTACACGCTTAAGGGCAGCCATGTGCTCACTGTGAGGTGCATGCATGTGAAGACAAACTTGTTGCACGGCATAAGAAATATCCGGACGAGTAAATGTGAGATATTGCAGCGCCCCTGCTAAGCTGCGGTAATAGGACGGATTTTCAAACAATGTACCACTCGAGCTGCTGAGTTTCGCCTTGGTGTCAACCGGGGTAGGAGAAGGTTTGCACGATGACATCCCTGCCCGCTCCAAAATGTCTTCAAAGATATTTACGCCGACTTAGAAACAAACCATCTGAAGTATGTGTGACAGCAATACCCAAAAAATAATTCAAGGAACCAAGATCCTTCATTGCAAATTCCGAGGCAAGAGTGGACATGATATGTTGTCGAAGAGCAGTAGAAGAAGTAGTAAGGATAATATCATCCACATACAACAATAAATAAGCAATATCACTACCATGTCGATAGATAAATAAGGAGTGATCAGACCGACTGTGAATGAATCCCATAGTGAACACAAAATCTGCAAAACGCTTGTACCAAGCCCGAGGTGCCTGTTTAAGGCCATATAATGACTTTTTGAGAAGGCACACATGATCCGGAAATGACTTATCCCGAAATCCCATTGGTTGATGCATATAAACTGTCTCCTGCAACTCACCATGCAAGAAAGCATTTTTGACATCCAATTGATGAATCGACCATGAATTAGATAAAGCCAAACTAAGGATGGTACGAATAGTAGCCGGTTTGACCACCGGACTGAACGTATCTGTGCAATCTACACCAACCTGTTGTGACCGCCCATCACCTACAAGACGAGCCTTATATCGCTCAAAAGAACCATCAGAATTCTTTTTATGAGAGAAAATCCACATACTTCTTATTACATTCACATTAGACGGACGAGGTACTAATACCCACGTCTTATTTTTAATAAGAGCATCGAACTCGTCCATCATTGCTGCTTTCCAGTTGGGATCAGTCAACGCATCTTTAGGGTTAGAAGGAAGTGGAGATGGAGAAATAGTGGTCACTAAATTGAACAGGCGTTTAGGTTTCACAATGCCTGACATACTACGAGTGGACATTGTTCTAGTATGGGCTACAGGAGGTGGTGCAGCGGCTGGTTGGTGAGGGGAAAATTGTGCTGGGATAGGGGAAAGCTCAACCGGGCTGGATGTATTTGTTGGAGGGGTCAGATCACTAGCAGGCGCAAGAGGAAGCTGCGCCGGAGAAATGGGCTGTGGAGAAGTAGTCTGCTGGGCGAGTGGGGCACCAGGTGAGGGAGGTGAGCCATTAGTGTGGCCGGCAGCAAGGTGGTGAACCAACGGATGGACAGATTGGTCCAAGAAATCATAGACAGGAGCAGGTGGAGGATCTGTTTGTGCAAAGGGAAAAATTTTCTCGTCGAAAACTACATGCCGAGATATAATAATCTTTTTAGCTGAAAGGTCAAAACACTTGTAACCCCTATGATTTTGTGGGTAACCCAGGAAAACACAAGGAGTAGATCTCGCATTAAGTTTGTGAATTGTGGTCGACGGAATGAGAGGAAAACATAAACACCCAAAGACTCGGAGATGCTTATATGATGGATTTCGAAGGAAAAGCCTTTGAGTGGGAGATTGGTTTTAAGGTGGAACCTCAGACTTTAAGAATTTGGATATGCGATAATTATTTTAAGACCGGACATAAAAAAGCACGACGGGGGAGTAAGCAAAATTTTACTTGAATTCTCCTAAAACAATAATTGAAGGACTAAATATCACTGACATATAGCAAAATGAGATCATTGACTTGGATATAATTAATGCTAATCTTTCTTTAAGAAACTTGTAAGAAATCATTGGCTTGGATATAATTGTGAATCACGAAATATTTTCTACGGAATCAACTATTAAGTTACATACAACGGAGATGGGAGGTCGAATTGACTTCAAAATTTAACTCCGCACCACAACTTTCTTGCTGGTAAAAGAAAACAAGAACATGTATTTTTCACTTGCCGTGTCAAGTAGACCTGCAAGTTCGTGATCTGCTATGGATAGGTCTTTTAGTTTTGTCCATTCACAAGTCTTTTGGGAACAAGTCTTCTAATTTGGTCCCTCCCCAAGTTTTTTGGCCACACGTTCCTGTTAGGATTGGAAAACTCTTCTATTCATGAACCCAATAGAGTTACAGTAGGAGGAGCAACTCTCACACTCGACTACTACAAAAACAACCCTCTGTTTACTGCCTTTCACTTCTCTCTCTCTTTCTAATTTTGAGATGATTATACAAGAACTAATGATGTCTATTTATATTAAAACATCAGTAGACTAAGGAGTGTGAATCAGACACTCTTGCACAAATTCATGCGGCTGAGTGAAGACTTTTCATGGACGGTGCCGTCTTCCATTAATGGAGTTCCCATTTGAAATTCAACATTTCGCATTGTATCATCAAGAGGACTAAATCTCTCCTCATTTTCTTATGGTCCCCATTTTCCTTCAATAGTTTGATTTTAATGCTTTTTGTTGATTATTCCCTTGGTGATACTTCCATTTTCTTAAGTAACTGGGGAACCATAAGCATAATCTTCAGACTTCCAAGTCTTCCACAATGAAGTTGACTCTTTACTATTCTTTAAAGTCTTTGCACTACTCTAAATGCATAAACGTTTTTGCAAACTATAAATGATCTCAATTGGAACCATTAGTTTAGTACACAAAAACAGAACCATTTATTTAATGGTAGCCATGGAAAAGCTTTTCTTTCTTGCCCTTTTAACATTCTTTACTTGTTCCCTTGTGGTGTCTGCTTCTGCCCAAGAAGCAAATGCTCTCTTGAAATGGAAAGCCAGCCTTGAAAGCTACAACGCTTCCCTCCTATCTTCATGGGCTCTTCCATCGTCTCCCACCAATTTTCATACCAAAGCAAATAACAGTGCGCTGAATATCCCATGTACTTGGTACGGAGTTTCGTGCAATGCTGATGGGAGTGTGACCGGATTGGAACTAAATATAACGAGTCTGAAAGGTACACTTGACCATTTCTCTTTCTCATCTTTCCCCAATCTTACTCACTTTCATCTTGGCGCAAATGAGCTTTTTGGTAGCATCCCTGGGCCTGAGATAACTCACCTCTCCAATCTCGTCTTTCTTAACTTCTCTGCCAATGAGTTTTCGGGCATGATACCTCCTGAAGTAGGGATGTTAAAATCCCTTCAAGGGCTCTGCCTTTTTGGAAACAGTTTTTCAGGTCAAATCCCTTCATCTTTAGGTAGCTTAAGCTCACTACGTAATCTCCTCCTTAGAGATAACAATCTTTCGGGTCAAATCCCTTCATCTTTGGGAAATCTCTATCATCTCGAGAAACTTGATTTCAGCAACAACTCTCTAACAGGTACTATTCCATCAACTATCGGGAACTTAAAAAACTTGACTCACTTGTATCTTTTCCTCAATCATTTATCTGGTTCCATTCCCTCTACAATTGGCAACATGAAATCACTCCAGTTTCTATCTCTTTACATGAACCGTCTCTCGGGTGCAATCCCAACATCATTGGCTAATCTAGGCTCCCTAAGTAGTCTCAAATCGTATGGTAATTATCTTTCTGGTTCCATTCCTCCCGGATTGGGAAATCTCTCAACTCTTACAAAATTAGATATTTCCAACAACTCATTAACAGGTATTATTCCATCTACTTATGGGAATATGAAAAGCTTAATGATCTTGGATCTATCCATGAATCAATTATCTGGTTCAGTTCCCTCTGAACTTGGGAAATTAAGATCACTTCAACTCCTAGGACTTTTCAGCAATAGACTCACGGGTCAAATCCCTGCATCATTTGGTAACCTAAGTTCCCTAAGTCATCTTCATTTGTATGATAATCAACTCTCTGGTCCCATTCCTCCTGAATTGGGAAATCTCTCAACTCTTATGCAATTAGTGATTCACAAAAACTCATTAACAGGTATTATTCCATCAACTTTTGAGAGTTTGAAAAGCTTAACGTTCTTGCTACTATCCATGAATCAATTATCTGGTTCAGTTCCCTCTGAACTTGGGAAATTAAGATCACTTCATTTCCTAGCGCTTTCCGAGAATAGGCTCACTGGTCAAATCCCTGCATCATTTGGTAACCTAAGTTCCCTAAGTACTCTCGCTTTGGTGTACAATCATCTTTCTGGTTCAATTCCTCCTGAATTAGGTAGTTGCAGAAACTTGTCCGGTCTGTTTATAGAGGGCAACAATATCGGTGGTAGTATACCCCCAGAGCTCAGAATGGCAACTCAACTGCGAAAAGTCGATCTTTCTTCAAATTATTTAGTTGGGGAGATTCCAAATGAAATTGGGCAACTGAGTCATATGCTGGAACTTTTTTTGGGTGGAAACCAACTTTCTGGTGCAATACCAAAAGAGCTTGGATCACTAAAAGAACTTTTGTATTTGGATCTCTCAGAAAACCAATTGAGTGGGTTGGTTCCAGCAAATCTTGGGGATTTGTCACCGCTGTATTACTTGAACTTGTCAACCAATAACTTTACAGATGTTATACCAGTTCAAATAACTCAGTTAAAACTTCTGGAGGTACTTGATTTGAGTCATAACTCGCTCACAGGGAAGATTCCACCACAAATTCAAGGGATGCAGAGCTTGGAGAAGCTGAATCTTTCCCACAATCAACTCTCTGGTTCCATTCCCCAGGCTTTTGACAATATGCGCTCGCTGCTTGAAGTTGATGTATCCTATAATGATTTGCAAGGTCCCATTCCAAACACCGAGGTCTTTCTGAATGCTTCTATATTACAAGGCAACAAAGGGTTATGTGGAAACCTTACTGGGTTGAAATCTTGTAAAAGTTTGAAAGAGAACCACCACAACCACACCATTCTTCTGATCATACTCCCCATTCTCGGAGCATCTTTCCTTCTAACCGCATTCTTCGGGATTTTCATCATTTATAGAAGAAGAAGGCAGCGAACAGAAGTAAGCAACACTAGTACAGAAACCATCGATCTTTTTGCTATAACAACTTTTGATGGTAGAGCAGTGTATGAGGAAATCTTAAATGCCACCAACGATTTTGACAAGGAGCATTGTATTGGAGAAGGGGCACATGGAATTGTGTACAAGGCATGTCTACAAACCTAATCATACAGCTTGCCGTTAAAAACTCCATTCATCCTCTTCTGACGCCCGCCGATCGAAGATCTTTTCTAAATGAGATAAGAGCATTGACAGAAATAAGGCACCGTAACATTGTGAAACTTCATGGATTTTGTTCCCATTCCATACACTCATTACTGATTTATGAGTTCATTGAAAGGGGCAGTCTTGCTGCCATGTTGAGCAGGGAAGACCTGGCTCAGTTGCTAGACTGGTTTAAGAGGGTGAATATCATTAAGGGTGTTGCTCGGGCTTTGTCTTATATGCACCACGATTGCACACCCCCAATCGTGCATCGTGATATATCAAGCAAAAATATCCTGCTTGATGCCGAGTATGAGGCTCGTGTTTCAGATTTCGGTATTTCCAAGCTCTTAAAGCTAGACTCATCCAACCTAACTGCACTTGCTGGCACATATGGATACATTGCACCAGGTACTGTTGATTTATTATTCTTTTTTCTTTTTTCTTTTTTCTTTTATACTAATATTATACTGATGGAAACATTAACGTGGGCATGTGTTTTTTTTTTTTTTTTTTTTTTTTTTTTTTTTTTGTAGAGTTTGCTTATACTATGAAGGTAACAGAGAAATGTGATGTCTATAGCTTTGGAGTGTTGGCACTAGAAGTAATTAAAGGAGAGCACCCCGGTGATCTTATTACTTCTATCTTATCTTCATCGGCAGAGGAGATATTATCCAACGACATGGTCGATCAACGTCTTCCACCTCTGTCACCCGAAATCGAGAAGGTGGTGATATCCATTCTAATAATGGCAAGAGACTGTTTAAATGTGAATCCACAAGCAAGGCCAACAATGCATCATCTTTATAAGCATCTTACAAGCATGGCTAAGATTGATTCCATGGCATAGCATGAATTATATCTGGTTCGAGAATGACACTATGGTTGTTGGCTCATATATTTAATCCTTGCTCAAATATACCTATGAGTCTATTTCCTTGTACTATGAAGTTGGTGATTTATATACAATAAGAGTGTTGCAATTTTATGAGCTTAATGGAAACTAAATTTTTTGTTTATTCTTATTCGCGTTACTTCTCATTTCTCCAATTTGTGTGTTTATACATACATATATATATATGATAGTCATTTGGAAATTAATTTAACAGTCAAGGTAATGCATGCATAACTGTCTCAAGAATTGGTATCACATTATTCATAAGTGGGTACTAGAAGAGGAAGCGAAATGGTTGCGAGGAGGATCACGGGGGTGAAGACTCAATGCAAGGAACCTGGGCAACACATTGAAGACTCGTTCACTTTAACTAGTATTGGTGGCTTAGTGCAATTGCAAAAGGAATTGACAACACTGATTGGATGTCATTCTCGGGTGGGAGTTTGACGGAGGTAGTCATGGGAGTTGATTTGTCTCCAGGTGGGAGATTGTTAGGATATGGAGACAAAGGGTAAACTTGAAAGAAAGAAGGAAGAAATCATGAAATAAAATAGGAGAATCATGCTCATGGTTGAAACCATGAGCAGCCATGAAGCCGGCTGATGAGTGTTGGAGACTCGGACAACATGAATCATGGGCAGCCCATGGAACTGGCTGGACGAATTCTTGGATCGGCCATGTTTTGTTCTAATTTCAAGATTTCTTCTCCTCCAAGGTTTAGGGTTGATGTTGCCAGGAACTTCCTCAACAGCAACCTCACTGTTGTAGTCTATCCTTGATATCTCCGGCTCCTTCTTCTCCGACTGATCTGCACACCACAAACGTTAACTAAGCCGGGGGCGGCTCCGGCGTAAGCCCCTCCGGCGTGAGGATAAGAGTTTGCTTGGAAGAAAGGTAAACAGTATTGAAGGTGATTGTGTGTGTATCAATGGACATACCTTGAAATGGAAGGCACATTCCATCTTATTTATACTCCTCATCCTCGTGCCATGCATGTGACCTCCTCACATTTCATGCCTCCTGCCACGTGTCAACACATCATTGGTCCTTGATAAAGTAAACCCTTAGCACGTGATCATCAATCCCAATGCATAACCGTCTGATGGGTCCCACTTGGTAGATATTTATATGCCGCCTCTGGTGAGTATCAACTGGGATCCCTCTCTCGCCGGATAAGGTCACTCATTATCTTATCTCGCCTTGCCATCATGTCTCGCGCTTAATCTTTATCGCCGGTCTTCCTCATAATATGTCGCCATTTACTATCTTGATTTCCCCCTTCTTAAGGATACTAGCGGGATATTTTATATCTCGCCTCCCTATGACCCTCTTTGGGTCGCCTGTAATCTTATCTCCTTCTTGGGTCATATCCCACTTTTGTGCCCACGGGTTACCCTCTCGCTAATGGACTTGGGCCAGGCCCAATTGTTATTACTGGACAGCATCAGAAGCCCCTATGTTTGTGGCGAGATTCATTTATGGTCTCGCCAGAAACTTTATATTTATCGCCTCCTTATTCCGCGACACATAAATCCTTCTTTAAGAAGCTATCATTGAAATCTCCATCCATACACGTGTCCCTTTCAGGGCATCCTTTTAGATCTTATCAAGCCGTCATTTGGGAATTGTGCCAAATTGTGAGGGAAAATTTTAAAATTTTTCCCAAACGTCACATCAATCATTTCTTTGAAAACCTTCTCTCATATAAATACCAAATCCCTTCCTCCATTCCCTTTTTTACTCTTCTTCATCTTCACTTGATTTCTTACAAACTCCGGCGAAACCCCAACCTTGATTCCGACTGCTCTTCTTGATTTTCACCGTTCATTCAACGATTTTCTCCCCAAAATTGTTTCTTGACCTTTCTTCTGTTCATTTCTAACCAACTGGGCAGTGATTTGGTGCATTATTTCCCGATCCTCAAGACTCTACCTTCTTTTCCGGCGTCTGTTCATCTTTTCCGGTGAATCTTCATCTTTCTCGACCCAGATTTTACTCATCGTCAGGTAATTTTTTCGAAACCCTTCATATTCTTTAAACCCTTAGTTTTGATTTCCATATTTTTGTCCCAAGTATTTGAATCTTGTTATTCCTTCACCCCATAAAATTTTTCCTAAATTACCCTTCATGGCTAGATATAAAACTTGTGCTAGGCGGGTTAGATACGGTTTATGCCAGGTTTCAGGCGGTCTATATAGACGTCTGCGAACCACTTGGGCGAGATTGCCCAAGGCCGACATTATTAGGCTACTTGTTGAGAATTGGGTGGACCCTTCGATAATCGACTCTCTCGAAATCCAAGGCCGCTTCTTTCTTTCCCCTTCAGCCCCTATGTCCCGTATTTTTACTTCACACACAGAATTAGTTCGATTTATTAAGGACAAATATGAACCCAATTTAAGCGACTCATCTGAATCCCATTGTGTCGCTGATCCTTTTTCCAAGCGTAGGATGCATTATAAATCAGTCCTTTCTTCTTCTTCTTCCAGTGAATCCTGCGAGATGACTGATAGAACGGCTTCTTCTCCCGCGGCGGCTTACAGCAATCCCTCTTCTTCAAGAGTTCAAAATCTCCGCTTGCCTGAAGGTACCCTCTTTACCAATCCCGCCCATGCCGAGGCGGGATCATCACTCGCACCAGATAACAGTTCCCTTATTCCCAATCCCATTACAGATTGGCACAGAACATACCACATAGATAGCTCTATTTACCAAATTTCAGACTATCAAGGCGACCTATCTCTCGCTCATTTGAGAGAAATGCGTGATGGTATAGTAGTTTTCCCTTCCCAGCTCAAAGCAGGACTTAGAATTCCTCTTGATCCTTTCCTTTGCGAAGTCTTATTCAAAGCCCAAGCCCTGATCACTGAAATTCATCCCAATGCCCTTAGAATCATTACTTCTTTTATTGTCATTTGTCGCTCTCTTCGCAAAGAGCCCTCTATTACTGCCTTGCTTACTCTATTCAAGGGCTACAAACAAACCAGCCAACTTGAAGATGATGTAATTGAAACCCGCCTTTCTCTGCAATACCAAAGAGGTCCCAAGGTCCTTACTCCCCTTCCCACAAAAGTTCATGACTGGATGGACGATCCCCTTTTCATTGTTTCTCGTGTGGGGTGGTCTCACCCCGCCGACTTATACCCTATAAATCCCCAAATTGATTCAAAGCCTGCGCCCGTGGCTGGAGATAATACCCTTATTGCCGCCATTCGCTCCTTAGCCACTCGTCCCGAAAATTCTCCTGCTAATACTCCCCAACCTCTCATTTCTTGGAGGGGCATTTTACGAGATAGAGGATTACTCAACCAAGTGGGCATTGCTGACAACTTGCCCCGCGTTCAACCACGAGTCCCCCTTAGCCATGTTCATTTTGATGGATGGGAGCGACATACAGGGAATAAGTATGCTTACGAGTGCCAGTCATGCAAGGGTACTCGTCACTGTTCCGCCATGAATAATGTTCTTTGTATGTTCCTTCTTAAACTTGGCTCTTTCTTCACATTTAATTCATATTGTCGTTTTTCTAACTTTTATCCTCCTTTTTCTTTTTTCTAGATCACAGAGCGAAATCAATGGAAAGTCGTCAAGCTGCCAATCTTGAAACCGACAACAGACGTAAAGGTCTTGCAAGTGCTCGCGACGCTGCTCTTGCCGCCCTTCCTGCCAATCTTCCTTTGCCCATATCTCTTGACGGCAAAGACACAGAGGAAATAGCCTTGGAAAAGTCCCAGAACACAGCCAAAAGCAGAGCCAGGCCTACTAATGCTGCTGCTCGAGCCAAGCGACAAAAGAGAATCGCTTCCGTCACAACAAGTGTCGCTCCACCTCCACCAGAAGTCATCCCGCCTAATCCTACCATCGTCTCAACTTCTCCTCCTACTGACGCTATTATCCCGCCAATCTCTACCTCAATAACTTCTACCATCAATGTCGCTCCCAATGTCATTCCACTATCTAATACCGCCCCTTTGCCAGAAGATGTTGAGATTTCCCCATCTGAACCTGTCCCAGTTAATTCTCCTTCTTTGGAAGCTCACCATGATGAGCCTGATCAAGCTGTGATTCCTCCTTCCCGCGAGACGGAAGTTTGCGACCTTACCAATATTTCCAGCTCTCCTCCCACTCCTCGCGACCCAAATGCTTCGTCCGCACTTCCTCAACCCAGCTGGCTCCAAGAAAACTTCTCAAAGCCTACTGATTTTGCCGGGCTTTTTGAGCTAAGCAAGGAGATTGCTAAAGTCCCCCATATAAAGGGACTGATTGAAGAAACTCGCACTGCGGAAGATTGCATGCTAGGCAGCTCTGCTCTGATCCGGGCTAGCGACCAACTCCAAGTTCAGCGTGTCGCTCACATGGATCCCGATCATGCCGCTTGTCAGGCTGGACTCTATTTTTCACTGGTACGTTGCTCTTTTTTCCCTTCACTAACATTTCCTTTATTTCCAGTTACTTTCTAACTTTCCTTTGTTACTTTTTTCAGCTCGGATCTTCCATTATGGGTATGAGCGAGCAAAATACTCGTCTTGATAATGAGTCTGCGAGCTTAAAGGCCACAAACCAAATCTTGAAGCGCGACAAAGATATTCTCAAGGGCCGGGTCACTCGGCGAGAAGCTACCATCAAAAACTTGGAGGACGAGCGCGACAAACTAAAGTCCGACCTGGCTACTTCTCGAGATCAACTTGACCGCACCTTGACTGATCTCAACACCACCAAATCTGACCTCACCACTGCCAACAATGAACTCAATTCTGCTAAGGAGCATACCGCCAAATTGAGGAGCGAGAATGAAGCTTTGAAAGAAAATCATGCGGCCGACACTCAAACTTTACATGACGAGATTGCCAGGCTCAAAGAAGAGCTGACTGGGAAAGCCGCAGAAATTACCGCTCTCAATGCTGACGTAGCTCAACTGATCGATGACATTTCTGACATTGGAAACCAAACTTCCCTTCAAGTCATGCGGGCCGCAGCGGCTGATGTTGATGAGATTCCGGCCATTACTATCGAGAAGCTTGCCCATTGGGGTTCAGAGCCCATTTTCAGTGAGGTGTGTCACCGTGGTCACTCCTTGGTTCCTTTTACTCCTGAGGAACTTAAAGATCTCGCTGAGGAGGATGCTCTGTTGGGTAAATCACCTTGGACTGCTCCTTCCGTCAAGAACCCAAATGCCCTTGTGAGGAGGATGCTCTGTTGGGTAAATCACCTTGGACTGCTCCTTCCGTCAAGAACCCAAATGCCCTTGCTTTGTGGGGCGACTTACTCGATCATAAACACAAGCTTTTGGATGACGCTAAAGCTCTGGCCCTCGCGACTTCCAGTTCAACTCAAGCCGCACCAAATGATGATCCCAATGCCTCAGCTTAACTTTTCTTTAACCTTTAGCTTTCTTCAAACAATCTTTCATAACTTGCCATGATGTCTAAACAATTTACTTTCTTTTCTTTTGGGGCCTGCGAGCCTATAAACAATGTATATTCGCGGCCTTTGTGCTTGCCCCTTTATTTTCATGCTTTACTTGTCTCGTCACTTATTGTTTTGATAGTTTATCAAAAATCTCTTTTGCATGACAGGTACCCTACACATATACTCCCATCGAAAAAGTGAAGTCGTCTTTAGGCGACTTTACTTATAATGCATATTGCGCGACTCATCTTGTCGCTGGCTCCAACCATATCTTAATCTTCCTTTACTTCATACTTAAAATAATTTCCTTCTTTTTGCCTTACCTTTCCTTTATTATTTCAGCGAGAGAATGATATCTTTCATAGCGGCTTACGTTTATGTTCTTAATGCGAGATAAACCCTTTCCTCATTCATAATTCAAAAACTTTCATTTTTATAATCCTTACTCTTACATTTTTCATCATCCATAAATTGACTCGCATCATTTATCACGACTTACATTGACTTGCAACATTTATAGTCCGCCGACTTTCAACATTTATAGTCCGTCGACTTTCAACATTTATAGTCCGTCGACTTTCAACATTTATAGTCCGTCGACTTTCAACATTTATAGTCCGTCGACTTTCAACATTTATAGTCCGTCGACTTTCAACATTTATAGTCCGTCGACTTTCAACATTTATAGTCCGTCGACTTTCAACATTTATAGTCCGTCGACTTTCAACATTTATAGTCCGTCGACTTTCCACATTTATAGTCCGTCGACTTTCAACATTTATAGTCCGTCGACTTTCAACATTTATAGTCCGTCGACTTTCAACATTTATAGTCCGTCGACTTTCCACATTTATTTCAATAATTCATCAATTATTGTTTTGATAATTCATCAAAAACTCTTTGCCTTCTTGCCTTTAGCGAGATATCACCATACACATATACTCCCATCGAAAAAGTGAAGTTGTCTTTAGGCAACTTTACTCTTAAGCGATTTATCTACCATGTTATTGGCGACTTAATCATACATGACTATAAAATTTAATCCATGCAATACACATATGAGGAATAAAATTTCATACTTTCATTGAATTAAAACAAGTTCAACATATATATCTTCTATTCGAATCATAAAACATATGGCTTTCCTTCATGATGAAAAAGTTTGTAGATTCATCAAAATGAATATGAAAAAACTTTCATAAAAATGAAATAAGTAAGTTACCCTCATTACTTCAATGGTAATATTTTTTTAAATGATCAACATTCCATGCATTCGGGACATCTTTGCCGCCTTCTTCTTTCAAGTGATAAGTCCCTTCTCGCACAATCTTAGCGATTTGGAAAGGACCTTCCCATTTTGGATCTAACTTGGCAAATCCCGCTGTTGCGCCTTTAACTTCACGGCTTCTCAACACCCAATCTCCTACATTGAATGACCTCTTCTTTACTCGCTTGTCGTGTTGTGCCTTCATCCTCTGCTTGTAATTAATCATCCTCATTCTCGCCCTAAGCCTCTTCTCATCACTCAGGTCTAGCTCGAAGCACCTTCTGTCGCCATTCATTATCTCGTCATAATAAGTCACTCTATGGGTAGGCAAGCCCATCTCGGCAGGAGCCATTGCTTCTGAGCCGTAAGTTAGAGCGAAGGCAGTCTCACCAGTTGATCCTTTCACTGTCGTTCTAACATACCATAACGCTGTGGACAGCTCTTCCAACCAAGCTCCTCCTCTCTTCTCTAAGTTCTTACACAAAATCTCTAGAACTTGCTTATTAGCGGCTTCCACTTGTCCGTTGCATTGCGGCCTATACACTGCGGATTGCCAATGTTTGATATTCAAATTCTCGCAAAAACCGTGAAACTTTTTTCTAAATTGCGGCCCGTGATCAGAAATGATAGCCCGCGGCATTCCATGGCGACATAGGATTTCCTCCGTTACAAATCTGATAATCTGGTCTTCAGTGGTAGAAGTTAATGCCCTTGCCTCTGTCCATTTAGTAAAATAGTCAACAGCTACCACCACCATCTGTGCTCCTCCTTTGGCCTTGGGGAAAGGTCCTATAAGGTCTATCCCCCACATATCAAAGGGCCACGCTGCTACAATTGGGGTCTGCTCAGTCGCTGGCTGTCTAGGAATGTTAGCATGTCGCTGGCACTGATCACATCTCCTCACATATTCCTCCGCATCTTTCTTCAATGTCGGCCAATAATATCCCAGGAACATGATTTTACTAGCCAAAGTTCTTGCCCCTGGATGGCCTCCACAAACGCCTTCATGTACTTCGAACAAAACATTATCTACCTTTCCTAGCTCCACACATCTCATCAACGGTCGCGAGAAAGACTTGCGATATAAAATCCCATCTTGTACAGTAAACCTTGGCGACATTTTTCTAACAATCTTCGCCCTATCCTCTTCTTGAGGCAGCTCTTCCTTTTCCAAATAGTCTTTCATTTCGCATACCCAATCTTTTTCTCCCGCTTCAATCTCCATTATCAGCGGCCTTTCAAATGCCGGCTCTTCAATAAATTCCACTACTACCTTCTTGGGCAACTCCTCTATTTTATCACAAGCAGCCTTGCTTAACATGTCGGCTCGCTCATTTTTCTCCCTATCAATCTGCACCAGTTCCCAATAATCAAAGTTCTGCAAAATCTGTCTCACCATTTCACAATACTTTGTCAAGATTGTACTCACTACTCCGTATCTACCCTTCACTTGGTTGACAATCAACTGAGAATCAGAATGGGCAACTATTTGCTTTACCCCAATATCCCGGCATAGCTCCAATCCCGCCACCAACGCCTCATATTCTGCCTGGTTGTTTGTCATATTGAACTTAAACCTCAGGGCCTTCTCGTACATGCAATCCTTTTCTGGCGAACTTAATGAAATCCCAGCTCCTCCTTTGTCTCTAGCTGAGGATCCATCAACGAACAGTTCCCAACATCCTTCTGGTCTTTCTCGTTCCTCTTCTATCTCGGGGTCCTGCGACATAGCCTTCCTTTTCTTGGCCCCTTGAGTCTCTACCTCCTCCCTTTCATATGTAAATGAAGTTTCAAGAATAAAGTCCGCCAAAGCCTGCGCCTTAATCGCCTTTCTTGCC
Organism: Adenophora triphylla var. japonica; assembly: GCA_022495995.1. NCBI lineage: Eukaryota > Viridiplantae > Streptophyta > Magnoliopsida > Asterales > Campanulaceae > Adenophora > Adenophora triphylla. The sequence goes on from JAFEMH010000788.1 coordinate 166,311, forward strand.
TCAAACTGAATATCAAACTCCGTTAATTCAATCGACCATTTTAAAAGCCTTCCCGCTGAGTCAGGCTGTTGTAAAATCTTCCTCAAGGGCGCGTTAGTCAACACAGTAACAGGATGAGATAGAAAATAAGCCCTTAACTTCCGTGTCGCAACCACCAAAGCATAAGCCAACTTTTCCGCATTAAAGTATCTCGCTTCTACTTCACTTAATGCCTTGGAAACATAATACACCGGCTTTGCATGCCACCATCCTCCTTTATCAATACCGCTGCCATCGCTAAATCGGAAGCCGCCAAATAGACATATAACCTGTCTCCTTCTTCTGGGCTACATAGAATGGGCGGCTTTCCCAAATACTCCTTTACCTTTTGGAACGCTTCTTCGCACTTTGCATCCCAAGAAAACTTTTGATCTCCTTTCAACACTTTGAAGAACGGCAAACATTTCTCAGCTGACCGCGACACAAATCGTCCTAGAGCTATCACCCTACCATTTAACCTCTGAATTTCTTGAATGGTCTTGGGCGACTTCATATCAATTAACGCCTGATCTTCTCCGGATTTGCCTCTATCCCGCGGCGATTTACCGTAAATCCCAAAAACTTTCCCCGCCGTAACTCCAAAGGTGCATTTACTTGGATTAAGCTTCATGGAATTCCTTCTCAAATTCTCAAAAGTCTCCGTCGAGATCCGCCAAATGATCCTCCCCTTGGTTTTGATTACCATATCATCAATATAAGCTTCGACATTCCTTCCAATCTGTGATTTAAAAATCTTGTTGACCATCCTTTGGTATGTCGCCCCAGCATTCTTCAAGCCGAAAGGCATCATTTTATAGCAAAAATTTCCAAGGGGAGTTCTGAAAGCTGTTTTAGCCTTGTCTTCTTCAAGCATCTTGATCTGATGATACCCTGAGTAAGCATCAATGAAACTAAACACCTTGTGTCCCGCAATAGAATCCACCAATCTATCAATCTTTGGCAAAGGATAACAATCCTTGGGACATGCCGTATTCAGATCTGTGAAGTCTATGCACATCCTCCACTTTTTGTTTGCCTTCAACACCATGACTGGGCAAGCTAGCCAAACTGGATAAGTGATTTCTTCAATAATTCCTGCCTTTAATAACTTCTCCACTTCTCCAATCACCGCTTTCTCCTTTTCCGCCGATGTATCTCACCTTCGCTTAAAAGGTTCTACATTTGGATCGCATTTAAACAATGTAAGGCGACCTTCTCATCAACCCCGCACATATCCTCGGGTTTCCAAGCAAATACATCAATGTTATCTCGCAAAATCAATCAAGATATCCCGCTCATCCCTTTTCAATTGTTTCCCAATTTTAACTTTCTCGCTCACGGGTATTCATCATTCACAATCACTTCTTCCAATTCTTCGCCGCCCGGATATCGGGCTCATCCCGTATTTGCAATGTATCTACTTCCATCTCACCCGCCTTCCTCCGATCAACACATTTCTTTATCTTCTTACCGCTACTTTCCCCTTATCTCTCCCTAAGCGACATGCTCTCGTGGGTGTCCATCATGATCTCTTCATCACATTCTTCACTATCCGAATCTACTATCTCTTCAATGAGGGGCTCCTTCATTTTGACAAATTCAACAGACCTAGACCATGCCATCTCGCCTTGCATCACCATTAGCTCCATCAAATTTCCTTCGATTTTCCCTCCACCATCTCTCGTATCTCGCTCCTCATTTCTTTCTCGCACAACTTCATCTTCCGCCTTTTCTTCAATAACAATGATCGCCGACTTATTCTTCATGCTTTCGCTTTCTCCCAGCTCTCACACCCTCCTAAGTCGGTGATCATGTTAATTCTCGCATCTCGCACCACCATAGCCGGAGAGTGAACTTGTGCTAGCTCTTGCCGCCGTTTGCATCTCAATCTTCTTTTGAATCACCTCCTTAACTTCACTCTTCAAGCAAGCAATCCCTTTTGGAGTAGGGAATTTGACTCGGCGATGCGGGATAGAAACCACCATTTCAAAAGATTGCATAAAGGGAATACCGACAATAGCGTTGTATGGCGACACCAAATCAATAACCATAAATTCCACGGCGAGTTCTCACCTTCTCATCTTCTCCTACCTCTACCGCCAAAGAAATCGTCCCTTAACCCGCACAAAGGTGGTTTGTAAATCCTTCCAAAAAACCCTTATACGGCACCAAATTGGCCTCTCGTATATCGCATCTTTTAAAAGCATCATCATAGAGAATATTTCGGCTTGCTCCTGAGTCTACTAAAACCCGATGCAAAATACTGTTCCCCGGGGCGCTTGAGATTACAATCGGTTGGCGTCCATTACTCGGCGTTAGAGCCAACTCTCGCCTTGAAAAACTGATCATTCTTTCTTCACTGGGTGGATAGGCGGGAATGTGACATGTATGGGATAGCGACATAATCTGATTGCTTAAGCAAGTAATGCTTGTGGGCTCGTGAATTACCAAAATTTCATTCCTGTTACCATTTCCTCCTTGAGCCGCCCCATTTGGCTCTTGCCATACATACTCTTGCAACTCACCCCTGTCGACCTTCTTTTGAATTACTCTTTTCAAATTATAACACTTGTCGGTCTCATGACCCCTGTCCCGATGATAATTACAATATTGATTCATGTCAGTCCTTCCAAGATCGTTCATTTCAAAAGGTGGTGACAAATCAACAGCCCGCAGAATTTCACTCGGTGTAGCGGTCAGCCTTGTAAACCTTACAATCCTCCTAACTCCTTGACCTCCATTTTGCCCTCCGTTGCGACCTCCAACGCGACCTCCCCCTCTGCCGCCAGCAGGATTCCCTCGACCTCCTTGTTGAGCGGCATTCCCTTCCTTGACATACTCAATCCTATCCTTAACACTTTTCTTCCCAGTGTTAGAAGCTCCTTCATCAATATCCTCACCACCACAATACGCTTTGACCCTTTCATGTAACTCGCTCAAAGTCGCAGGTAATCTCATCCTTAACTCCCTCCTGAATGATTCGGATAGCAGACCCGACATATACATCATTATAACATATTTAGGATCAACCTCAGCAATTTGATTGGCAATTAGCAAAAATCTGTTGGTGTAAGTAACAAGACCCTCTCCCGTCTTCTGTTTAATCCCAATCAATTCTTGCAGTACTAATGGTTGAGCTCCTACTGATCCAAATCTCGCCAAAAACTTTCTTTTGAAGTCTTGGTACCCCAATATGGAATTAACAGGCTGCTGCACAAACCAATCCAAAGCCTGAAGTTCCAAGGTTCTAGCAAAAGTCTTACATAATAAAGCATCATCCTTTGTCAAAATCGCCATTGTGACCTCAAATCCCGCTACATGAGTTCTGGCTGTGGTGACTCCTGCATACTTGGATAGAGCGGGCAAACGAAAGTCTGGAGCTGGCTCAGCTTCCTGGATATATCTAGCAAACGGAGCGACAAAGGAGTCTTTCTCATTATCAACTACACCACCCCTTTCCAGCTCTGCCAATCTCCTTGCCATCTCGGCCATCTGCTTCCTGAAACCATCTTCTTCTCCAAAACGACTAACTCCAATACCCTTCCCTTTCTCTACCAACTTGGGTTTCTCGCAATCTTTGAAACTTCTCACCTCTTTCTCGCCATCTTCAGCATCATTCGACGCAGTATCACCATCTTCTTCTTCACAATAGAGGGACGACACTTGGGAAGTGTGTGGCCAATGATAAACTTTAATCTTTCTTCCATTTTCCATGTACTCTCCCGCTTTTCTTTTTTGTGTTCCTTCAATTCGCCTTTGCGACCCTTCTATTCTCGCTTCTGCTTCTTTAGGCTTCTCTGGCTCTACTTCTTTTTCTTGCTCCTCATTTACTACAATTACCTCCTTATTTGCTCCCTTGTCTCCCTCTATTGTCGCCGTTAGAAATCCCTGCGGGATTGGAGTTGGTTTCTTCTTCATCGCCCTCAGGCGCTTGTTGTTCTCAATCAATTGCAAGATCAGAGTGTTATGGATCCTCAAACTTTCTTCCTCGTTCTCTATTTCCTCCTCTTGTGGTGGCGGCATCACATTCCTCTCTCTCTCGTCGCCAGTATCTCGCTCCACTTCTTCCGGGATTATTTGCTGCGAGGAAGAAGTATCTCTCGCTCCACCCATACCGATATTCCCAAACCCAGAAATTGGGGTGATAATGTTCCTTCCCGCTACAGTCTTCTGGCCCACTACCATATTCTTTTCTGGTGTTGACATTCTTTCCACTTACGCAATCACCTTTATGAACTTCAACAACGAAAACCTGCAAATCTTATGAAGATTTGAAGATCTTACTCAAAAAACCCAGAAACAACAACAATAAACCCAGTAACAAAACTTTTCTTCAACACCAAAACCTTCCACACCTTACCACAAAAAACACCCAAATCAAAGCTATTCGAAACAAAACAATTTCACAAATTCCAACTTCAAACCTTCACAACCAAACCCAGATTTGAACAAATCTTAACAAATCTTAACAAACAATTCAACACAACTCCTACAAATACTTTAGAAAACAAGAATCTGCACCAACTCAGTTAAACTGAATTACCCCTCCGAATATTTAATTCAAAAACACCAATTAATCTCAACAGCAAAAACAAACGCCACTCACTTCCACCGCCAATAACAAACAACAAAATTCCTTCTACAAATTGCCAATAACGTCACCTCCACCGGTAGATTCAATACTCTGCTTGAACCGTCCACCGCACGACACACCTTCAGAATCTCAGAACAGAGCTCCCTCGAACTCACGCCACCGCCGACGAAGCTTCAATCCTTGAAGAGAAAACAGTCCCGGCAACGGAACCAATTGATGTTGCCAGGAACTTCCTCAACAGCAACCTCACCGTTGTAGTCTATCCTTGATATCTCCGGCTCCTTCTTCTCCGACTGATCTGCACACCACAAACGTTAACTAAGCCGGGGGCGGCTCCGGCGTAAGCCCCTCCGGCGTGAGGATAAGAGTTTGCTTGGAAGAAAGGTAAACAGTATTGAAGGTGATTGTGTGTGTATCAATGGACATACCTTGAAATGAAGCTGTTCCATCTTATTTATACTCCTCATCCTCGTGCCATGCATGTGACCTCCTCACATTTCATGCCTCCTGCCACGTGTCAACACATCATTGGTCCTTGATAAAGTAAACCCTTAGCACGTGATCATCAATCTCAATGCATAACCGTCTGATGGGTCCCACTTGGTAGATATTTATATGCCGCCTCTGGTGAGTATCAACTGGGATCCCTCTCTCGCCGGATAAGGTCACTCATTATCTTATCTCGCCTTGCCATCATGTCTCGCGCTTAATCTTTATCGCCGGTCTTCCTCATAATATGTCGCCATTTACTATCTTGATTTCCCCCTTCTTAAGGATACTAGCGGGATATTTTATATCTCGCCTCCCTATGACCCTCTTTGGGTCGCCTGTAATCTTATCTCCTTCTTGGGTCATATCCCACTTTTGTGCCCACGGGTTACCCTCTCGCTAATGGACTTGGGCCAGGCCCAATTGTTATTACTGGACAGCATCAAGGGTTTGTTCCTAGGGTCCTATATAAACCAAGTGGCAGTCAATATTATTGTGTGCTAGGAAAATTAGTTAGAGAGAATTTGTGAGATCCACAAAGAGAGTCAAAGGCATAGTAGGTCTTTGAGGTCCCTTAGGGGCATTCCATGGATGACCTAATTTATATCTAGGGGTTGTATGGATGGTGTGTGTTTACATAGATAGAGTGGATGATTTCGTAGGGAGATCATGTGCTTTGATTTTAACACAACATATTTGTTATTGTTAAATATCCTGTTTTGATAGTGCCTCAGATGTAGTTCCTTTGTGGGATGAACTGGGTGAACACATCTCGTGTTCTTGTCTTTTATTGCTTTCATATGGATATTGTTACATGTTGTATCTCTTCCTTGTACAATTGGTACGAAACAATTACCGCTCGTATATCACCGATTCCCCAACAAGAAAAGCCTTGTAATCCTTAGCTACAGAGCATCTGACCAGAGTTTTTTAAACTGCCCTAACAATATTCTGAATCATGTATATTATCAACCCAGTCCAAACTTTTAGCTAAAACTATGGTTTTGACTTGAAAACATTCTCAATATTTGGTTCTTGTTGAGTGTTGATATTCACACCCGTAAAATTTATGAGTATACCCGTATCATGCATTAAAATGTTGTACTGCAAAAATACCTTAACCATACATATGAATATAGTTAGAAATTTTACGGGTGTAAATAACAAAGCTCTTCGTTTTTGGATTTTAGAGTTCAAAAGCCATATAGACTGTTGAAACTCAAGTATGTGAAGAATATGAAGAACCAAGTATGTACACAATGTCAATATATAGCCGAGTATTGCAATACGCGCTATATGGTTCTTGAGTTGTTACATGATCTATATACAATTTTAACAAATAGAAAATGGAGTCGATCAATAATTATTATGCTTGGCTTATTTTTGAATTTGAACTGAGCAATGAAAATGAAACTGAAACTTGATCTTAATTATTTGTTTTTAGGGTACTCAAATCCAAGCAACCATGTTCAAGCAGACCGGAAATGGTCAAAAATACATGTGAGTTTTCATTTCTCCATGATTTATTCAATCTCATTTTAGGGATTTCATACTTTGTGAATTTTCAAGGGTAATTGAACAACTATGATTTGAGTTGTTTGGTTGATTGATTTGTTAACTATTTATGAGTTTTGTTTAATTCGGTAGCTTAACCATCGTCAATGGTGTTCCTTCCATATGTCAATTTATTCTTAACTATGAACAATTTCTTTCCTAGTTTTCACATATTCTTGAAATGCCATCTAGGTTAAAATATTTAAGATCATTAAAATACCTTTTATATAGACGGAATTCAGTCATATGCTTCATATTTATGTCAAACCTTTTTTTTTTACTTTTAAAATCTAATCGTAATTACTGATATGATGTTTGTTCAGTGATCAGGTTACATAAATTGACTTTCAGATTGTTTTCTAGCTTGAAAATTAATTTCTGAAACAATATTATACTTTCCAAATGTATTTTATGTTGTTGGTGATTTTAGTGTCATCAACTATTTTATTGTAATGGTGATTTACTAGAGATCAATGTGATTTGTAGTAGACTCGGATACGAGTAAGGGAAAGTGTGGAGAACACACTCGTTTGAGCTAAAATAAAATCAACCTTGATAAAGAAGTAAAAGTAATTAAAGGGTAGCACATTTTGCTGATGTGCTCGGCCGAACAGAGTCCTTGACTCGGCCGAGCAGAGCATAGCAGATTGTCCAAGTTTCTGGACAGCCTTGCTCGGCCGAGCAGTGCGATTGACACGGCCGTGCAGTTCAAAAGACACGGCCGTGCAGCTTGGCAAAATTCTCTGGACATGTATACTCGACCGAGCGAGTCCCTTGACTCGGCCGAGCAGTTCCTGAACAGGTGCTATTTCAAAATGAAAAGACGCATTGCTTGGCTAAAGTCATGTCTTTTGGTTATACCCTTTATCTGATGCCTCTCCATCTGTATATATACAGAGTTTGATCTCATTTGTTCAGATATGAAATATAAGAGTGATACAACAACAACGAAAGCAAAAACAATTCTCAAAGTTTAGATTTGTCTTCTTTGCCTAGAAACAAATTGTGTGATTGTCTTATCCCAATAAGGATATCATGTAACCGAGGCAATAAGGGTCGAAATACTTTATTCGGAAAGTGGATTATACACGATTCAATCATATATCCAGCCTTGTTATCAAGATCAAGACCCTATATCCCCAACAAACGAATAAAGTATTTAGGTGATACTCATGGCTGGTGGAAGTACTGTGAAGGAGATGACGACTAAGTTTGGAAAGCTAGACAAATTTGAAGGACAAGATTTCAGGCGTTGGCAAAAGAAGATGCGCTTCCTTTTAACAACGTTAAAAGTGGTGTATGTTCTATCTACCCCTATTCCAGAATTACTTGAAGATGATAACTTGGAGGCAGTCAGACGCAGATCAAAATGAGAAAACGATGACTACATCTGCAGAGGACACATATTAAACGGTATGTCTGATTCTCTATTTGACATTTATCAAAATGAGGAATCTGCAAAAGAATTATGTGATTCTCTTGAATCCAAGTGCATGACAGAGGATGCTTCTAGTAAGAAGTTTCTTGTAAGTAATTTTAATAATTACAAGATGGTCGATTCAAGACCTGTCATGGAACAATTCAATGAACTCCTTAGAATCCTTGGACAATATACACAACATGGGCTGAAGATGGATGAGTCAATATCTGTTTCAAGTGTGATTGATAAGTTGCCTCCCTCCTGGAAGGATTTCAAACACACTTTGAAACATGGTAAAGACGATATGTCTTTGGTTCAACTTGGTAGTCACTTGCGCATAGAGGAATCTCTTAGGGCGCAAGAGAATGACAAAGGCAAAGGAAAAGAAGTTGCTGGAACGTCGGTGAATATGATTGATGAGGATGGAAACAATAAAAACAAAGGAAAGAAACGTAGTTTCAAAGACAATGGTTCTGGTCCCAACAAGAAGCCTAAATTGGCATGTTGGAAGTGTGGCAAAACTGGTCACTTTAAGAAGGATTGTCGTGTTGGAAACAACAAGAATGGTGCAAGTACCAGTGGTTCGAGAAAGGGGTCTAAGGACCATTCTCAAGACCAAGGTCAGAATTTAATACATAGTTGGAACAGATTTATTAAAAATTCTGTTTCACTAATTTCTGAAGCATTTTATGTGCAGGATGATGCTATTGCGTGGTGGATTGATTTCGGTGCCACAACTCATGTTTGTAAAGATCGTTGTTGGTTTAAGACATATGAACCAATGGAAGATGGATCTGTCCTTTACATGGGTGATGACCATTCCGCTCCTATTCAAGGAAGAGGAAGTGTACTGTTGGAATTCAGTTCGGGAAAAACCATTTCTTTGTTTAATGTTTTATATGTACCTAAACTTCATAAGAATTTAATTTCTGATCCTGTATTAAACAAGTGTGGTTATAAACAAGTTTATGAATCCGATAAGTATATCTTATCGAAGTCAGGTGTATTTGTAGGATTTGGTTATTATAATAATGGGATGTTTATGTTGAATTTAAATAAAATTCCTGTTAACTCTAGTTCTGCTTATATGACTTCCTCTGTTGTTATCAATTCCTCATTATGGCATGCTCGGTTAGGACATGTGCACTATAAAAAAAATGCTTGAAATGTCCAAAGATGGTTTGATTCCGGCTATTGATAAAAATACGGAAAAGTGTAATACTTGCATGTTGACAAAAATCACTAGAAAATTTTTTAAAAGTATTACAAGGAACTCTGTAAAACTTGAATTAATTCATAGTGATTTATGTGATTTTCATGTAACTCCATCTTTAGGCAATAAAAAGTATATTGTCACTTTTATAGATGATGCTTCTAGGTTTTGCTATATTTATTTGCTGCATGCAAAAGATGAAGCCCTAGATAAATTTAAAATTTATAAAATATAAGTTGAACTTCAACTAAATGGCTTGATTAAAACCTTACGTACGGATAGAGGTGGTGAATATTATGATCCTAAATATTTCCAAACCGTAGGGATAATTCATGAAACTACGGCTCCTTATGTACCACAACAAAATGGTGTGGCTGAAAGGAAGAATAGAACTCTTGAAGAAATGGTTAATGCCATGTTATCTTACTCGGGCTTGAGTGACGGGTTTTGGGGAGAAGCCATGTTAACGGCTTGTCATTTATTGAATAGAGTTCCTAATAAAAGGAACAAAATTACCCCATATGAGCTTTGGTATAAGAAACGACCAAACTTGACATTTTTGCGAGTTTGGGGATGTAGGGCCGTGGTTATGCTTCTGGATCCTAAAAGGAAAAAGTTGGGAGAAAAAGGTATTGACTGCATCTTTATTGGATATGCTGAGCATTCCAAGGCATATAGGTTTTATGTTATAGAAGCTAATGATTTCATTTCTATTAACACAATTATAGAATCGAGAGATGCAATTTTTGATGAGAATCGTTTCTCTTCAATACCTAGACCAAAGGATATTATACCAATGTCGGCTGAATCTCAAATGGATGATCATTCAATTGATGTACCAAGAGAGACGCCCGAACCTCGTAAAAGTAAAAGAGTAAGAAAAGCTAAATCATATGGTTCTAACTTTCAACTATATTTAGTTATGGGATCAAGAGATCAAATTGAATCTCAATACTCTTACTGCTATAGTATAGAGGAGGATCCAAGAACCTATGATGAAGCAATAAAATCTCGAGATGCTGGTTTTTGGAAAGAAGCAATCGATGATGAGATTAGTTCTATTATGGAAAATAATACATGGGTCTTGTCTGATTTACCACCAGGCTGTAAACCTTTAGGGTGCAAATGAATCTTCAAAAAGAATATGAAAGTCGATGGAACAAATGACAAGTTTAAAGCTCGATTGGTAATCCAAGGCTATAGACAAAAGGAAGGGATTGATTACTTCGATACCTATGCACCGGTTGCTCGTATCACTACTATTAGATTACTGATAGCTTTGGCAGCTATTCATAATCTATTGATCCATCAAATGGATGTCAAAACATCATTTTTAAATGGTGATTTGGAAGAAGAAGTGTATATGAAACAACCTGAAGGATTTGTTATGCCTGGTAATGAGCATAATGTATGTAAGTTAATTAAGTCATTGTATGGGCTGAAGCAAGCACCTAAACAATGGCATCAAAATTTGATGAGGTTGTTTTGTCGAATGATTTTGTATTAAATTAGTCCGACAAATGTGTGTATAGCAGATTTGATGAATCCGGTAAAGGTGTAATCATCTGCATATATGTAGATGACATGTTGATTTTTGGCACAGACCAAAATGTAGTTGATAAAACTAAGAAGTTTTTGTCATCAAAGTTTCTATGAAGGACATGGGAGAAGCCGACGTAATTCTTGGTATAAAGATTAAACGGATGAACAAAGGAATTGCAATTACACAATCTCATTATATTGAGAAAATTCTCAAGAGGTTTAATTGTGATGATTGTTCTAAAGTTAGTACTCACATGGATCCAACTGAGAAACTTGTGTCAAACACTGGTAAACCTGTGTCACAGCTCGAATACTCAAAAGCCATAGGCAGTTTGATGTATGCTATGACGGGCACTCGACCTGATATTGCTTATGCAGTTGGAAGGTTGAGCAGGTTCACTAGTAATCCTAGTAGACAGCATTGGCATGCTATAACAAGGTTGTTCAAGTACTTAAAAGGTACTATGGACTATGGTTTGTGTTATAGTGGACATCCTTCTATATTAGAAGGTTACACAGATGCTAGTTGGATCAACCAAGAAGATTCATCTTCTACTAGTGGTTGGGTGTTCTTGCTTGGAGGAGGTGCCATTTCTTGGGCTTCCAAAAAGCAGACATGTATTACACATTCTATAATGGAATCTGAGTTTGTAGCATTGGCTGCTGCTGGAAAAGAAGCGAAGTGGCTTTGAAACTTGATATATGAGATTCCATTATGGCTGAAATCGATATCACCAATTTCTATCCATTGTGATAGTGCAGCTACGTTGGCTAGGGCTTATAGTCAGATTTATAATGGCAAGTCTAGACACTTGGGTGTCAGACATAGTATGATTCGGGAGTTAATCATGAATGGTGTGATTTCAGTTTAATTTGTTCGGTCGCAACAAAATTTAGCTGACCACTTGACGAAGGGGTTAGCTAGAGACTTGGTAAATAAGTCTGCAATGGGGATGGGATTAAATTCCATTTAATCTTCTAATTGTGAGATACCCAATTCCCTTCTAATACAACGTTAGAAGCTTGAATTCAATGTGGAAAGCTCACAGTTAGAGATTGGAACACATGTTATTATCTTTCCCAAGGTATGTGTTCAGACCTGCAAGTAATGATTAGGTTGAAGAATATCTTCTTAATAGTTCCTTTAGAAAATTGCAACTGCAGGTGCAAGATTAAAGGAACTACCGATGTGGACATGAAGTTTTGCCACTTCAAGAAGCTAGGACTTGGCTTCCTATATGTTCACTATTGGATATGAACACATGGCTTGTAATAGTGTCAAGATTAAACAAAGAGAATTGTACGAAACTTATGTGTATAGTATCTTCAGGTATTCATATGAGTTGACGAGTTCAATCGATAGGACACCCCGATTCTCGAGTATTTGAAATGTGTATTATACTAAGATGAAAATTCAATCGCAAGACATTTTCATTTATGCATTCGTTTGTTTCGTTATTTATAAGATTAGTAAATCAAAGGATTACACTAAAATGGAGGGGATTTGTTGGTGATTTTAGTGTCATCAACTATTTTATTGTAATGGTGATTTACTAGAAATCAGTGTGATTCGTAGTAGACTCGGATACGAGTAAGGGAAAGTGTGGAGTACACACTCGTTTGAGCTAAAACGAAATCAACCTTGATAAATAAGTAAAAGTTAAAGGGTAGCACATTTTGCTGATGTCCTCGGCCGAGCAGAGTCCTTGACTCGGCCGAGCAGAGCATAGCAGATTGTCCAAGTTTCTGGACAACCTTGCTCGGCCGAGGCATATGCCTTGCTCGGCCGAGCACTGTGATTGACATGGCCATGCAGTTCAAAAGACACGGCCGTGAAGCTTGGCAAAATTCTCTGGACATGTATGCTCGGTCGAGCGAGTCCCTTGACTCGGCCGAGCAGTTCCTGAACAGGTGCCATTTCAAAATGAAAAGACACATTGCTTGGCTAAAGTCATGTCTTTTGGTTATACCCTTTATCTGATGCCTCTCCATCTGTATATATACAGAGTTTGATCTCATTTGTTCAGATATGAAATATAAGAGTGATACAACAACAACGAAAGCAAAAACAATTCTCAAAGTTTAGATTTGTCTTCTTTGCCTAGAAACAAATTGTGTGATTGTCTTATCCCAATAAGGATTTCGTGTAACCCAGGCAATAAGGGTCGAAATACTTTATTCGAAAAGTGGATTATACACGATTCAATCATATATCCAGCCTTGTTATCAAGATCAAGACCCTATATTCCCAACATATGTAAGGGTCTTCTTAAGTTTGTCTACTAATTTATTCACTCTATGGTTGCTATACTGTATGTTCTTAGATAAATTAGGCTCTCACACTTTCACATGAATGAACTGAACCGAGGGAATGACAAATTCCATCAAGCCAAGGAATTGATCAAATCGGAGGAATGAAAATTTTGAACCAAACACGGCGAAGGAATGGGTCAAACGGAATTGACCATTCCATTCCATCGGCGGAATGGCCAATTTCGCGAACCCAACGGGCCCTCAGCTTCAATTCCTTTTTGATCTTCATTTGTTGTACTGGAATCAGATGCTATCTGAAGTATTATCTCATCAGCGATAACACCCTGCTCAGTCTCTGTGTTACCATCAGTGTTAGCACTCGTGGTAACATCAGTGGTATCACCTTCTGGACTGGACTGACTTATTCCAACAGTTCTAAGGGTGTCTCTTGAACACTTTCTCCTGCAATACTTGAGAGATCATCAAAAACAATATTCATAGATTCTTGGATGGTTTTTAACCTTAGATTAAATACCCTATATGCACTACTATTTGAAGCATAACCAAGAAAAATGGCCTTATCACTCTTAGAGTCAAATTTTGCTAAGTAGTCCCGACCATTTAGAATGTAACACACACAACCAAAGACATGGAAGTAATGAACTTTTGGCTTACAACCATTTAAAATTTCGTATGGAGTCATGGTTGTGTCGGGTCTTAGAAAAACTCTATTGGCCGTGTGACAAGCCGTATTTAATGCCTCAACCCAAAATCTTTTCAAAATTCTTTTTGAAAACAAAATCACACGAGTCATTTCAAGTAAAGTCCTATTTTTCCTCTCGGCTACCCCATTTTCTTGAGGTGTTTTTGGAGCTGAAAAATCAAGGTGAATACTTTTTCTTTCACAAAAATTTGAAAAAGAAACATTCTCAAATTTCCTCTCATGATCGAACCTAATTCGAAAAATTGAAATACAAAACATGTTTTTGATTCTAGAGTGCAAGATTTTGATTTTTTCAAAAGTTTCAGATTTTTCCCTTAAAAAATAGACTCATGTAAATCTTGAAAAAATCATCAACAATAACAAAAGTATATTTCTTGCCTCCAAAACTTTCTATCTCAACTGGACCCATTAAATCTATATGCAAGAGTTGAAAATAATGTGTTGTACCAGTGTGTTGCTCAAGGTGTTGGGCAGCACTATGAGCAACACGAGTTTGTTTCCTTTTGAGACAATCCTCACAAACAATTTTTTTGTTTAAGATCAAGATTAAGAATACCTTTAACAGTATCTACTTTAACTATCTTTTCTATGTTATGAAAGTGAACTTGTCCCAACTTTTGATGCCACAATGTTGTGTCATCTATTTTTGCCGAATGGCATACTTGCTTGTCTTTCACAAGATGACAATTATCTCTAGATCTTGTACCTGTCATCACACAATTGTTAGTCTTATCATAAACTTTACAAGTATCCTTATTAAATTTTACCTCTAAGTTGTCATCACAAAGTTGACTAATGCTAATTAAATTAGCAACAAGTCCATCAACATGTAAGACATTCCTTAAGGCTGGGAATCCTAACACATTTAGTGTCCCTTTCCCGATGATATTACTCTTGCTCCCACCACCATAAGTTACACTACCCCATGAACCATTTCATAGCCTTTTAAAAACAATTTTGTTCCTGTCATATGACGTGAACATCCACTATCAAAATACCAAGAACCTTTTACATTAGTTTTTAAAGCAGTGTAAACAACATCACACCTCAGATTAGCTTTAGGTTTCCATACTTTTTTTTTTTTGACTTTTTACCATTCTGAAAGAATGTGTTATCCTGTGTGTTGGGTAACACCTCAAGTAACACAGAGGGACTTGACAGTTTTTTCGAAACAACATAGTATTTATTTTTAAAATGTCCAGAAGTATCACAATATTGACACACTTTCATATGTAAAATTCTAAAGGGTGTTTATATAATTAAAGTCTTAGATTTGTATAGCCACATGGATATCAGAATACACTGCCACTTTCTGTCGGAAAGTTAACACAAATCTGTCACTTTACGTCAAAAAGTAAACAAATTCGCGAGTTTATGTTAAATACTTAACTGGATTGACTGAAAAACCTAACGGACGTGTCCTTCAAATCAAACCTTGTTTCAATGGATGGTCTAGATTCAATGTGTCTAAAAAAAGTGCTTATTCAAAGAAAGATACAATGACTCTTCAATCATATAATCAGATCCCCTTATTATTCAATTATCATTCCATTCTCAATATCATTCAATATTCAGACACGTACTTTAATGAAATTATCTGAATTCGCAAGTGGAGATGGCAACTTCACACGGTTACAGCTCTTCATGGTCTTTTCTGATCTTTTTGACTTTTGTTGTCCTTCTGTCCTAAATTGGGTAGTGCTCTCAAATTATGTAAATCATACAAATAGGGTTAATTTCTTAGTTCAAATATGTCCTTAATTATACATTTCTTAAGGCTGGAATGCAATTTTATGTCTTTGCTTATTTAAGGTGGAACCTAATACTTTAAGATAGTATCAGAGCAGGTTCTTTACACGTGACGAAGGATCAACGGCCCACGATCTTTATCCGCGCCACCCGATTGATAAGTCCACGTTGTAAGCTTTGACAAAGTCCGCTACACGTGAGGGGGCGTGTTAGACATCAGGAATACAAACCTTGCATATAATATATAAAAATCATGGGTCACTCCAGTTCTACTTTAGAATCTTTCAACGTAGAGCCGGGGACAAATCCCACCTATAGGCGGTCGTCCGTCCTACAGCCACCCGAAAAGGAACTGCAGTGATCCACTTCTCTAAAAGCATGGTTCTTGCCCCCCTTGAGCTCTTCCATTCGTTGGGTGAAACCACATGGGACTAACCTATACTACTATGATGTAAACTCTCTCTATCCCTTTATATGAAGGAATTGAATCAATAGGAGAAGAAGGTGCATCTCATGCCCTGTTAAGAAAGGAAAGAAGAGTACAAGCTGCTATCGAATATGCTTTGAGGGAGGAGACAAGAGCCTTGTAGCCTTGAAGTCCGAGAAGCATGGCATAATTGCACACCTACTCTCGGTGCGAGAGCTTATCTTTCAACCGCTACAAAAGAAGAAATTTCTTTGTCTAGCCAACTAGGGAAAGATCATTTATACCGATACTGACAAGATTTTCGCCAATAATAGTGTTGTGAATTTGGTGGTACCCCGTTGCAATCAAGACAAGAAATTAACACACCCACAAGCACAAAAGAGAAATAATCACACACACAAGAACACAAGAGTTGTTTACCCGGTTCATTCAACACATGAACTACGTCCGGGGGCAATTGCCAAGCCAATATGTTATTAGACACCTTCTAATATGTTGCTACACAACTACAATATGTTCTAGGCCGAAATTATGCTTATATAGTTATACAAGGAAGCCCTAACTCAGTTTAAGAAGAGATCTCATCGAAATAGGAAACAAAATAAAACTGCTGCTGAAATCCCGACGTCAGCGCGGTCGCCCTCAATGAATTCCACCAAACCATGAAGTCTCGGCCCATGTGCGCGGTCGCGCAGCTCCACCAGCGCGGTCGCGCAACTCACCAGAAAGACTTGCTCCGTTTTGAATTCCTCTTCGATCTCACCGACTCCTCCGACTTAGGCCCCTTTTCTTCCTTGTAGTTTAGGACTCCAATCCCAACAATCTCCCACCGGAGACTAAACTAACAAACATAAAATCACCCATCAACTCCCACCACAGAGTAAAGACCTTCGAACACATTTCCCCCTCCATATTGGCTTGACACTACCTCTCCTCTCCTCAAGTACTAAGGTGAGTTGAAACCAAGCGACGTTTCAACCTCTCCGTGTTAGATGATTCTTGCCTCCCCAAATCAGCTTCTACCTTGATTTCTCCCCGCAAGTCTAACTTCGCCTTCTTCCTCCAGACCCACCTTCCTCGCAATGATTCCCCTTGAAACTTGGACACACCTTGTTTCTTGCATCGTCTGTTTTCGGTCTGAACACGCTCTCTGTTAGGGCACTTGGACATCCACACCACGTTGATCAACTTTGTGTCCCCCCCAACATACCGTTTCTTGATGTCTCCCCTTTTTACACCAACAGGCCGGTTCTTTAGCCTCTTGCTCCCACCGGAACGAACATCGACATTGTAGGTAGAGTACAACATCTTCCCCTTAACCCCACGAGCCAACACCTTAGCCCCTTTTGTGACTTCCCAAGACCCACCAATGAAAGAAACACCATACCCTTCACTGTCAAGTTGTCCCACAGAAATCACTCTCCTCCTCAAATCCGGAACATGCATCACGTTGTGTAGTTGTAAAACAGCCCCGTTAGGTGTCTTCATCATCACATCCCCCTTACCTTTTACCTTCAATGGCTGACCGTCACCAAGATAGACAACCCCAAAGTCTCCAGTTTTGTACCGCTTCATTGATTCTGCATCCCCACTAGCATGACAAGAAGCTCCCAAATCCAACACCCAATCTTCACCCGACTGCTCCTCTCCTAGGATTAATACATCTCCACCATCATCCACCACGTGTGCACCACCATCTCTTCCCGGACAGTCATAACTGATATGACCTAATTCGCCACAATTGTAGCACTTGACATTTTTCCCCTTTTTCGGTCCTCCCCTTTTTCTCTCCACCCTAAGTGCAGCCCCATCTACGGAAGATTCTCCCCTTTTCTCTTTCCTTTGCAACTCCTCTTGAAGGATGAGATCTCTAACCTCCGTATACACCAATCTTTGTTTTCGACGTACTAATCGTTGTGGCAAGAACCTCCCAACTATCGTGCAATGATTTTAGTAGAAAACAAGCTAGCACTTCATCGGAGAAAGTAATATCAACACTTTTCAATTGGTCCACCATACCTTTGAAATTGCCGATATGACTTGCCGCTGCCCGCCCTTCCGACATCTTCGCATTCGCAAACCTCTTTATCAAATGCACCTTATTGATATTCGACGGCTTCTCATACATGTCCGACAAATAAGCCGTTTGTAGCAACTCCACCGTTGTCTTGGCCTCCATAGCGTTCCGTGCAACGTCGTCGGTTAGGGCACTCCTTACCGCTCCTAACGCCTTCCGATTCAACGTCTCCCAATCCCCTTGTGACATGCCTTCGGGCTTCTCCTTCAAGGGTCCATGAAGATCCTTACAATAAAGGTAGTCTTCAATCCTTGTCCTCCAAAACGTGAAATTCACACCGTTGAATTTCTCGATTGAGTTCTTCATCTGACTGCTTCACCAAAATCCCCAAGAACGCGATTCAAAAAATCAACTAATGAGACTTTGAATCCTCCGAACCAATGCTCTGATACCAGTTGTTGTGAATTTGGTGGTACCCCCATTGCAATCAAGACAAGAAATCAACACACCCACAAGCACAAAAGAGAAAGAATCACACACACAAGAACACAAGAGTTGTTTACCCGGTTCATTCAACACATGAACTACGTCCGGGGGCAATTGCCAAGCCAATATGTTATTAGACACCTTCTAATATGTTGCTACACAACTACAATATGTTCTAGGCCGAAATTATGCTTATATAGTTATACAAGGAAGCCCTAACTCAGTTTAAGAAGAGATCTCATCGAAATAGGAAACAAAATAAAACTGCTGCTGAAATCCCGGCGTCAGCGCGGCCGCCCTCGAGCCAGCGCGGTCGCCCTCAATGAATTCCACCAAACCATGAAGTCTCGGCCCATGTGCGCAGTCGCGCAGCTCCACCAGCGCGGTCGCGCAGCTCACCAGAAAGACTTGCTCCGTTTTGAATTCCTCTTCGATCTCACCGACTCCTCCGACTTAGGCCCCTTTTCTTCCTTGTAGTTTAGGACTCCAATCCCAACAAATAGAACGCAGATCAGAGAGTACTCCCCGTGAGAGTCTAATAAGGCTGGGTTCCAAAGCCCCTTTATTAAGAGCAAGCTTTTATGTCCCTACTCCGCTAGTCGGGATCGTGTAACTATCGCTCGAGAAGTAAGCTCGTCCATTATCACCTATTGGTTTTAAGGTGCAACATCAGACTTTAAAAATAGATGTTAGTAGTTCTTAAACATGGCTACAATTTTTTTGTCCGGAGTAAAATGAGCTGTTTGTAAGGAATGCTGACACCGGTTGAAAAACATGGATTGTTGAGGATTTCCCCTTTTTGTTTGTGCTTTAGGGGGAACCGGGGAAGTCATAATTTTTTTTCTTTCTAAATTTTAGAAATTTTCAAGAAAACAAATACTCATTTTGAGACGGAGGGATTACTATAAAATTTTAGTTTGAAAAGAGAGTTCTATAAATTGATCGAATTCATTTCATAAATTTATATCAGAAAAGAAAAGAAATCAAAGGGCAAAAATAGAAAATCATCTTTTATATGTCAAATTGTGTACCACTAGTAATTCAACGGTTATAAATAATTAAGGTTCTCACATCGCAATAATGTCATCAATGATGCATAACCGTTGATAACCAGTGATAAACAAAATTTTGTCTCGAATATATCAACTTGAATCAATCATACATGTGATCTATTTGAGCTCCCATTGGAAGCCTGAGTAGGCATGTTAAAATAACCACCACCACCATCAGGTTGAACTTGTATAAGCCTCATGGCGTTTGCTAGGTCCCAGCCGCCATCTCCCATCATCTCATATTTAGCTTCTTGAACATCAGATTGAGCTCAAGCATAAGTAGCATCATAAATAATGTTCCCACTTCATTTGAGTCGGAGGGAATGGTTGGGGTTGATCAGGGACACCCTCTGTTTCCACGACATTCTCCTTCTTGGGGTGGGGCCTACTCCAATGGCGGCCTCTGTTAGCACAGAAGGCGGCATTTCTTGGGGAACCAAATGAGCCTCCCTTGCCCTCTGTTTCCACGACATTCTCCTTCTTGGGGTGGGGCCAACTCCAATGGCGGCCTCTGATAGCACAGAAGGCGGCATTTCTTGGGGAACCAAATGAGCCTCCCTTGCCCTCTGTTTCCACGACATCCTCCTTCTTGGGGTGGGGCCTACTCCGATGGCAGCCTCTGATAGCATAGAAGGCGGCATTTCCTGGGGAACCAAATGAGCCTCCCTTGCCCTCTGTTTCCAAGACATTCTCCTTCTTGATGTTGGACATACTCCAATGGCAACAGAGGGGGAGGAAGTTGGCGGCATGCTTTCTTTTGGGAGAGCTGGGCAATACTTGCCACAACCTCCACTGAAAGAGAGACTTAGGTTTAGGTCCAGTTGATCAGCGTTAGGGTGGTAATTGCACTGGTGGTCTTGAGTGCCTTTCTCAGGGTCACAAGTGGAGATCAGGTTTATCTCCTTGATCTGGGCCGGGGGATGGTCGAATCCGTTGTTGCCTTGGTTTGCCAGTCCTGCTAGCCACACATTAATCATACAAATGCATTTAAAATTAGCATTTACAACATCATATATGAACAATTATTTGTTATATTTGATACAAAATAAAGCTCAATTGAATACTTCCAGTAATGGATTTAAATAAGTTCTATGAATTGATTTTCTAATCTTAAACATGCAATCCCTATTTTCTTTCGGGAGAGGCTGTACTAGTTGAGCTAGAGCAAACTGTTTCTCTTCGTTATATATTCTCATTCTCTAACATTTTTAAATGAAATTTTGCCAAAAAATGCAGGCAAAAGAAAATTTAGCAAAAAATGTGTGCTCTACTCTTGCAAATCTTTTACTCCCTCTGTCCCCAAAATGAATGACCAAGTAATACAACTTTTAAAGCGAAAGAGGAATGCTTATTTATACTGCCACTGTTGTTCGCATACGAGATCAATCAGCTCCTCTGTATTTATAGATTCTCTCAATACATTCAAAAAAATATTTGAATGCTTGCAACATATCATGATAGACGAGTGGTAATCAAGCACTAGTTGAGCGAACTGAGAGAAACTAGAAATTGGGAGGATCTGATCCTCAGATTATAAATGGAACATAAAGAAAGCTATATACGCATGTATATTCACAAAGAGGAGAGGAGAGAGAGAGAGAGAGTCTTACTAGTTAGAATTTGGGCAGGCAACTCTGGGGAGACTGCAAGACCTTCTGAAAGAGAAGAACTCGAAACATGGATAAGCCTCATGGGATTTTCAAGGTCGGAGCCACCTGCATGTCGGACAAATTCCTTTGGAGACAGGAAGTGACCATGACAAACACACACTACACACACTTTCCCTTGTGAAAAATGAAACAAACACCCCTCAATTTCCCTCCCATTAGGGACACCTCCAGTTGTCGTGACCCGTGGCATCACTTTGAACATTTGCTCCATCTTATTTTTAGATTCTTGATCTGATTGAGGAATATGCTTAAGTATCGCATTTCTTGTTGGGCATAACTTGTTATTAACTATTTCCATCGATGTGTTTGCACTTCACCAAGCTATATTAAGTGTAAATATTTGAGTATGGAAGCTAATTTAACATACTCCACCCGTTCAAAAATAAATGTTGCACTTTCCATTTTCATATGTCCCTAAAAAGAGTAGCAAAGAAGATATATTAATGCAAAATTCATGAAAGGGCAGGAAAACAAATCTACATCCTTAAAACAATTGCAAATGAAATCTTCCGTTTTGTTTTTTTTTTTTTTGTTTTGGTGCAAAAATCTTCCCTTTTGTGAGACTTGTTAATGTATTAATTAAGACAAAGAACTACTCAAATTCACGGTTATAACTAAAATTTTAAAAATCTATACTTTAGGGAAAATAAGAAACACACAAACGACCGCTAATCATGTGCCATCATCTACATTCATTCCCCTCTCCGGAAACTGCCACCATTTACCAAATATTGCCGGCCGCCAGAAAAAATCCGGCAAACAATAAATTTTCCGACCATTGCAAGTCACCAGAAAGTGTTCCAACCATCGCCAGCCACCTGAAATGATCAAGTAGCCGGAAAGTTTTTTGGTGGTCGAAAAAATGTAAGGTTATCGATAATTTTTCAGGTGGGCAAAAAATTTTCCGGCAGCATTCAGGTGACAGATTCCGGCAATACTACTGGTGGCAGTAGGTTATTTCATTATTTTATCACAAGGACAGTTTTGAAAGTTCACTTATTTAAATGCTCAAATTTAGAAATGAGACTTAGACAAACAAATATGAAAATGGGAACATCTCCATGCGCAACAGAGGCATCTCTATGCGCAACGGAGGCATAATAATTATCAACTTAACATTTTGGCCCCTCACAACATCACATGTGGATAAATATGCGTGTGTACAAAATAAAAGAAATATAGATACTTACTATTGATATAGATACTTACTATTGCTTGCAGTTCGACCACATTCCCAGTTTGAGTTAATCACGAGAATGGGGAGACGGAAGGCATTACAATTTTGGGTTAAGTCCGTGACACCTGAAATCAACATATGGGAAGATTGACGGCATCTACACATGCTTTCATTTCATCTACTAGAGCCACACAATTAGAAGGCGTGCTTGTGTGAATACAAACCAAAAAAAAAGTTCATTCCTAAATGACCAAATCTCATAGATACACGCATGGAAAAGTTTAATCTCCATAAGATATAGAAAGAAATTGTGCTAGATATATTAGAAAAATTGAAGTTATTGATATAGATAAGAGAGACTTCCAAAGAGATTCATACCGGCTCGTGAAGAATTGGGGATAAACTTCTGGAAAAGTGAGCCTAAGTGATCAAGAGCTCTTAAGGGAACTCATCACTCCAGAACAATCTTTGTGTGAGCGATAGGATCTATGTGGGGTGGGATGGAGGAGAGAGCAAGGCGAGAAGTGATTATATAAGTGAAAAATCCCATATTTGCACTGCCACGTGGAGATGAACATAATGCACGGTTACAACTGCAAGTCATGCACGATTACAGTTGTCTTCACCAGCACTGGCGGATCTACCAAGGGAGAAGGGGGTCCCTGAATTTTTAACTTTTTTTCACTTTAGCACTAGTAATTTGTCAAGAGAAGCATGCTAGTCCCTTCAAAAATTAGAGCTTACCCCCCTTTAATTTGTATATTCATCTTTATAGTTTTTCAAAGTTATTTTTGTGTCCTTAAAGTTTTACAATATGCCTTTATCTTGCCTTGGCTTGGAATAAAAATTAGAAAAATATCAATACTTTAACTTCTAACTCTAATTGTAATTAGAGAAGCTCTTTTTTTTTTCCCCCGAAAGATTGAAAGTTTGTAGTATAGTTCTCCTAATTAGGTTTTTACTCTTTCCTTCCCTAAAAGAAATTGTCTATCTTTTCAAAAATATTTGTCCATTTTCTGACATTGAAATGATCAGTTACCTTTTTACCTAATACCCCTCATTGATTGCATAAATTTTATTTATGCTCTAGTTGACAACATCTAGTTTGAAAAATAAAACTCTAATTAATCTTTGTTCTTAATTAGATTAGAAAGTTTAACATGACATCCTTTTTTAGAAGGAGATAGTATTTAAAAAAAAAACAATTAATCATTTAATATACTATTTGCATAAATTTTATTTATGCTCTAGTTGACAATCCTTTTTTTTTTTTTTTTTTATTATTATTTTTTTATTATTTTTTTTTATTTAGTTATTTATTTATTTATTATTATTATTTTTTATTTTTTTTCAACAACCTTTTTTCACGATGACATATGAGGATTCATGTTAGCCGACCCCAAATTATTTTGGGACTAAGGCTTTGTTGTTGTTGTTGTTGTATTACTAGCTAATAGCCCAATTAATTTTTGACAAAGCTTCTGTTTGTGGCAGGTCCTCCAGCTAAATTTATTTCAGCATTAAATTTTATTTAAATATATGTTTATAGCCGGTGGCGTGGTTAAATTTTTTATGTTATATATTTGGGAAAGAGCAACACAGTTAACTCTTGTTTCCATGCAAATAAACACTCTTCTTTTTATTGTCACTATTATATGAACTCATAAACATTGCGAAAATGGTTATATGTCATGTGAACATTTTATGTATTTGATAATGTGATTTTATTGGTCTCGTTATCTCAAAATTTGTCCCCCCCCTAATGAAAATCCTTTATCCGCCATCGGTCTTCAGAGTCTATTTGACTTCTCATGCCCTTCTGTCATAACTTGGACACTTCTCTCAGGTTTAGTAAATAAGAAAAACAACAAGGCTAATTTCGTATGCACAAATTTAAGAATGACAGCACCCCATTCTAGAATAGTCCCAGATCTCAAGTGTCATGTTGAGAATCCGCACGATTACGTACAACTAATCTCAAGTCCTTAATAACTCATATAAAATTAGGGTTAATCTGGTAATTACATACATAAGAAAGTTAGAACGTCGGCGCATTCTAAGAAAGTCCCAGATCTCTAGTCTAGTGCCACAATAGAGATGATAATTTTATTCATGGTTACAAATATTGAGCTCTTAAGACCTAATATCCTTGCCCGGTCAATTTTATCAAGTCCTTTATAACTCGAACAAACAAGAAGAGTACTTTTATGAGGACAAAAGAAAGCCAGTACCCACATTCTAGAAAAGTTTCAGATTTTCAGTACCACGTGGAGTTGATGTGTTCATGCAAGGCTATAACCTGTTAAAATTTCAATTTCACCATCTATCTTTTGCGCCTAAGAATGTGACATTTGTATTATTGATTTAATAGCAAATGTCACCCAGTTTGATGTGTTCACGCAAGCCTATAACCTGTTAAAATTTCAATTTCACCATCTATCTTTTGCGCCTAAGAATGTGACATTTGTATTATTGATTTAATAGCAAATGTCACCCAATTTGATAATCGCCGCTAAGTAGTTAACGGACTTTGCTGACATGACTCTTTTCTTACATGCCCCCTTTTCTTATTGTTCCAACTCACCAGTGTTATTTTCACTTCCCCACCCTCATCTTCCACTATAATATTTACTTTGCAGCTTACCATTTATCTTCAGCGAAAATACACACATCATCAAGCAGTTGCACAAAATGGCGAGCTAAACAACAATGCAATCATAATTTCTCAACATTCCTCCTTTCATCTCCACACAATATTCCATCCACAAAAACATCTAACACCTAGGCTTACACTTTCTAATTGAAAAATCAACCTGGGATCTCCTCAAATTATGGTTTCAAACCACAGTCAACAATCAAGCTTCTTGTTATCTTGAATACACCCCAATCAGTTCAATGTTTGGATGTGGGTTTCTTGTTAAATTTACTCAATTAGGCCTATCATCATTTTAACCCACTGTTCTATAATGAAGCTCCGGTTTTAACAATCCTTATTTTTAAGCAGTTTTAACCACTCTACTATAGATGCGCACTCATTCCCCCCCCCCCCCCCCAAAAAAAAAAGAAAGAAAAGCCCAAAATAAGTGCATAGTTTTAGCATTTTTTTTTGGGGAAAATGAATGTGTCTAAAGCAGAGTGGTTAAAACTGCTAAAAACAAATAAGGATGGTTAAAACCGCAGCTTCAGGACGTGAGTATGGAGGTTGTACCATAATGTATGTTGCGGAGGTCTGTGACGATGCAGCAGGATGCTTGGGGTTATGCAGATTTGATGTCTAGGGTAGGTTTCGGCAATTTTGTCGCCGCCAAAGGAGAGGACGCGTTTGGCTAGTTCAGAGTGGATGGTCGGGTGTCGGGTTTGGGAGATTAAGGGGAGACATTTTGGGGTTTTGAAGAGAGCTCGAGGGAGGGATGTTGTTTCGGGTTGAGAAGAGGAAGGTAGGAATGTGGAGAATAGATAGGTTGAGGATAGCATTTCTGCTAAGCTCACCATTTATAGCGTGCTATTGTATCTGTTTTTTTTTGGGAAGATTGATAGTAAGCTACAAAGTAAATACAAAAGAAAAGATGGGGCTAGGGAAGTGTAAGAAACAATGGTGAGCTGGACCAATTAACAAAAGGGAGAACATGCTAAACCAGCCACATAAGCAAAGTACGTTGATTACTTGACGACCGTTATCAATTTGAGTGACATTTGGTATTGAATTTATAGTACTAAAATTACATTTGTAACAATAGAAGTTCAACGGTCAAACTAAACTGATGATACCCAAATAGTAAAATGGTCAAGGCAAAATGCTTGGATTATGCAACATAATTTTCATTTTTCATCAATTAATGCAGCCTACTAAGTTCTGGAATTATGTTACGTAATTTTGAAAATTTTAAGTGACATAATTTTCATCA
Organism: Adenophora triphylla var. japonica; assembly: GCA_022495995.1. Lineage (NCBI taxonomy): Eukaryota > Viridiplantae > Streptophyta > Magnoliopsida > Asterales > Campanulaceae > Adenophora > Adenophora triphylla. Next base: position 192,601 of record JAFEMH010000788.1, read on the forward strand.
ACATAATGAATACTATATACTTAAGAACTACTAGCAAAAGATATATCTAGTCAAAGTCTGATAATTATAGCATATATTAATGAAGAAAAATATAATAATCATAATTGAACTGAATGATAATCACTCTTACCAAAATGTGCAGCTTCACTTGTATCCGACGATCAACCTCACCAGACTTAATCTTAGCATTGGCATGAAAGAAGACATATATGGACTTTTCTGCAGTGTTCATAAACTGTTAACTATTCTTACTCATAATATTTTTAGCAAATTTCAAATCACCCTAGAATTACGACTATTTGTAAGTCAGTACCCTAATCTATTGACCTGGGCAAATCGACTCCCTCTCTGGCCAAGAGCTGGAAAATCCACCCAGCTAGTTGGCTTAACAAATAACCCATGCATCCAAACTTAACAAAATTATTAGACAGAATTACCCTAACGATTTATCAGATTTCAGAAACCAATTAAAGCATGGAAGGCATATATTCTAAGGCTCCGTTTGTTTCAAGAAATATGACTTGCGACTTTCAAAAAATAACATTGAATACATTTTCACTTGTTTGGTAGATCTTAAGAAATGCTTTGAACATTAGTTTAAGGTGTTTGGTAAATTTATGAAAATAACTACCAAAAAATGAAATCAATAAACTTGCTTGACTCAATAGTACTCCCTCCGTCCCAAATAAATGCCGCATTTGACTTGTCAACGTTTTTAAGTAATGTCCTTTATTTGTTTGTGCATTGCTTGAACAATGGTAAAATTGCACTTAGTATATTTCCTTATTTAGAAAGATAATATTTATTTTGGGCTGAATTAAAAAAGGAAAGTGCCACATTTATTACGGAGGGAGTAAACTAGTACTCCCTCGTCCCAAAATGAAAGAAATGTTTCAAAATTGCTCTTAATCAATCAGCAGAAAATTTGAAATTTTTGTGGTCATTTATTTAGGGGCGGAGGGAGTAGTATATAACCAACTCCAACTTATTTGTAATTTAACTGAAATAATTGATTTTAACTTATTTAGATTGATTAATTAAATTGAGGAACTTTTCATGAGAAGACCTGGAATTTTTGTATTTCTAGAAAAATTCAAATGTCGAATAATTAGACCATACAGTACACTAATGACATAGGGGTATGGTATTGAATAACAATTAGGAAGAGAAGAGAGTAAAGGCAGAATGGAAATGCTAAGTGGCAACGCATGATAGAATGTAAAACGATTTACGGTGGACGAGGTAAATAAGTTATTTTCACAAGAAAAAAAGGTTTATTTTCCATTGACAAGAAAATGAGTTATATTGACTTTATTTTTTTATTGTCATCAAACATTAAAAAATGAGGAAAAACGTCATTTTTTCCTCAAGAAAAAGAAGCCAAGGGGGAATGACTTACAGAAAACGTTTTCCTCATTTTCTGATATTTGGTGACAACAAAAGATAAAGTCAATGTAATACATTTTCCGGTCAATGGAAAATAAACCTTTCTTCATGTGAAAATGACTTACCGACCTCGTCTTCAGTATCAGTACACCGTTTTAGTATGCCGTTTTACAGTGTATCATCAATCGTACGCTGATTGTCGCTTAGCTTTTCCATTATGCATTTTCTCTCTTATATTCTCTTTCTAGTTGTTGTTCAATACCATATACATGGTCTAATATTAAGCATTTGAATTTATAGAAAAATAAAAATTCCTAATTAATATGACAAGTAACTCAATTTGATTCATTTAATTAATTTGAATAAGTTAAAATAATTATTTGAGGTAAATTACAAATAAATTTAAGTTGGATTGGTTATATATTACCGGTTCACTTCTCCCTTCGTCTCATAATAAATGTAACACTTTCTTTCTTTGTCCGTCTCAAACTAAATGTTGCAATTGTTGAAAAGGAAAAAGTAAGTGAAATTTTATCATTGTACAAGCAATGTGTAAACAAGCAAAGCACAATCCTTACAAACCCCGACAAGTCAAATGCGACATTTATTATTATGAGCCGAATGAAGTATTTTACTATTGAGTCAAGCAATTTTATTAATTTCATTTTTTTGTATTCATTTTCATAATTTTCATATAGTTTACCAAACACCGGAAACTATTTTCGGAAACATTTTTATAAGATTTACCAAACAACTGAAAACGGATGCATTTCATTTTCAAGAAAACCTTCCAAAAGTCATTTTCTGTAAATCAGTTTCCCTTAAACAAACCGAGCCTAAGCTTCCAACCAAAAGCACCACCATTTGATGTTGCAGCTACCAAGACTCAATCTACCAATAACAACATTATCTGCTGTTTATTAACAGGAAGAAATAGAAGGTAAATTAAGGAAAAAACTAGTATATACATAGCTAAACTTTCTGGGATAAATAAACAGAGAATTGGGGACAGCAGGAAATGGATGATAAACAGAACAGATTTTTAGTATCACAGAACTGACTTCAGATAGAGAATTAGGTTGATAGTTACCTGAGATTTTCAAACTACGCGAGCAGATGATTTGATAGGAGTAAATAAACCCTAACCTCAATTCCGCTATAGAATATCTCCAATCGCCATCGGAGATCTCACTATAGCGGATTTGAGACGCTTAAACACGGAAGTAATTACCAGTGGCGAATACAGACATAATTTCATGGAACATAATACATCTCCGGTGGTAACGACGATTACAGACGTGTAACCCTTGGGTCGCCGGCGGTGATATGCGATTAAGGAACAAATAGAGAAAGAGCTTAAAAACAAAATCGATTTGTAGGTGATGTTGACCGGAGAGATCGAAACGGGAGAAGGGAGTCGGTGCCATTTTCAGACGAAAAGCAACGGCTAGGGCCTAGGGTGTAGTGGTTATGGGCGGCGTTTCTTCACTTGCGAGGTCGAGATCTTGACACAGGTTAGATACTCCCGCCTAATGGCGCCTGGCCTCTCCTCCGACGCCTAGTTTTAAGCCGTCTAGGTTTTGACAAATTTCGACTAGTTTTTGTCTAGGCGCTAGGCCCGATTTCGTCGCCTAACATCCGCCTAATACTTTTTAGAACCTTGGATATGCACGGTTATTTTTAGAGAATTGTTATATAAACCCGTAAAATTGTTGAGTAAACTTGGATATGCACGGTTATTTTTAGAGAATTGTTATATAAACCCGTAAAATTGTTGAGTAAACCAGTAGGAAGTTTAAAATTTCAAAATTGCCATATAATGAAATGACTATAATACCCTTAAATTCATATACCCATTTTTATATACTCTCTCCGTCCCATTATTTCCTTCACCATTTTGGCTCCGAAACGCAAATTAAGAAAATGGGTGGGAAGAAAAAATGTTGTGAGTGTAATTTGAAAATAGGAGAGAGAAATTTGAAAATAGGAAAGAGAATGAGTGGAGGGAATAATAAATTATAATGGTGTTGTGAGTATTAAAATAATGTAGAAGAGAGAATGAGTGGAGGGAATAGTAAAAATTCTTTGCCAAAAAAGGAAAGGTGAAGTTTTCAATGAGACACCCAAAATGGCAAAAAGTGAAGTTATTTATGGGACGGAGGGAGTACTTTTTTTAAAAAAACTCATTGTTAATCCCATTTCTAAGTACTTCTTCACTTTGTAACCATATAAATGTGTTAAATTATTGTCTTAAATATTCTGTTTTTGTGGCGAAATTCGGCCACAGTTTAATGATTTTTTGCCCAGAATCGATCACACCCGGCCGAAAAAATAAAAAAAAGTTCGGTCACAACCGGCCGAAAAACAAAAAAAGTTCGGTCACACCCGAAGTTCGATTGGGTGTGGTTGAACTTATTCAAGAAGTTCGGCCGGGTGTGGCTGAACTTATTCAAGAAGTTCGGCCGGGTGTGGCTGAACTTTTTCAAGAAGTTCGGCCACTACTGACTGAACTTATTCAAGAAGTTCGGCCACTACTACTGGCCGAACAGATCTACAATTTCGGTAAGTACTGATCGAACCACCACAAATCCAGAATTTGAAACAAATTGAATCCAAAAATTCTCAACTTGAAACATTAATCGAACGAATTAAACCATAGGAAGTAATTTTCGAACGAATTGAACCAGAATTGCCTTATTTTACAATGTTTCTCTCTCTAAAAATTTCTATTTTCTCTTTCTAAAAATCTGATTTGGGGTTAATGTGTATGGGTGGGTGGGGATAAGGGAAAGGGGTATAAAGGGAAAGAGAGGGGTTTATTTTAATTTTTTGGGAATGGGTTTAATGTTACGGGTTTACTCAACAATTTTACGGGTCTATATAACAATTCTCGTTTTTTTATTTTTTATTTTTTGGTTCAGATATGCGTGGTCATTAAAAGAAGGAAAAATTCCCCCCCCCCCTAAGACCCCACATTAAGATTTTATTCCATTTTAAAGATAGTTTTTTTTGCAAATCTCAATAAAGAGTTCACCCGAAATTATAATTTCCCAGACACCCCTAACTCCTCTCTCCTCACGTCATTTTATCTCTTCACTTTTTCTCTAAAAATCACACACACACACACACACACACTCACAAAGTTCACTCTCTCCCAACAATCTCCGGCCGGCAATGGCGATCTCCAGTGACGGAGTTTCTCCTCTACTCTCTCTCTCTTTTCTCCAAATCCTCTCTTTTGTCACACACACACATACTCACAAGTCTCAACCCCTTGATCTACTCTGACATCATCTTCTCCGGCGAGCATTTTCATCTTCTCTGACGGATCTCAACTTCTCCGACAATTACTCCACGGATGTCGATCTCAGATCTGGTTGCTTTTCTCTAACGAACCTCATATCTACTTTGACTCATATATCTCCTTCATCTTTCTCATATTTGGATGTCTGTGATGAACTTCCTCCCGCGAGCTCTCTCATCCGAAGCCCTCTGTGTTTCATTATGTAAAGCTTGATTATATGTAATTTACCGTTTTTTGGCATTGTGCAAGTCTTATTTGCAACTGTAGTCAAAATGATTTGGTTTAGTTATAAATTTATAACCACTAATGTAACTAATTTAGAAGGTCTATATGGAGGTCCTACTTATTTTTCAGATCTACTCTGCCCGGTTCTTGTAAAAAAAAATTAATCAAGAGAAAAAAATTATTTTTTTGAACATTTATTAGGACGGAGAAAGTAGATTATTCTTGTGTGCAGTATAAAAATATTAATATGAACATAAATACTGTTATGTTCATAATGTTCGGTTTTTTTGGAGTAAGTATATTCCTATTTTAATTTTCAGGTTGTATACATAGTTGTAAATTATAAGTTTTGGCTGAAAAAATTGTATTACCTCTAATTATAATAGTAAATCAGTATTATACTTTAGTTATAAGAGTTGTAATATGTAAATTATCAGATTAATTTCTGGCTATTATTGAAATTTTTGATTTTTTTGGTTGAAAAAATCTATAGTATAAATCACACCGGTACTATGAATAGTTGTGTGAACAGTTCCAAATGCCAAATTTCCCATTTTGCCCTCACTAAGTTGTCCCTTTCCCATTTTGCCCTTTAAAAAAAATTAAATTAAAAAAAAAAAACACATGTGTCCTCGGACACGGGCTTTTACTAGTTGTCTTATATAAGAGGTGAATTGATTTTATATTTCAATTATAAGAGTTACAATATGTAAATTGTGAGATTAATTATGGCTATTATTGAAATTTAAAATTTTTTATTGAAATAATTGTCTTATATCTGAATTATAAGAGTTGAATTGGTCTTATACTTCATTTATAAAAGTTGCACCCGTAGTGAGATAGCATTTCTGTAAATAAATGATATAAATGATTTCGTAAATAATTGATTCTACTAGAGTTTAATAATATGAAAAATGAAAAAAATGACTTTTATAAGTCAATTGTAAAAGACGAAGTAGTTTTACAAGTCCGTTATTAGAGACGAAGTAGTCTTATAACTCAATTATAAGAGACGAGTGATATCTGTGAAATTTTTGAAATTCCATGTCCTATACTGAGTTTAAATCTTGTATGAGTGGCCCAATAGGAAGTCGCCGAAATTAAAAGAGGACAACAAGGTAAATGGCACTTTTATATAAATACGTAAAATTGTTGAATAATCTCGTAGTGTAATTTTTTTTTTAATTGTCATTCGAGCAAATGTACAAATTAACCCTTATCCTTAAAACATCCATCTCCTTCCTAAACCTCGGTCGATCGAATTTGTTTATGGAAATTGGGGCATTGGTTAGCTGATTTTTGAAATTTTTCTGTGAAGCTATAGATCGTTGTAACAAGAGCTTTGGTTGGGTTGTACTATGAAGCAGAAGAAGATGCACTTGATTCCATGAAATACAGTGATTATTGGACTAACGGTGGGTAGGGTTTGCGGAAGATGACATATGTCAATCATGCTTTGCTTGCCAAGCTTGGGCGGTGTACGTTGACTCATCAGCAGATATGATGAGATGCCCCCAAGGAAAGATTACCGACTTTAACTGTTTTAGCCGACATTGCAAATGCTTCGATTCACGATTTGTCGAGGTTACTTTTATTTCAATTTTAGTATAATTACTATGAGCTAAAGTATTATATATTTGCTTTTAGATTATTTTTTTCATTTTTCATTTTTAATTGCAAATAATGTTTTTTGTAGAGATTTTTTTTTAAGTTGTTCATTCATATTTTTATAAATAAACAAATTTATTATTTTTAATACTCTACATTATATTTTATACTCCCTCCGTCGCCCACGTGAGTGTGAACCAAAATATTGGGCACAATAATTAAGGAAAAATAATAAAATAAAGAAAAGTAGAGATAGTGGAAGAGATGTTTTGAGTGTGAAAAGTAAAATAAAAGAGAGAATGAGAGAGAGAAATAGCAAGTGGATTGTTGTTGTTAGTTTGACAATTGAGTCCCATTGAATATAAAATTATAAAAATTTTGCCATATTGGGAAGTTCACACTCATGTGGGGACGGGCGAAAAAGGAAATGAGTGCACACTCATGTGGGACTGAGGGAGTATACTTTTTTTATTTTTTTGTAATGTAATTTCTTTTATCTACTTTAACTTTTTTCATGTATTTTATAAATCTAGTTGTCGAAATAGTGACATGAAATATTTTTTTAATTTCAAGGTGGATAATGTAAATTTTAAAAGATGATCGTTAAATTTATTTTTTCATTTTGTTAACGTCCTTTCAAAAATGCCCTACATTTCCACAAAGTCCGAACATTAGAAACGATGTTGTCAAAATTGATACGTTGATAGTTATATTGCAACTCCTATAAAACTTAAAGGTACCAATGTGCCATTTACCCGAGGGCAATTCAACATTATACCTATTTTGTTAGCATCGCTATTATCACAGAGTCAACTGTACTGACCCACTCACTCGAGACCATAGTTCAGGGGTAAGAAGACTATTCGAGATTAGTTAAGGGGGGTAATTTGAAGTTTTCCCTAAGTATTTATGATCTGGTGTTTTATCTTTTAATAGTGTATCACCCGTTCGATCCACGCCAAGATATAAAATTTTCTAATTAAAAGTAAAAAATGATATAAACACCAAAACTAACACTACAAATTAATATGGTCCATATACATCTGTAAACAAAACATAATTTTTCTAATAATATTGATATTCATGGAGACAACACATACAAATACACATTCATATATTTTTTTTAAAAGCAAGTATTAATAAATAGAGATAAGAGATATGTATTACACATTTTGAAAAATCTTATTAAACACAACATTCGTAATATATTTGTTGGATGAACTATTTTCTGCAAAATTGAATTTCCAAATATGAAGGGCATTAGGATGGGTGATTATGATGAAAGTGACATAAAGTTGAACACGACTGAAAACATATGACACAATTACCCTTAAGGTCATCTTACTTTAAAAGTAAAATAGCTTTTAAAAGTTTCATTTATTTTTTGATTTATTAAATTTTTATATTAGTTTTTATGGATTTTAAAAATCAATAAAGATGAGCCACGAATTAGAAAATATATTACTTTTTACCCATACAAAAAACAAAAAAAATAAGCAAATAAGTACCTATTTTTGTTTTCCATTAAAACCAAAAAAATGTTGTGACTTTTATGAATTGAAAGTAATAAATATTACTCTGAAATTTTGAAAGACATATTGAGGAAAATAACCCCCTAAATAAATTAAATGTAGCAAACAAAGATTTATATTATTAACGATTAAAAAAATTAAAACCTTCATCATCTGCTGCAATATTTGCTATATAGGGAGGGGTTATTTTCTTACATTAATGATTATTTTTTTTAGAAAAAACTTACAGGGTAATATTTATATTTTCTTCATTTATTTTTAAAAGAAAACAAAAGAAAGTTTAGCTACTTACATTTTATTTTCTATTATTTGGCATAAAATAATTTTTTTTCTTAATCACGGCTCGAGCTAATTAATTTTAAAACCATAAAAATACAAATAAAATTCAAATGATTGAAGATAATAATATTTACTATTTTTAAGTCAAAGAACTCAAGTCATACATTTGTTTTTAATGGAAAACAAAAAACATAAAAAAAAACATTGTTGCATTACTTTCTCTTAGCTCGTTATTTTTATTTTATCCGTTGAGTATAAAATATTTTTCATAACTTTTTTTACATGTGAAACGCTTTTTTTTTTCATTATTGATATTTTTTGAACTTTCATTATTGATAAAATTTTGATAATATTTTATTCGTTCACATTCTTATGCTAACACTATTTTTATTTCAATTAAAAATATTTTTTAGAAAAATACAAAATAGTTTCCTGTTCAAAATGAATATACGTAACTCTTATAAATGCTCTTTTATTTAATAATATACTTTAAAGATTAGTAAGGCATTAGATTCCCTCTGCAGTGATCATTCTAAGATGGGTTCTACAACTATGATACATTGTTGTTGTAGAACCCTTCATCAACGAGTTCCTGGAATGCATGAATGCTCTTCCTCTTCAGCTAGGAGCCAACACTTGTAGAGTTCTGGTATGCTTCGCCATGGTGTGTAAGCTTTTAGATTTTGAGCCATGCCTTCACGTATTTAGGAAGTTTTTCAAGATCTCCATTGATAAGGTACACATGGGGATCAGCACTCCTTCTAGACCTCATGCCCCAAATTTTTTTATCAACCTCCCCAGCAAAATTAGTGGCTGGAATACTCATGTTATGGTAGTTGAGAGTAGGAGGGGTTGGGAGTTCCCTTTACCAAATGATGAATCTGATGTGATGAAGGAGGAGGATTATTGGATACCAGATTGGAGCAAGGACCTGTATGAGAAACATGTAGAGGTAGCTGATAGGGGCCAATTAGCTGGGAGATACTGGAGATGACCAAGAATAACTACATTCAGGTTGGCATGATGCTTGGCAGTGGAGAGGTAGCCCCCCTAGTTCCCATAGTTAGGAGTTGGAGGTATCATGACTGGGTTACTCATGAGGGAGAGAGGTTCAGATTTGAAAACCAATGTCATGAGTGTAAGAAGACCCCAAATTACTGCAGACTGAACATGGATCACTTTGGGAGTAAGTGTTATACTTATTCTTTTCTCTTAGCTCGTCACTTATTTGCTCGCATGTTCATACTTAGATCGTACATATCTAGCTCGTCAATTGTTGTCTCAACCATTTCGAGCTAACCCTATGTTTTTATTTGTGCAGTTCTTACTCCGGAATAGGAAGCCAATATGGGGCGCGTTGTAAATGTGAAGAAGAGCAAGAGAAGCTGCGGGGTAGCCAATGCTCGGGCTGACCGTCAGAAGGAAACTAAGGAGCGGCATAAGTTGTTGAAGCTGGTGGACGAGGATACTGAGAAGAATATTCCAATGGAGGAGGATGCTGACCTGGATGATTTGGAGGGACCAGTTGGTGATGCCAAGGAGGGCGATACAGCTGGAACTAGTGAGGCCGATCATGTATCACTTGCCGGTGGTGCTTTCGAGTTGGACATGTTGCTAGAAACAATGGGGACTGCCAGCCAAATTCTGCATATATGGCCTACTCGGACCCGTACATTCTTGATTCTGGTGCAACGAATCACATGACTCCGGATGCTACTTCCTTCTCCGGATCTTATCCGTACTCAGGTAAAGATGCAGTTACTATTGGTAATGGCTCTAAATTAAAAATTTCTCGTATTGGTAATTCGTCTGTCACTGTTAATAATCCCTCCTTTAATCTTCATAATGTTCTTTATGTTCCACGCATTCATAAACCTTTATTATCCATTTGTCAATTTTCTAAGGATAATAATTGCTTTTTTGAACTTGACTCGTGTGGTTTTCGTGTAAAGGACAACCGGACGAAGGAGACTATCATTACTGGCAGTAATTCCGGAGGCCTATACAAGCTTTCTTTCAATTCCAAGTCGCAGAGTAATCCCTTTGCCCTCATTGGTGAACGTTCGAGTCAGGATATTTGGCATGCCCGCTTGGGTCATCCGTCAACTCCAATTTTTAAAGTTTTGTGTCGTCAGTTTAGTTTACCGTTGAGTCATAAAATTAATGAACAACATTGTTGTTATTGGTGTCCGTTGCGTAAATCTAGTCGGTTGCCTTTTTTGCCGAGAACTTTTAATGCATTGTATCCTTTAGATATGTTGCACATAGATGTTTGGGGTCCTGCCCCCGTTCTGTCTATGAATGGTTTTCGATTTTATTTATCTATAGTTGATGATTATTCCATTTTTGTTTGGATTTTTCCTATGACTCATAAATAAATCTGATGTTACTCAAATATTCTCCACTTTTAAAACTCAAATTGAAAATCAGTTGTCTCGTCGTATCTGTGTCGTTCACACTGCCAAAAAGGTACAAACTGATGGTGGGGGTGAATTTACAAGTCGCGTTTTTACCTCATTTCTTAAAACAGAAGGTATTAAACATCAAATGACTTGTCCCTACACCCCTCAACAAAATGGTGTTATTGAGCGTAAGCACCGCCATATTGTTGAAATAGGATTGTGTCTTATGGCTAAAGCTAAGGTACCTTACAAATTTTGGCTCGAAGCTTTCAATACCGCTGTTCATCTCATAAACAGACTCCCTATGCGTCAACATAAGTTCTTATCTCCATATCAAAAATTGTGAAAACGAAAACCTGATTATCGTTTTCTAAAAGTTTTTGGTTGCTCTTGTTTTCCTCGTGTCGTCCCTACCAATGCACATAAACTTATGCCAAAATCAATACATTGCATCTTTCCTGGGTATGATAATGTTCGTAAAGGATATCGTTGCTTAGACTTACTTAATGGCAAAGTATATTTATCAAGAAATGTGGTATTTGATGAGAATTACTTTCCTTGGCAAGCTAGTGGTGTGAATAAATTATTGACAGGAGAAAATGATGAACAGTTCGGTCCTTATGTGCACTTGGAACAGTATTATCAGTTGCTCACTCTCGCAGTTGGGATATTAAGCAACTCGATGTTCGAAATGCATTTCTTAACAGTGTTCTCAGCGAAGAGGTTTACATGAAGCAACCTCCTGGCTTCATTGATCCCTCTTGTCCAGATTCAGTCTGCAAGCTTCATAAGGCTTTATACGGGTTGAAACAATCTCCTCGGGCATGGTTTCAATGACTTCATGATTTCCTACTCCGTCACAAGTTCTCAACAGTTGTTCTGATTCTTCTCTATTTATTCGACATACCTCAGATTCTTCCACATTAGTCCTCATATACGTGGACGACATCATTATTACGGGATCCTCGTCTTCAGTTATATCCTCGATTATTGATGATATTTGTGCAACCTTTGACGGTCGTCGTCTTGGTGATCTAAGCTTTTTCTTGGGTCTTGAAGCCTCCCGGGACAAGTCAAAGTTGCAACTATGCCAGAAACGATATGTCCTTGATCTGTTGGATCGATTCAACATGTCTGACTGCAAGCCGACTTCTACCCCCTCTGCTTCGCACTCTCGGTTGTCAGCTCAGGATGGGTCAACCTCCTTGGTCTGTGAGGTAAGGTCGGATCCATTGTTGCCTTGGTTCGCCATCCTTACCAGCTTCAAAATTAATCACGCAAATGACCAAGGCTCCAAAACCAGACCGATTCAAGCCAGTGTATGAGCTCGATGAGTTGATCAGTTCCTCTACCAGTCTAACTTGCTTGGCCAGTTCATACAAATAGTGAAATGTTCTTAAGAATATTCCTCTAATTCGCTATTTACTTCATTGCAATCTTAGTAAAATATGAAATTGTAATGCTAAAATAGACACATTCCCCTTTGATAAATTAATTGGAGCAAGTAAAAACAGATATAGAGACTAAACTGTGAATATCTGTCGCTTTTGGACTCAAAAATTGGATCGGAAGGAGTGATATAAAACACTGATCACCATCAAGGTTGAATGTAGATATATTTCATTGTATTTGCTAGGTCCCAGCCACCAGCATGTTGGACAAATTCCTCTAGAGAGAGGAAGTAGCCATGGCAAACACACAACATGATAATCTTCCTTCAAAGAATTGATGCAAAATACCCTCGATTTCCCTCCCATTAGGGACACCTCCACTTGTTGCGACACGCGGCATCACTTTTGAACATATTCTCATATTTCGCTTCTTCATTTATTTGAGCAGTATGCAGAACTGCGGACGGAGTTCCCAGATTATCATTTGAGCTGGAGGCATTAATGTCCACTTTCACAGGGACGTCGATAAGCTTTGCAGGTAATTCCACTTGCACACCTTCAGCTTCGTCCTTGGCTACTGGATCAAAATGAAAATTTGTTAACATCATATGTTGACGGGGAGTAGCTGATGGGGGAGAAATTTCAGACTAACATGAACGCGGATGAGCGTAGTCGTATTTAGGTTCTCGGATTAGAGTGTAGTCGTATTTAGGTTCTTTTAGATATTTTTGTTGAGTATCTATAATTTGAAAACAAAACTGAATTTTAATTAGAAATGTATTGTTTATATAATCAAATTTATATTAGACTTTTTTAATTTAAGCAAATTTATATTATAATTAGAAATGGGTATTATTCTTTTTTTTTTTAAATAATATTTTTTGAAAAAAAAAAATCATTCAAAAATAAATATTTAAATATTTTTATAATTTAGCAACGAACATTTCGTCCTGTCGTAAGTTGCCAACAGAAATTTTCAGTTCTAGTTCCGTAATTTCCAACTGAAATTCTTCGTTGTTAATGCCTATCAAAATTTTCATCCCGGTTAAATGATTTGGTCAGGGATTCTCCGTCACTAATGAAATTTTAAATCACTGATAGAAATGTCAGTTGGCAATTCTCCATTTTCTAGTAGTGACACGCGTGCGCACGCGCACACACATATACTCCCTCCGTCCCACTTCACTTGGCACCAAGTGAAGTGGCACGGTAACTAAGGAAAAATAAGAGTGAAAAAAAGTGTAAGAAAATGTTGTGAGTATGAAGAATTAAATAGGAGAGAGAATGAGTGGGAGGAATAGTTAGGAGAGAGAATGTTGTGAGTGTAAAAGTGAAGTAGGAGAGAGAATGAGTGGAGGGAATAGTGAATATTCTTTTCCATTTTGGGCAGTGCCAAGTGAAGTGGGACGTCCCAAAATGGAAATTAGTGCCAAGTGAAGTGGGACGGAGGGAGTATATAAATATATGACACATGTTTGTACGTCTTTACGGCCAATTTTATTCGAATCTGGCATAAAAAGTAACTTAACTGCATGTTTATCATCCAACAGAGGAAATCAGACCTCTTTTCGACATAATCATGGCAACGTTATTAATTTTGTTCGTATCCGGTCTGATATATAGAAAATAGTTCATATGCAAAAGAAAACCAAAATTAATTTATGCATTTGAAAGCATAATTAAGTCATAATTTTCGTGCATTTCTCTAGCCACAAAACATAAAGTAAGCAGTAGGTAGCAAGAATATATACCTTCATTTGTACCTGGATGGCGGTCCCTGCCAGACTTAATAAAAGCAATGGCACGGCGGAAGGCAATGTTCCTCTGAACGGAATCAATGGCAGCTTCTGTCAGCACAGGAGGTGGCACTTCCTGTGGAATTACCACAGGACTACTAGCTTCCCTTACCCTCCTTTTGGCCGACATTCTCCTTCTTGAGGTGGATCCGCCTCCTCCAATGGCGGCAGTGGAGGAGGAAGTTGGCGGCATGCTAGCTTTTGGGGGAATTGGGCGGCACTTTCCTCCACTACCACCTCCACCCAAGGAGAGTCTGAGGGTTAGGTCCAGGATTGGGTGCTTAAGGCAAAATCGAGGGTCTTGATTGCATCTTTGAGGGTCATGGTTTGCCATATCTAACCACAAGAATACGTACAATATAAGAGAGAGTGAAACAAAGCTGTAAAGAGTAACAAATAAGAGAAAACAAAGGCAAGGCACATATATGTTGTAAGGTGACTAAGGTTAGGGGGTTTAAATAATGAAAAAAAAAAGTGAATTAAGAAGAAAGGTGAGAAAAAATAGAAAAAAACGGATAGTTAATAAATTATAGGTATAACTATAAACTTATTATTTGGAAAGGATGTTATAAGTTCCAAATCGTCGAAGATATAGTGAAATTGTTGGTTTTTCCGTACCCGAATTGGCGAACAACAAGTAATAATAATAAACACTATTATTATTATTACTAACTAATGCTTACAATGGACAGAGTACTAGTGCCTAATGCACACACTAATATATCTAGCACACACTAGATTGTAACTCACAAAGAGTCACACGCTCACTCTTCTCCAATTAGGCCAAGTCTCGTTCACAATTTGGGGAAAGCCAAATCCCTTATTTATACTTGTTCTCCACCGACATTAGTTCCTCCAAAAACTTCCAGAGAACTCCAACAACGGCAGTACCAAGCTTCCACATTCAGCAAATCTGGAACCTTCCTCGGTCTTCTTCACTTATGGTAAATTTCCAGCTTCTTCAAGAAATCTGCTCATGGACTAGGACAATCGAGAAGTGTCTGGAAAATTCCGGACCGGTGAGTCGGTGTTGATTTCAACACTCCCCCTCAACGCCGACTCTTTCTTCTTGAACTTCACATATTGTTTTCTTTGAAGAGCTTCCGTCTTAAGTTGTTCTTCGGTGTCACTATCTGATTCCTTACGTGACTCGTTGATAGCTCCATAATGAGCGGCTTCCTCATAACCAAGTTGCCTTGGCCGAATGTCTTCCTCGGGTTTGCATCTTGTCTTTGTAATTTTTGGTGTCTCAAATGAGCTCAAGTTGAACGCTTCAAGGCTTGATGAAAGCTTTAGTGTCTCGGACATACCATTCTCAAGTACTGGATTTTCTTGATATTGATCCCCCATAATCTTTGACTTCTCTTCGCCAACGAGCTTCGGATCATCCAAATTTGTATCCGTAACCCCAATTTTCATTTCTTCTAAGTTGGCTTCGTCCAGGCTCCTCAATGCTTTTATAGTGTCGTTATCATCTAGAATGTCTTTACATCCAACATTGATCAAGGTTGCTAGATCTTCGAACGATCGACCTTCATCAAAGTCAATCTCATCTTCGCTTCCCACTTCGTCGATCCAATTCTCCTCAATAGCTGGATGGGCTTGCTCTTCAAACCAATCTTCTTCTGGGTCGTCTTTATGAAGACTTACGTCTGCGAAAGATGCTTCCATGTTCCATTCTTCTTCACTGTCATACGGATCCTGATTAGTGACCACGTTGCCTTCAACAACCTTTTTTCGGAAAGGACAATCCTTTAGGAAATGCCCTTTTCGACCACAGTTATAGCATTCGTTGTTTCGCCTCCAATCATCTACTCGAGAGTTATCTTCATTTCTTTTCCTAGCTCCCCCTGCACGAGAGCATCCTTTGAACCTTGACTCCTCTAGCTCGTCCCAGATTTCGTCTTTCTTTTTCAATCTCGCATCAGGACGTCCTTGTTGCCTTCCGTGACTTCGGTGGCTAAAGAGTGCTTCCTCTGAATCCATTGTCTTTGGTGTTGAAGACCCGGATGTATGCTTATCCAAGGTTTCTTGACTGGCTAACAAACTCTCTAATTCCAATAGAGAAGGTTGAGTGGCCCAGCCGCGGATCGCCGTAACTAACCCCTTAAACTCTGGTCTCAACCCGTGGATGATTATTCTTTTCATCCGTTGCTCATTAATCTTTGAGTCCACATCTAACTTCGAGATTTCATGGCATAAAGATTTAACTTTGTTGAAATATTGACTTACAGTTAGATCCTTCTGCGTAGTCGACATAAGCTCATTCTCGAGCATCTGGAGACGAGCCTCATTAGTCCTCGAAAATAACGTCGCATATGTATCCCATATCTCTTTTGGAGTTTGTGCATCCTCGACATGCTCCAAAAGTTCGTCCTCGACGCTAATCTTTAGCGCGTACATAGCCTTCCCGGCTTTAGCTTCCCATTTCCGAAACGCTTGAGCATCCTCCTTTTCTGGTGGCGTGGTCTCGCTACCACCCACGACATTCCATAACTCTTGTCCTTGTAAGTACGACTGCATACATGTTCGCCAATACTTATAATTGCCATTGTTGAGTCTCCTGACTCCACCAAATGCGCTTGCCGGATCTACCATCGTGACTTGGTACTGCCTCCGTGCACGTCACCAAGTAAGCCTGGTCTCCCACCACGAGCTTCACAGTCTCCTACTGTGCACCTGCAACGATCCCGAACAACGCCTCAACAACGGTTCCCGCGATCCCGGGTCGTACCGCTCTGATACCACTTGTTGGTTTTTCCGTACCCGAATTGGCGAACAACAAGTAATAATAATAAACACTATTATTATTATTACTAACTAATGCTTACAATGGACAGAGTACTAGTGCCTAATGCACACACTAATATATCTAGCACACACTAGATTGTAACTCACAAAGAGTCACACGCTCACTCTTCTCCAATTAGGCCAAGTCTCGTTCACAATTTGGGGAAAGCCAAATCCCTTATTTATACTTGTTCTCCACCGACATTAGTTCCTCCAAAAACTTCCAGAGAACTCCAACAACGGCAGTACCAAGCTTCCACATTCAGCAAATCTGGAACCTTCCTCGGTCTTCTTCACTTATGGTAAATTTCCAGCTTCTTCAAGAAATCTGCTCATGGACTAGGACAATCGAGAAGTGTCTGGAAAATTCCGGACCGGTGAGTCGGTGTTGATTTCAACAGAAATGTGGTAGACATGGAATCGGAAGAGATTTTCTATATAATTTTAGGCCGCGTTTGGAAGTATAGTTGAAATTATCATAAATGCATTAAGATATAGTATATGAATCTCCTGAAAAGCAATTTTATGTGAGTAGATTCCTATTAGAAAAAATATATTGCCTGTAATGTTAATTAGTTGGTAAATTAAGGTGAAATAATTAATTATACAACAATAAGATTAACTATCACTCCCTCCTCATTTGATATCTTTCCTCTTTAACAAACAATACTAGTAGCTAATTTACATAGAGTTTAATTAGGTAGTTTGAGCTCTCCGGTAAGGATGCTAACAAGATTCCGAAACCAGATAAACTCATGCAACCGCTGTATTGCGACGTTTGAGCCTCCTGTTTTCGGACCATAATTTTCTTTGAAGGTATTTTAAAATGAGATCAATGCATAAACTAACTTCACTTATTTGCATTGCAAGTGGCTTTTGACCTAAGGTGTGCGTGCCACTTTCGATAGTTGTATGGCTCTAAAGTGGCTAACTTTCAAGAGCTGCATGGCTCTAAGTTTACGTAGTTGCGCTACAAGTGGCCGACTTTCAAGAACTGCATTGCTCTAACTTCACTTAGTTGCATTACAAGGCCTGATTTTTTTTATTTTTTTTTAAAGTATGGATATAAATGGTCTTGTTAAATCTAATAACTCAAACTAAAGAATGTGGATACAAGGTGAGCCTAGCGATCAAGAAGAAAGGAGATCATCCAAACTCTGTAGAAGGGTCATTACTTACGAATGGTAATGAGTAGTGCTAATACAATCTCACCAATTTGCAGACTTGCGAAATAAGATTGTTTGTTACCGAATTCAAGTGTTTAACTAATAATTTCGGTAAGAATGGAAGGTCAACGAGATAGAGTATCTAAATGAAAGCCAAAAAACAGCAAATAATTTCTAAATTATTTATGGTTTGGAAAAAGAACAAGGGGGAACCCTCAAAAAAGAATCCCCACATCATACTGGAAGTAAGTGTTTGGCAGAGCCAGCCAGTTCCTCCTTCAAACTGACATGAGGTCACCAAAATTCCGCATCAAAACAATGGAACCAGAAAACAACCCTACGGCTCGTAGCAATTTCTGCATAAAGAAGAGAAATTGAGAAAGATAAAGATGGCAAATCCTTGAACGGACACAGAACATTCAAATAATTGGTACAATAGTAATGCAGAGATATGGAAGCCTTCAAGCTTAAACCATTACCAACCGTGAACAACCCAATTAAATATGATGCTATCAAGCACAGACAATTAGATATTTGCTTTCATACGTAGAATTCCGATTAAGATGATTAACCACTCATGAACCTAGGGTACCACATAAATCATGAAGAATTTCGTGCAAAGTAACGGTCATGAACCAAGCATACAGGATAAATCACCTTATTAGATGTTTAAGAGCAAATTGCCATGTAATTGATCAAAAATGAGATAATTTGGTACATATCAAGCTATTGCAAAGATGCTCATGAACAGAGAATTGCAGATAAATTAAATAAACACAGACTGAATAATAAGTCTTCTCTGAAAAGGAGAGAAATCAGTGTCAAGCAGGAGGAAGAGAAAAGTAGAGCTGTTTGCAGATTGTACCAAAAAACTGTTCGCAGAGACATTTCCATAATCTCGATTATATTCGATGGCATTGCACTATGATGGGGATATGAAGTCATGTGCATTGAATGGAATTCGAGCAAAACTAGAAGAAACACAAATAGAGATATGATACAATTCCAAGGGTCAGTTTTGTGTCCCCAAAACAGACTTCATACACCACATTTGCTTGTTAGTAGGACACAGAATTAGATGTAAGACCGATTTGGGATAATCTTGGATTCAATTTTAATTATCTTGATTTTAATTGTAATTTTCAGATTTATTATTCAGTAGCTAGTATTTTTATGTTTTAGAGTAGATCCACTAGTACATTTTGAATCTTAGGAAACGCGGCTTACATAGCGCTTTTCTAAAGCGCTATCCTAGTTATACCCTTACATAGCGCATACAATTATTTGAATTTAATAGTCGAGCAGAAAGAAAATAAAAAAAAATATAAAGCTTAGATATAGCCTATGTTACCTGGACACGGTATCCGGGATCCGACACGGACACGGATCCTAGTGTCGGATACAATTTTCTTAATAATTTTGGACACCGTCCTAAATTTAATTTGGACACGGATACGGGATACGATAATAAATTTGGACACGGATACGGGATGGGATACGATAATACCAAAATACTCTTGAGTTCATATCAAGAAAAATAAATAGTATTAGTCATTAGGTCTCAATCATCGTAACGGTGTTACGGACCTAAGATCTGTGTGTTATCGAGCATCATTTCAGGAAAAATCAAAATAGTATAAATAGTATATCTCTACCAGTTTCCAATAAATGAGTATTGTTATACTCCTTCCTTCCTTTCGTTCCGAAATGTATCATCATTGTAAATTTTGAATATAATAAGAATGTGCTTCATTTAATTGTACATTTGTGAGATTGACTAACATATTTGAGGCGAGACGCTAAAAAGGAGCCCAAAAGGCGCTCACGGACAATACTAAGAAAAAAAATATAAAATACATATAACTTAACAAATCTCAATAAAACATGCTATAAGTAAGCATAATACATGCTACTAAGTCCTAACATAGTATAAAAGATGAAATTCTGAGCTAGTTTAAATTCCAAATAATATAATAAATAGTTAAGCAACCAAAGAAAATAAGGGTTTTTAAAAAAGTAAGGTATATTACAAAAAAAATAAGAAAACAGAATAAAAAAAAAAATCCCAAATTAAAAATATAATAAATAACAAATAAAATATCTAAAAATGAAAGGAAAATAAACCTTGATAGAGATGGAGCAGCACAGCGCATTAGGAAGAAGAAAAAAAATTGAAGTAGGGGAAAAAATAAAATAAACAAAAAAAATTACAAAACCAAGCTTAATCTGCCAAAACAAACAAACCAACTTCGGGACGAAGCTCGTTGGGTGCCAGCGATAGAGTCTGTGAAGCTCCGGCCAGAAAATTCCGGCGCGTGAGCCTGATTCCGGCGACCTCTGGCGATGGCAAAAGCACATATGAGTTTGCAGGTTGAGAAGAACCCATCTGTGCCCTTAGATTTCATTAATATTGAAGCCTAGATCTGGAATGGAAATTTTCAGATCTCGGCCGGAAACCCTCACCCGCCTTGCCCAGACCTCTTCGGGCGACAAACCCTCGACTCGGCTCGCCTCTTGCCTCAGGCACCAAAGTCGAGCGCCTTTAACTATGGCCGTGCCGTGTCCGAGTGTAAATTTTCGTATCCGCGCCGGATTTCATACCAGTATCCTTATCGTGTCGACACTGATATGACCCCGGGTAACATAGTAGATAGCGCATATAAGTTATGCGCTATCTATGGATATAGCCAAGATAGCGCATAATTTAAGCGCTTCACTAGAACAGTTTGACCAAATTAATAAGATTATAAGACTGTTGACCAAGGTTTAATTTCAAAAAAAAAAAACACTTCAATTCACATCTTCGTTGCCCTCCCTTCCTTGCAAAACCGACAACAACACACCAACGAGCTTCCTTCCCCAGCCATCGCTACCGCCAACACACTCCAATTCAGATCTTAAAAGTATTATGAGGTTAGTATTATATATTCTCTCTCTTTCAAATAGGGTTTATATTTGGAAATTTAGCTATACTCAAAAGAATTAGGACCAATTTTTTTTCACTTTGTAAGGGTAAGGAAGAACTTGTTTTCAATGGAGTTTGATTCGCTTTGTTAGGGTAAGGAAGCATCACCTTGTGCCTTGAATGTCTCCAACGGGTTGTATTTATAAAATCTGTTTATTTTTTGATACAAGAAATAATGTGAACAATTTTTAAATTCTGTTTATTTTTTAATTTTCTTTTATTTATTTTTCCTTTTGTTTCTGAAAGGAGTCTTCCATTTTTTTCTTATAAATTTTATGGTCATGTTTGGATTGGAAAAAAAATTGTCTGCATTCTTTTTTGATTTTGTTGTAATGATAATATAAAAAATAAATATAGGTTTAAAATTATGGGATAAAAGGAATTTTTACCAATAAGCCCCTATAAGAAGGTGAAATTTATTAAAAAAAACACCACATTTCATATTCTACCTTAGGGTCCATAAGTTTAAATCTATTTTACCAATAAACCTCTAGCTTATTTTAAAATATTTCATATCCATTTAAATGTCCAAACTGCCCATTCTCTTTCTCTCTACAATTGGCTTTCTCTCTCTATCCGCAATTTGCGTTGCAATTGACGAGCTCCAGGCGGTGTACAATTGACGATCTCCGGGCGGTGTTCCAGACATACGATCGAAACGGGGACGGCCAAATCACCCACTGCCGTCGGCGTCACCCACTGCAAGAAAGAGGCCTCATCAAAATCAATGGCGTCCCAATCAAGCTAGTCGAGCCCGAAATCCTTCGTTACAAGGCCTTCGAGCCTATCCTCCTCGGCCGCCACCATTTCACCGTGGTCGACATGCGAAACCGAGGTCATGGTTGGTTGTTCACTAAAGCGATTGATCATTGACATGATTTCTTTTCATCCTATTCTTTTTCTCCCTGACTTTAGGCTTTGAAATGGCTGGAGAATGAGCCAAATGCAACTCTTAGGCGCAAAGATTGCATTGATGGCTTTTTGGGTTCAATCGAGAAAGACGGCTCTAATGTCTTTGTAGATTGGGTGAAAACA
Organism: Adenophora triphylla var. japonica; assembly: GCA_022495995.1. NCBI lineage: Eukaryota > Viridiplantae > Streptophyta > Magnoliopsida > Asterales > Campanulaceae > Adenophora > Adenophora triphylla. Next base: position 214,480 of record JAFEMH010000788.1, read on the forward strand.
AATCATATTGAACTTGTAAGTAGTTTCTGTTTCCAAATAAAAACTTGATTCTTTTAATCTTCCATTTCATTGGCTTGTGACATTAAACAAGTATGTGTTTTGATTTTCTCTCTCGTTGAATGCAAAATTATATGTATATATTTTTCTAATTAATGCCTACACTTTTGCTTCTCAAGATACTGGTTTTAGGAATATGCACAGACATCTGTGTACTGGATTTTGCGTGTTCTGCACTGTCCGCAAGAAATCGTGGTTTTCTCGCTCCTTTAAGGGATCTTATAATATATTCCAAAGGATGTGCTACCTACGATCTCCCTGTTCATGTCGCCAAGAATATAAACGGTGCTTTAGCTCATCCTCAGGTATGGTTGTCACTGTCTTCATCTATGCCAATCTTACCTAGGTTGTTTTATGTGAACACCTCCAAGATACTACTACATAAACGAGTGAACTTTATTAAGTTTTTAAGAAAAAAATGCTTTGAAGCAGTTTTAGTAGCTCACGTAAATAAGTGACATTCATCCTAGGACGAAGTTCTTTGGAAAATGGACATTCACGTTTGAGACGGTGAGAGTTTTATCTAATTGAATAATTATCGCATAGTGTTAGAATTGTTATGGGACACCAAGTACATGCACGTAACATCAGTCCAGGATGTGATATCTGCACTCGGAATATACAAATATGAACTTTTTACAGAGATGCTATAATTAAATGTTAGCATGGCAATGGGTGGTTAACATATTAGCCAATACTCCTTCATATTCCTGTAAACTACTATACCCATTGAACCATTACATGGCTGCTCGCTGCCAAAGAATGATTCAAGGAAATGACACACCATTTAAGAAGTTAGGAAGGATGAAAAGCGTGATGCTGACTTCTTTCCAAGAGATTGGCCAGGTTTAGCAACCATCTAATGATCCCCTCCTGCCCTTTCCTACCAGCTCCTTGGAAACTAAAGAATTTTTGTTTGAAACTAAAGCATAAAGAAATGAACTTTTTCCTTGCTATCTTAGTTGAGAGTCTGAGAGAATTGACCAGCAGTTTAGCTTGTATGGTTTTCTTTTCCAAGAGATTGGCCAGGTTTAGCGACATGCCCCGACAAGGTTAGAAGGCACTTCATCGTACACATCCATGAACATGTCAGATAGGGAGAAGACCCTATCTGACCAGTTTGAGGCTAAGCGCGCTAATAAAAACAAGGCAAGCAGGGAAAGGAAGCATGCCCAAAGAGAGGAATGTTTAGCTCAGGTATGTCTCCACAATCAAAGGAGCATATACACCTTTTGTTGATTGATTCTTCTGGGGTAAAAAACTCTCATCGTCTTGTATATATACAGGGTCCAGTTGAGAAAGCACCACCGGCTGCTGCACCAGTTGCAGCTGCCCCTGCAGCTCAACCGACAAAGTGAGCATTCTTATTGATATGGTATTCAAGTTCGGATATTATTTCTTAGTGAATGTTGTTTTAATGAACTACATTTTTGAACTTTTGCAGAGCATCAAAGAAGTTGAAGAAGTGAGCTCGTAATGATGTGTATGAAGGTTATGTTGATGCCTTTGTTAGCGTCAGAGTTTAATTTTTGGACTTGTATCTTTGATTTTAATCTCAAGTTGGGAACAATATTACTTAGAACTGAGACTTAAATCTTGATACTAAGTTGTTTTGTTCAATTCTTTTTTTGATAATCTTATTGTTCTTGAGTTAGTTCTGAGTAGTGGTTTTGATGATTTTATGGACAACCTGTGTGTGCAGACCTTCTATTCTCTCCTAACTATATTTCCTTTTTCCTGTTGTGATATGTTCGATTTCAATTAAGTCATTATAGTCCTATATATAATGGGACATGATAATCTTTCTAAAACTAAGAGTTCCGTTTTACAGTTATTTATGAATATGAAATGGTTTGATTTTTGACCTTTCTAAACTGAGAATGTGAGGTCAATTTCACAGTTATTTTGCTACTTAGTATGTGTGGTTTATCCGTTATTTATTAGTTGTTGATGATTGTTTGTGCACAAATGTGAGGTCAATTTCTCAGTTATAGTTATAAGTCTTATTTTTGTGTCATTCCTTTAGGACAACTGTAGAACAAGTTTCACGGTTGTTGGGTTTGATGTAAATAACTGTTTAATGATTTTCACAGTTATTGTGCATAACTGTGAATTCCATTTCACAGTTATTTTTATGTCATTCCTTTAGGACAACTGTAGAACAAGTTTCACGGTTGTTGGGTTTGATGTAAATAACTGTGTAATGATTTGCACATTTTCAAGCTGAGAATTATGTTTGTGCACAACTGTGAGATCAATTTATCAGTTATAGTTATGAGTGTTGAGGTCACTTTCTAAGTTATTGTGCATAACAGTGTGATTGATTTCACTGTTTTTATGTCATTCTTTTTTAAAACAACAGTGAGATCTATTTCACAGTTGTTGGTTGTGATGTGAATAACTGTGAAATGTTTTTCACACTTCTAAAATTGTGAGGTCAGTTTCACAGTTATTTATGAATGTGAAATGATTTGGTTTTTAACCTTTCTAAACTGAAAACTGTAAGGTCAATTTCACTGTTATTTTGCTACTTAATATGTGTGGTTTATTCGTTATTTATCAGTTGTTTATGATTATTTCTGCACAACTATGGGTTACCCTTGTGGACTGGGTGTACAAAGGCAACAAAATTGTCTGTTGTGTTGAGTTTGTATAACTTAAAGCTGGTCACCAGGTTTCTTTCTGACGTGTTCTTTACAGAATTGTTACAAGTTGTGAGTGATTTGTTGCCTGATGATAATGTGCTCCCTCGTCGAGCATATGATGCTAAGCAGATGCTTAAACTAATTGGCTTAACACATGAGAAGATTCATGCTTGTCCAAAAGATTGTATTATGTACCGGAAAGAGTACGCAAATCTCAATGAATGTCCCAAGTGTGGTGCAAAACGTTATAAGAAAAATAAATCCCCTGCACAGGGTTAAGGTTATGTGGTACTTTCCGATAATTTCAAGAGTTAGGCGGTTATATAGCAGCCAAAATGATGCTAAACATTTGACATGGCATCAAGATAGGAGAATTAAAGATGGAATGTTGAGACACCCGGCTGATTCACCTCAATAGAAGAAATTTGATGATAGATATCCAGAGAATTTGGCAAAGAACCTAGAAACTTGCGCTTAGTACTTTCATCTAGAAGGTTATCTAATTACCAAAAACAAATTGTGGAGACACTTTGTGAGCTTGAGATGTATTTCCCACATTCTTTCTTTGATATCATGATTCATTTGACTATTCACCTGGTTTACGAGACAAGGATGTGTGGTCCTGGTCATATGAGATGGATGTATGGCATGGAGCGGTATATGAAAGGGTATGCGATGAGTAGGTATCGTCCGGGGGTTGCATTGCAGAACGCTACTTAGTGGAAGAAGCACTAGAATATTGGTATGAGTACATCCCAAATATCAAATCAATTGGACTTCCAACTACATGTCACACCGGTAGGATTGATGGTGAAGGTGTCACAGGATTTATTTGTACCATGAACCACCTCGTATGGTCCGGTTGAAGTGTTATTTGTACCAGGAACCACCTCGTAGATATGTTGAGAAAGGGATCTTGCACAATGGCCCTAATGAAACCTGCCATGGTGTTCGACTTGAAGCTGGTTATGTGAGTTTAATTTGAGGGGGCGGTCGAGGAGGAAAAAGACACAGCGCTACCGGTTCCATGTGATGAAGCAAGAACTGTTGGAGGAGCACCTGGGTATTTTCTTCCATGGCCAAAAAATTTAAGTGGGTTTGGAGAAACCGGTAAATATTTCATGGAGTACATTGTCCTTGAATTTTTCTAAATGATATTGTTTGGTATTTTAATTGTATTGTAATGTTTGTAGATCTTGAAGCCAAGAAAGATGGACAAGGGAAACAAAAAGCTCGACAAGGAAGCTGATATCATCATGACTAAAATCCCCAGGAAGGGGATAACCTAGTGGTCTCTGTGGCTCTCCACCCGTGGACTCTAATGTTTTCTCCCTTTCTTTCCTGTTCCAGATTGATCAGCTTCCTTGTCAAGCTTTTTGTTTCCCTTGTCCATCTTCCTTGGCTTCAAGATCTACAAACATTACAATACAATTAAATACCAAAACAATATCATTTAGAAAAATTCAAGGACAATGTACTCTATGAAATATTTACCGGTTTCTCCAAACACACCAACTTTTTTGGCCATGAAAGAAAATACCCGGGTGCTCCTCCAACCGTTATTGCTTCATCACAAGTAACCGATAGCGCCGTGTCTTTTTCCTCTTCTACCGCCTTATCAAAATAAACTCACATAACCAGCTTCGAGTCGAACACCATGGCAGGTTTCATTAGGATCATTGTGCAAGATCCCTTTTCCAACATATCTACGAGGTGGTTCCTGGTACAAATAACACTCGACCGGACCCTACGAGGTGGTTCCTGGTACAAATAACTCCTGTGACACCTTCACCATCAATCCTACCGGTGTGACATGTAGTTGGAAGTCCAATTGATTCAACATTTGGTATGTACTCAGACCAATATTCTAGTGCTTCTTCCACTGAGTAGCGTTCTGCAATGCAACCCCCCGGACGATGCCTACTCATCGCATACCCTTTCATATACTGCTCCATGCCATACATCCATCTCATACGACCAGGACCACACATCCTTGTCTCATAAACCAGGTGAACAGTCAAGTGAACCATGATATCAAAGAAAGAATGTGGGAAATACATCTCAAGCTCACAAAGTGTCTCCACAATTTGTTTTTGGTAATTAGATAACCTTCTAGATGAAAGTACTAAGCGCAAGTTTCTAGGTTCTTTGCTAAATTCTGGATATCTATCATCAAATTTCTTTCATTGAGGTGAATCAGCCGGGTGTCTCAACATTCCATTTTAATTTGCCTATCTTGATGCCATGTCAAATGTTTAGCATCATTTGGGCTGCTATATAACCGCCTAACTCTTGAAAGTATCGAAAAGTACCACATAACCATAACGTTTTGCACCACACTTGGGACATTCATTGAGATCTGTGTACTCTTTTCGATACAAAATACAATCTTTTGGACAAGCATGAATCTTCTCATGTGTTAAGCCAATTAGTTTAAGCATCTGCTTAGCATCATATGCTCGACGAGGGAGCACATTATCATCAGGCAACAAATCACTCACAACTTGTAACAATTCTGTAAAGAACACGTGAGAAACCTGGTGACCAACTTTTAAGTTATACAAAGTCAACAGAGCAGACAATTTTGTTACCTTTGTACACCCAGTCCACAAGGGTAACCCAGCGTCAGCCCTCAACCTCTCATGCATATCAGAATGGTCTCGTAATTCTTCATTAACAACAGACAAAGTATCTGTTACAGGACTAGATGCTCCATCACGATCAAACGGCCCAATATTTGTATCCATCTTATCTGAAGAGCAGAAGTTAAGACTTGAACGGTTTGAGCTGCAGTGACCTTTCCTCTCACCATGATATGTCTTAGACGGTCTATGTTTTATCGATATCATGACAAATTAAATGTTCATACAACACTCTTACCGCTGCTGACTGTTTTAGTATTCAAACATTTTTGACATGGACATGTGATGAACCCAGGACTACTAGCATGTTGGGCCGCATGACTACAGAACTCTTTAACTCCATTCTTGTACTCTTTTGATAATCGGTCCGCAAATATCCACTTACGATCCATAGTTAACTCAATTACAAATAAATATAAAAACAAACCCAATATTATAAGAAAATCCCTAAATATAAATTATACAACGAAATTAATTAATAACAAACTTTCAGTATTAACGTGGACATGAAACCTCTATACACAGATTTATTTACGCAAAAAGTATCCATTAACAAGCTACTTTTTTCCTGTGTGCAGATTGGACAGGGCATATGATATCATGTTTAGTATATAAATTAGATGTGAGCAACAATTTGATCAATTGTGTAATCCTTTGGTTTGTTATTACTTTTCTAATTCTCACTTTCACAAACTTTGATCCCATAATTTTAAACCTATATTTATTTTTTATTTTTATATCATCATTACAACAAAAGCAAAAAAGAATGCAGACAATTTTTTTTGCCAATCCAAACATGACCATAAAATTTATAAGAAAAAAATGGAAGACTCCTTTCAGAAACAAAAGAAAAAATAAAGAAAAATAAATAAATAAAAGAAAATCAAAAAATAAACAGAATTTAAAAATTGTTGTTCCCATTATTTCGTGTATAAAAAAATAAACAGATTTTATAAATACAACCAGTTGGAGACGTTCAAGGCACAAGCTGATGCTTCCTTACCCTTATAAAGCGAAATCAAACTCCACTGAAAACAAATTGAAAACAAGTTCTTCCTTACCCTTGCAAAGTGAAAAAAATTGATCCTGATTCTTTTGAGTATAGCTAAATCCCCAAATATAAACCCTAATTTGAAAGAGAGAGAATATATAATACTAACCTCAGAATAAATTGAAGATCTGAATTGGAGTGTGTTGGCGGTGGCGATGGCTGGGGAGGGAAGCTCGTCGGTGTGTGGTCGTCGGTTTTGCTGGGAAGGGAGGGCAACGAAGATGTGAATTGAAGTGTTTTTTTTTTTGTTGAAATTAAAACCTTGGTCAACATAGTCTTATTAATTTGGTGAAACTGTTCTAGTGAAGCGCTTCGTACTATAGCGCTTAAATTATGCGCTATCTTAGCTATTTCCAGAGATAGCGCATAACTTATATGCGCTATCTAAGCTTTATATTTTTTATTTTTATTTTCTTTCCGCTCGTCTATTAAATTCAAATAATTGTATGCGCTATGTAAGGGTATAACTAGAATAGCGCTTTAGAAAAGCGCTATGTAAGCCGCGTTTCCTAAGATTCAGAATGTACTAGTGAGATTTAGGATATATTTAGATATTTAAGAGTCATATTATGTTACTGTATAGGTTAGGATTATTTTAAGGAGGTTACTACTTATTTTCCAAGTTCTAAGATCGCTATAAATGTGGGTGATTATTAATTTCAAAAAGCAGTCAATAATAATATATTTTCTATCAAACTTTTGTTTTTTCCTCTTCCACCTGGATTGGGGTGAAAACCCTAGACGTACTGGATTGGTGTGAAAACCCTAGACGTAGGGCTAGTTTATCTACTTTACTTTTCGGGAATTACTCGTGAAAGTGTTCCCGATCAACCATTGTTGATTGAAACGCTTATTTCCGATGCGTCAAGTGGTATCAGAGCCAGGGTTTTGATCTGACGTCGATAACACCGGTGGAAACAAAACTATCGGCGACGAACGCTGGATTGAACGAGTCGAGCAACTACTTGAAGGCATCGAAGAATCAATTCAAAACATCATGCGGGTGCTTACTCACAACCAAGGTGAGACCGCGGGAAGGCAGAGTAGTGTACAACGATGGCCGTATGGTTAACCCTAACCTCAAAGGAGTGTAGCTTTAGAAGAGGATTTGGATGAAGAATTTATTGGGGACATTGCTAAAGCAAAGACCAGTTGGTATCTTGGTTAATGATGTTGAAGATTATTTTTTAAAAGTCATCTATGATCAGAATAAGGTATAACTTAATAAAAATTTGGCAGCCAAAAATGAGTTTTTTTGAAGAAGAGTTGGATGTGGGTGACTCAAATCAAGTTTATGATATAGTTGATCAGAATCGATGGGCAATACATTCCACGCCAATACCCTAGTGAAGTCTACGGATATGGTTGACTTGATGGAGAAAAAAATCGTGTGGAACGTGGTTATCGAGTTAACCAATTATCAAAATACTGAAGTAATCACGAGTTCAAGGAATCGAGATGATGGTATAATTCTTTATTTTGAAGATATCATCCTAAAGCCAATGTTGCCGAAGAGACTGATATATTCCACGTAGCTTTTCAAGTGATATGGTCGTCTTCAAACTCCAAGCATGAACTCAAGGACAATTTATTTTCAAGTGAGGGTGATTAATGTAGGACATATTTGGGATAATCTTGAATTTAAATTTTAATTGTCTTGATTTTAATAGTAATTTTCGGATTTGATATTAGGTAGGTAGTATTGTTATGTTTGAGTAGATTTAGGATATATTTTGATATTTTAGAATCCTATTAGGTTACTATATACTCCCTCCGTCCCACATTAGGTTACTCATTTATTGTTGAGAACGGAAAATAAGGAGTGAATATATATAATGTTATTAATGTAGGAGTTGTGAGTGGGTAGGAGAAAGTGGGGTAGAGAATAGTAAATGGATAGTTGTTGTGAGTATGACAAGTGGGTCCCATGAATAAAGAAGTATTAAAAAGTTTCATTTTTAGAAAAGTGGGACTTTAAAGTGGGACACCCAAAATAGCAAAATGGGTAAGGTTTTATGGGACGGAGGGAGTAGGTTAGGATTATTTTAGGAGGTTTTTACTTGTTTCCAAGTTCTAAGAGAACTATAAATATGGGGTGATTATTAATTCAGAAAATCAGTCAATAATAGCATATTTTCTATCAAACTTTTGTTTGTTTTCTTGTTCTGCCTGGATTGGTTTCGGCTATGACAAAGAAACAAGTCCTACAATCTAGGGTTTTCACACCAATCCAAGTGGAAGAAGAAACAAAAGTTTGTTTCTTTATTGAATAATAGATTTTCGGAATTAACATAATACTCTATTTTATAGTGCCCCTAGAACTTGCAAAACAAGTCAAAACATCCTAAAATTAATCATAACCCATATAGTAATTTACAATGACTCTAAACACCAAAATATATCTTAAATATCCTCTAAAATATAAAATTACTACCTACTGATAAATGACTATTTTATAGTCATTTATAGCCATATAATTGCATCATTTACCTTAGATTTTAATACCAATTAAGTATAATTTATCTTTTTTTACTTTGTATTTCGGATTTTATGCTTGATTGGTATTTTTGTGTGATTATACAGGGCTTATGTTCATTTTTTTGAAGTACAAGGGGCATAAAGTGAAGCTTATGAAAATAGAAGAATCAAATATGAAAAATTGAAGAAATCAGTCAAACCCAGCTAGCTGGTGCTCTCCTGGACTCGGCCGAGCAAAGGAGACCAGAAGGAAGAGTTTTACTGGAAGGCCTTGCTCGGCCGAGCACTACCTTGACTCAGCCGAGCAATTGCTGATCAGTCAAAAGGGTGTCTTTTTTAAGAGATCCGACCTTTAGCCTAAATGCCTATATAAGAGGCCCTTGTAATCAGTTTGGGATATCAGAAAATACCTAGAAATCACAATAAAATACTCTAGCAATATATTTATACACAATTTTTCAAGATTTGTCAATTGTTCTTAAAATTCTTGTACATCTTTGAAGATTGAGAGTGCAATATTGAAGGTTTTATTTTCAACCTTTGTTTCTACAATTGGAAGCATAAGTTTCTCTATTCCTATCTATATTTCTATGCTTTCTTCATGCTTGCATCAATTATGGCTAGTGAGTAATCTTCCATTTCTTGGGATTGAAAACTCGACATAATGTAGTCATTCTTATTAATCATGTTTTAAGTCTCTTTTACCATTTCATAATCAATTCTTTTTATATCGTTTTGTCACGCCTACGAATATGAAGATGTCCATATTTCGTAAGAATCTTAGTTAATCAAGAGAAGGATCTAGCGATAAATATTTATAAACGAAACCATATGAATTGAACTAGGCTCCATTAATCACAAGAGTAGTTTAATTGCCTAGGGATGATCCTTCGGTGAAAATGAAAAATATGTGGATTCTTACTAATGCATGGACCATCGAAAGATAGGCCATGATTAGTGAAGAATACGAGTATTACTTGCTTGACCGTGAGAAGTAATACAAACATAATGTATCATCCTTGATTTATGAATTGAATTATATTTTTTATAAACTTGTTTTATTTGTTGATTGCATGTTGTTCGATTTCTAATCCCGGGAATATTTTTAGTATTAGAGTTTAAATTAGAATAATTTGTGCTTGTTTCTAGTATTTTCGTAACCAAAATAAATTTCTCCCAATCTTATCATCATTTATTTTAATAAAAAACAAATATTATACATAAGTAAACCTTGTCTTCGTGAGATCGACCCGTTTTTTCCTTTACTATTAATAACCCGTGCACTTGCGGTATAAAATAAACCGTTAGGTTTCAGCTTGACACCTACCTAACATTAAATCCGAAAATTACAATTAAATCAAAATAATTAAAATGGAATCCAAGATAATCCCAAAACTGTCCTACATCAATCACTCTCGCTTGAAAAGAATTCGTCCATCCCACTATTCGCCACAATTGGATTAGGAATGACTTGTTCTGAATAAAGAGTTATAACACATCCATAGAGTGTTCATGTGAGAACACCTTTCTCCTCCACTTCAAAAGGACTAGTCCACGTGGTAGATAACTTCTTTAACATACTCTTCTAGAATGTCCACTACCCCTTCTACACGTTCCTCGACTTCTGTCTCATAACCTGCCCATGATCTAGAATGATATCTTAATGTAGATTTAGAATATCTTAGATGTTTTAGAGTTCTTTTAAGTTATTATATAGATTAAGCTTATTGTTGAGAAAGTTACACTTGTTCTCAAGTTCTCAGAGAACTATAAATTAGGGTCAAACATTAATTTCGAAAATTAACTTATATTCAATTAAGAACATACGTTTGTTTCTAAATCCACCTAGATTGGTGGGAAATCCTAGCCCAAGTGTCCCCGGTCAAGGCATCTTTATTCACGCAGTTTCAAGTCGTGTCAGAGTGGGGAGTGAACCTATCGGGATGATGCGACGAAAACAATGGAAATTATTTACAAATGTTATTGATGCAATCATAAGCGTTTGGATTGCTCGATTCAAGAAAAATCATGCTCGAGACATAGTGTATGGTTTGATCGGGAACAATTTCTACGAGTAATTCCCTAAAATTTACATCAATCCAGATGGAAGAAACAAATGCATGTTTTTCAATTGACTATGTTAATTTTGGAATCAATGACTACCCCTATTTTATTTTTATAGGGCTTCTATAACTTATAAAACAAGTAGAACTCTAAAAATAAGTCTGACCTATATAGTAACCTAATGAGATTCTAAAACATCTAAAGATCTAGCTCCAAAAAAAAAAAACATCAAAAGATATCCTAAATTTAAAACATAAATATACTATCTACCTATTAATCAATATGAAATTTACAAATAAAAATTATAAAAATAGAATCAAGTAAATTCGAACTTGTTATACTTCATACACTTCTACTTGAAAAGAACTCGAGGAACCCCACTTGAAAATCTCAAACATGCTCTCTTAAAAAAAAATGATGATTCTTGTGAATTTGACCAAATCATTGAAACCATGTATTGCCCGCCCAGCAAGTTCCAACTCAATTAATCTAATTTGACAACCGAATACTAAAGCAAGTGACCACAAGGTGGAAATGGTCAAGAAAGAACCGGGACCATATGGTGTCTTCAACATAACCATCAGACATTTATTAAAAGGGGCCAATTGCGAAGGTGGCAACCTGCTGCGACTGCACTGGTAAACCAAAAAGCTACAAATAACTAACCAATGCAGCCATGACCACAGAAAGGGGATACTACCCAACTCCTTAGAGGTTATCTAGAGAACTCGGCATCGTAATAAAAATTACAGGGCCAAATTAGAAATCTATAATACAATACAAGGCCAATTAACCGCCTATTATCTACCACATAAGTGGTGGTTCAGATTTAAAGTTAGAACATTGATCCGACGGCCCAAATCCTCCCTCCCTCCTTCAACCGTCCGTAACTTCTCATAACTGTCCTATTTTATTTTTTAACCTTCCTTTTTCATTTCCTCCTTCCTATTTTCCTTTTTAACTATTATTTCTTTTTGCAAATGACTTAATTTTTATTTTTATTTTCGAATGAATTCACTAAGATGATACAGTATGACTCGGGACAGAAGCAGCGGCAAGCAACAAAGCAGCGACGGCACAAACAGAGGAACTGGGAGTGAGGCGGCCGCCCCATGTGAGCCCAGGCGGGCGCCTCAAAGAGCAGCCAAGGCGGAAGTGCAACACGGCAGAATGGGCTTTGGACTTCAACGCTGGCTTGGGTTTTTGGTTTAGAGTTTTATGTTTTATTTTAATGCTTTTATTTTAATATTGAGTAGGGCTATTTGTGTAATTCATCATTTATTAATTAGGGTTTCTAGAATATTCTTAGGATTAGTATTTAAACAATGTTAGGGCTTTTGTATTGAGGCAGTTTTTGATGATTGAATAAAGTAAAGAAAAGCTTCAAGCTTTCATAAATTGTTTCTTGTCAATATCGTTCGGCCGTTCTATTCTCTTAGCCTCCGTTTGCTATCATTTGGTATCAAAGCTCCGGTTCGCATATCAATGGCTGAACGAGGAAGCGTGGGTCGTGGTGGACATGGTGGTCGATGGAGCAGCCGTGCAGCGGAGCCCCAAGAAGATATCCATCAGTACAGACGACGCCGTCGCAATATCGAGATAGAGGAGATACGAAGACGGATTCAAATACTCCAGATCCGCTTGGATCGCAGAGAAAGACTTCTCGCGATGAGGGGTTCAGATCCGGTTGTTCCAGCCGAGGAAAAGGAGTACTATCAAGAGGGGATGGATTCCCTCGGCCAAAATCATGGACTTCATGATAGGTATGCAACTCACCATTCGAGGGAAGTCGATAGGAAGATCGAAACTCCGGATGTCGAAGGTAAGGCAAACCCTAATGATTCCGTTGATTTTTGGATTGATACCGTTGGGTGTCAAGAGGTTGTTTTTGTCGGATCTTCAAGTAAGGAAAACCTTGTTGATTGGTCAAAACCCCCTCTGTTTGATGCAAATCCGGAAGAATCGATTGATTCTTGGATTGATATTGTTGGTTTCAATGAGGTTTCTGTGTTCGATTCCTCAAGTCAAGAAGACCTTGTTGATTGGTCTAAACCACCTATGTTTGATGGGTGTCGTGGTGATGCTCCTCCAGCGATGACGTCCGATCTTGTTGATGACGTTGAATCCGTTGTTGAGTCAGAGAAAGAGGCCAAGGAAATAGTTGCTAAGCAAGGGTCAAACTTGGTGTGGACGGTTGAAACGGTTACTATTGGTCTTGGGTACAAGGACCCGTTTGACACGGATTGCCCCCGAATCTCTGTTCGATATATCTTTCAAAAATTGATTATTGAATTCTTTGTATCAACGCAATGGGCTGATTGGATGGATACTATTACAAGGGCAATAAAGTTTCGAGTTCGTCAAGGACATCAAATTCCTTTTGCGGACGGCGTGCAGATTTTTCGGGGTATAGTTGTGTTCATATCGAAGATATTGACTCGAGGACGAGTCTTTTCTAAGGAGGGAGGATGATACGGCATGACTCGACGTAAGCGGCGCAAAGCAACAAAGCAATCGGCACAGACAAACAGAGGAACTGGAGTGAGGCGGCCGCCCATGTGAGCCTGTGCGGGCGCCTCAAAGAGCAGCCAAGGCGGAAGTGCAACACGGCAGAATGGGCTTTAGACTTCAACGCTGGCTTGGGTTTTTGGTTTAGAGTTTTATGTTTTATTTTAATGCTTTTATTTTAATATTGAGTAGGGCTATTTGTGTAATTCATCATTTATTAATTAGGGTTTCTAGAATATTCTTAGGATTAGTATTTAAACAATGTTAGGGCTTTTGTATTGAGGCAGTTTTTGATGATTGAATAAAGTAAAGAAAAGCTTCAAGCTTTCATAAATTGTTTCTTGTCAATATCGTTCGGCCGTTCTATTCTCTTAGCCTCCGTTTGCTATCATTTGGTATCAAAGCTCCGGTTCGCATATCAATGGCTGAACGAGGAAGCGTGGGTCGTGGTGGACATGGTGGTCGATGGAGCAGCCGTGCAGCGGAGCCCCAAGAAGATATCCATCAGTACAGACGACGCCGTCGCAATATCGAGATAGAGGAGATACGAAGACGGATTCAAATACTCCAGATCCGCTTGGATCGCAGAGAAAGACTTCTCGCGATGAGGGTTCGAATCCGGTTGTTCAGTAGAGGAAAAGGAGTACTATCAAGAGGGGATGGATTCCCTCGGCCAAAATCATGGACTTCATGATAGGTATGCAACTCACCATTCGAGGGAAGTCGATAGGAAGATCGAAACTCCGGATGTCGAAGGTAAGGCAAACCCTAATGATTCCGTTGATTTTTGGATTGATACCGTTGGGTGTCAAGAGGTTGTTTTTGTCGGATCTTCAAGTAAGGAAAACCTTGTTGATTGGTCAAAACCCCTCTGTTTGATGCAAATCCGGAAGAATCGATTGATTCTTGGATTGATATTGTTGGTTTCAATGAGGTTTCTGTGTTCGATTCCTCAAGTCAAGAAGACCTTGTTGATTGGTCTAAACCACCTATGTTTGATGGGTGTCGTGGTGATGCTCCTCCAGCGATGACGTCCGATCTTGTTGATGACGTTGAATCCGTTGTTGAGTCAGAGAAAGAGGCCAAGGAAATAGTTGCTAAGCAAGGGTCAAACTTGGTGTGGACGGTTGAAACGGTTACTATTGGTCTTGGGTACAAGGACCCGTTTGACACGGATTGCCCCCGAATCTCTGTTCGATATATCTTTCAAAAATTGATTATTGAATTCTTTGTATCAACGCAATGGGCTGATTGGATGGATACTATTACAAGGGCAATAAAGTTTCGAGTTCGTCAAGGACATCAAATTCCTTTTGCGGACGGCGTGCAGATTTTTCGGGGTATAGTTGTGTTCATATCGAAGATATTGACTCGAGGACGAGTCTTTTCTAAGGAGGGGAGGATGATACAGTATGACTCGGGACAGAAGCAGCGGCAAGCAACAAAGCAGCGACGGCACAAACAGAGGAACTGGGAGTGAGGCGGCCGCCCCATGTGAGCCCAGGCGGGCGCCTCAAAGAGCAGCCAAGGCGGAAGTGCAACACGGCAGAATGGGCTTTAGACTTCAACGCTGGCTTGGGTTTTTGGTTTAGAGTTTTATGTTTTATTTTAATGCTTTTATTTTAATATTGAGTAGGGCTATTTGTGTAATTCATCATTTATTAATTAGGGTTTCTAGAATATTCTTAGGATTAGTATTTAAACAATGTTAGGGCTTTTGTATTGAGGCAGTTTTTGATGATTGAATAAAGTAAAGAAAAGCTTCAAGCTTTCATAAATTGTTTCTTGTCAATATCGTTCGGCCGTTCTATTCTCTTAGCCTCCGTTTGCTATCATTTGGTATCAAAGCTCCGGTTCGCATATCAATGGCTGAACGAGGAAGCGTGGGTCGTGGTGGACATGGTGGTCGATGGAGCAGCCGTGCAGCGGAGCCCCAAGAAGATATCCATCAGTACGACGCCGTCGCAATATCGAGATAGAGGAGATACGAAGACGGATTCAAATACTCCAGATCCGCTTGGATCGCAGAGAAAGACTTCTCGCGATGAGGGTTCGGATCCGGTTGTTCCAAATGAGGAAAAGGAGTACTATCAAGAGGGGATGGATTCCTCGGCCAAAATCATGGACTTCATGATAGGTATGCAACTCACCATTCGAGGGAAGTCGATAGGAAGATCGAAACTCCGGATGTCGAAGGTAAGGCAAACCCTAATGATTCCGTTGATTTTTGGATTGATACCGTTGGGTGTCAAGAGGTTGTTTTTGTCGGATCTTCAAGTAAGGAAAACCTTGTTGATTGGTCAAAACCCCCTCTGTTTGATGCAAATCCGGAAGAATCGATTGATTCTTGGATTGATATTGTTGGTTTCAATGAGGTTTCTGTGTTCGATTCCTCAAGTCAAGAAGACCTTGTTGATTGGTCTAAACCACCTATGTTTGATGGGTGTCGTGGTGATGCTCCTCCAGCGATGACGTCCGATCTTGTTGATGACGTTGAATCCGTTGTTGAGTCAGAGAAAGAGGCCAAGGAAATAGTTGCTAAGCAAGGGTCAAACTTGGTGTGGACGGTTGAAACGGTTACTATTGGTCTTGGAGTACAAGGACCCGTTTGACACGGATTGCCCCGAATCTACATTCGATATATCTTTCAAAAATTGATTATTGAATTCTTTGTATCAACGCAATTGGCTGATTGGATGGATACTATTACAAGGGCAATAAAGTTTCGAGTTCGTCAAGGACATCAAATTCCTTTTGCGGACGGCGTGCAGATTTTTCGGGGTATAGTTGTGTTCATATCGAAGATATTGACTCGAGGACGAGTCTTTTCTAAGGAGGAGGATGATACAGTATGACTCGGGACGAAGCGGCGGCAAGCAACAAAGCAACACGGCACAAACAAACAGAGGAACCTGGGAGCCGAGGCGGCCGCCCCATGTGAGCCCAGGCGGGCGCCTCAAAGAGCAGCCAAGGCGGAAGTGCAACACGGCAGAATGGGCTTTAGACTTCAACGCTGGCTTGGGTTTTTGGTTTAGAGTTTTATGTTTTATTTTAATGCTTTTATTTTAATATTGAGTAGGGCTATTTGTGTAATTCATCATTTATTAATTAGGGTTTCTAGAATATTCTTAGGATTAGTATTTAAACAATGTTAGGGCTTTTGTATTGAGGCAGTTTTTGATGATTGAATAAAGTAAAGAAAAGCTTCAAGCTTTCATAAATTGTTTCTTGTCAATATCGTTCAGCCGTTCTATTCTCTTAGCCTCCGTTTGCTATCATAAGATTTGGTAAGATTCTTTTTTTTTCTTTTTCTTTTTTTTAAACAGAAAAATCGATTATAAATAAATGATCATTTTTTTTATTTTTTAGTATATTCCTTAAAAAAAGGTTTTGGGATTTATATACACTCTTTCTTTCAAAGAAAATGAATTGGGTATTTTTTTTTTATGTGCATTCCAATTTGATATATTTATTTCTCTTTTATTTTATTAGAATCATTTATTTAAGGAGTATATCTTAACATAATAATTACTATTATATATAATTAAGTTTTTGAACGATTTTAGAATCTTTCAAAAAAAAGATTTTTAGAAAAAAATGTTTGTACCTAAATCAATTAAAAAATCATTCGTCATGATTACTTAAGTTTTTTGTTTCTAACTTTGGGTAAAAATAGGATAGGGGATGGGTTAAGGATTATAATTATTATTAATTATTTATACGATTAATGGGTTGGGTTGAGGTTACAAAAAACAGAATAATGGTAAAATGGGGATTAAGGAAATGTTTTTTACTAACCCTCAATGGATACCGGTCCGAATAATAATCGGCTTCCTCATATTCTTTACGACAGTTACACAAATAAACCACCCTCCATCAAATCAAATGTTGATTAGGAACACCAAAGGTCTCCTGGCCTGATGGTATTGTAGTGGCTTCCCTTCGGGGAGGTCACGAGTTCGATTCCCCTTGGGGGGAATCTTGTGGTTTAATTCTTTCCTAGGGTTTCAGGAGCCTTGGAGTCTCCGGACACATCCGTGCGATTAAGGAAAGCATTCTTTGGGCTTGTACCCTCAGTGTGGGGAGTTCGAATCTTGGCAGGAGCAGCTGGAGCAGCCAAATGGTGTTGTAAGAGTGATGTAAGTGCCACTTTGGCAGGAGCAGCTGGAGCAGCCATTTGGTGATGTAATAGTGATGCAATTGCCTTGTAGGAGGGCTCCCTTGGGGCTCTGGAGTATAAGGGGTGCTGCCACCCTGACTGCATAGGGCACATCCCGCGATTTACCTCCGCCGCATATGCGAGGGGCCGGTACAGTGGTCTCCGTGATTAGTCCGAAGGCCGGGAACCTGGATATCAAAAAAAAAAAAAAAATGTTGATTAGGAACAAAGTAATCATCAGAATATTTGGTATATTTTTTTAATTTTTTTTGGGGAGGGGAGGAGGGCGATTTCATCATTTCTTTAATTTGTGTATTATCACCGTGCCAGTGGCACGGGTAAGAGAATACTAGTATTTTTACAATCTTTGATAACCCGAAGGGTATATTTGGTTACCTCAATTCCGAGCTTAGTTTTGGGATCGGAAGAAAAAGATGAATTTCGTGGAACAAAAATTAAATCTTCCAATTCTAATTCTATGGCTTGGAATTGAACGGCCAAATATACTCATCAAATCAACACAAATCACTCTAATTAACGAACATCAGACAATCACCCGCATCACTTAAAGACCTATGAATCTACGATTGCTTCGAGTTTATTGCAAATAGCCATGGATAAACTGAAAATTACACCAAAGAAAATCGTAGAAGAGGAAGAAATTACGGTTGGAGTAGTTACCACGTTGACAGCCCACTTCTCATCGTTATGAACTTGCGAGTGCCAGAATTCTATGAGCTTATCTATGGTAATCTTAGCTTCGGCCATTGGAAGAGAAGATTGAGAAGACGAACAAGGAAGGAAGAAAGGGAAAGAATGATTGAATGAATCGATCCGTTAGGGTTTTAGGTTTGTGTAAGGTTTTTTGCCCTTTTTATACGGCATGCGCAGGTCGGCAAAAAGTGATTGTGATCGAGGCAAAATTACTGAAATAGCCTCCTAATATTTACAGATTACTCCCTTCTATAATATCGGCATTTTATTTTTAACTCTTCAAACTAGGGCGATAAGTGGTTCGATTCAAATCGCGGTTCAAAATCGAACCAAACAAAAATCATACGATTTAGTTTGGTTTTCAAGCAATAGTGATTTGGTTCGATTTCAAAAATTGTCAAACCGTGTTGTTCGGTTTGGTATGTGGTTTGAACCCCCAAACCACGGTTCGAGATCGAACCACCAAACCGAACCAATAAACCAAACCATCAAACCGTTCGATATTAACCGTAGATATGCATATTTTTCATTTTCACCTTACATTTAGTTTTGAAAACCCCTAATTCTATTCATAGGTTTTAGCCCATAACCCTTTTTTATTTTGGTTAATTTTCTTTTAATATTGTTAATTCACTATTTAACACATACACAAGTAATTAAATAACATGTTTTTATTATAAATATTGAAGCACAATTTCAAGTTGTGTTTAAATACTGAATATTTTAGGTATGTTATGTCTGAAAATTTAAACAAACATGACAATAAATTGTGTAGTCTGAAACCATATCTATAATCTATAATTATATAAAGAGGGAAGTGCATAAGAGCACTCATTTTCCCTCCAAAACAAAGATGATTCTAGAATTTAGCTATTTCAAGTGCACCAATTTCAAAGTAATGTAGAAGATCTTTAATTGCTTCCTTCAAGTAGCCAATAATTTAATTAATGATTAATGCTTTCTCAAATTTTCTTAATTACTCATTTCTCTCTTTTTAAAGATCACCTTCACCCAATTCCACACTCTTGCACCTTTTTTATCCTCCTCCCCAATATCACATTCATAAAACTGTTTTCACCTACAAACAATCAATTTTGAATATTTCTTCATGATAAATTCTGATGCTGTCCAATAATAACGGTTGGGCCTGACCCAAATATATTAGCGAGAGAGTAACCAGTGGGCCCAAAAGTGGGATACGACCCAAGAAGGAGATGAGATTACAGGCGACCCAAAGAGGATCATAGGAATGCGAGACAGGAAATATCCCGCTAATATCGTTAAGAAGAGGGAAAATCAAGATAGTAAATAGCGACATATTATGAGGAAAGCTGGCGATAAAGACTAAAGGCGAGACATGATGGCGAGGCGAGACATGATAGTAAGTGACCTTATCCGGCGAGATAGGGATCCCAGTTGATGTTCACCAGAGGCGGCATATAAATATCTATCAAGTGGGACCCATTAGACGGTTATGCATTGGGATTGATAATCACGTGTTGAGGGTTTACTTTATAAAAGACCAATGATGTGGTGACACGTGGCAGGAGGCATGAAATGTGAGGATGTCACATGCAAGGCACGAGGATAAAGGGTATAAATAAGAGATGAAGGCTGGAGTAAAAAGGTACGTCCATTGATACACACATAGCCACCTTCAATATTGTTAGTTTACCTTTCTTTCAAGCAAACACTTATCCTCACGCCGGAGGGGCTTACGCCGGAGCCGCCCCCGGCTTAGTTAACGTTTGAGTGTGTGCAGATTAGTCGGAGAAGAAGGAGCCGGAGATATCGAGGATAGACTACAACGGTGAAGTTGCTCTTGAGGAAGATCCTGGCAACATCAATTGGTTCCGTTGCCGGGACCTGTTTTCTCTTCAAGGATTGAAGTTTCGTCGGCGGTGGCTTGAGATCGAGGGAGCTCTGTTCTGAGATTGTGAAGGTGGGTCGTGTTGTGGACGATTCAAGCGGAGTATTGAATTTACCGGTTGAGTTGACGTTATTGGCAATTTGTAAGAGGAATTTTGTTGTTCTTATTGTTGGTGGAAGCGAGTGGCGTTTGTTTTGTTGTTAAAATCAATTGGTGTTTTTGGTTTGAATAGTTGGAAAGGGTAATTTTGTCTAACTGAGTTGGTGTAAATTCCTGTTTTTTAGAGTATTTGTAGGAGTTGTGTTGAATTCAAAATTGTTTGTTTAGATTTGTTCAAATCTGGGTTTGGTTGTGAAAGTTTGAAGTTGGAATTTCTGAAGTTGTTTTGTTTCGAATAGCTTTGATTTGGGTGTTTTTGGTGGTAAGGTGTAGTTGAAGTCTTTGTTGAAGATTTTTGGAAAGTTTTGGTGTTGAAGAAAGGTTTTATTACTGGGTTTATTATTGTTTGTTTCTGGGTTTCTGAGCAAGATCTTCAAATCTTCATAAGATTTGCAGGTTTTCGTGGTTGAAGTTCATAAGTGTGATTACGTAAGTGGAAAGAATGTCAACACCAGAGAAGAATATGGTAGTGGGCCAGAAGACTGTAGCGGGAAGGAACATTGTCACTCCAATTTCTGGGTTTGGGAATATCGGTATGGGTGGAGCGAGAGATACTTCTTCCTCGCAGCAAGTAATCCCGGAAGAGATGGAGCGAGATACTGGCGACGAGAGAGAGAGGAATGTAATGCCGCCACCACAAGAGGAGGAAGTAGAGAATGAGGAAGAAAGTTTGAGGATCCATAACACTTTGATCTTGCAATTGATTGAAAACAACAAGCGACTAAGGGCGATGAAGAAGAAACCTACTCCAATCCCGCAGGGATTTTTAACGGCGACTATAGAGGGAGATAAGGGAGCAAATAAGGAGGTAATCGTAGTGAATGATGAGCAAGAAAAGGAAGTAGAGCCTGAGAAGCCAAAAGAAGCAGAAGCGAGAATAGAAGGGTCGCAAAAGCGAATAGAAGGGTCACAAAAAAGAAAAGCGGGAGAGTACATGGAAAATGGAAGAAAGATTAAAGTTTATCATTGGCCACACACTTCCCAAGTGTCGTCCCTCTATTGTGAAGAAGAAGATGGTGATACTGCGTCAAATGATGCAGAAGATGGCGAGAAAGAGGTGAGAAGTTTCAAAGATTCCGAGAAACCCAAGGCGGTAGAAAAAGGGAAGGGTATAGGAGTTAGTCGTTTTGGAGAAGAAGACGGTTTCAGGAAGCAGATGGCCGAGATGGCAAGGAGATTGGCAGAGCTGGAAAGGGGTGGTGTAGTTGATAATGAGAAGGACTCCTTTGTCGCTCCGTTTGCTAGATATATCCAGGAAGCTGAGCCAGCTCCAGATTTTCGTTTGCCCGCTCTATCCAAATATGCCGGAGTCACCACCGCCAGAACTCATGTAGCAGGATTTGAGGTCACAATGGCGATTTTGACTAAGGATGATGCTTTATTATGTAAGACTTTTGCTAGCACCTTGGAACTTCAAGCTTTGGATTGGTTTGTGCAGCAGCCTGTTAATTCCATATTGGGGTACCAAGACTTCAAGAGAAAGTTTTTGGCGAGATTTGGATCAGTGGGAGCTCAACCAGTAGCGCTGCAGGAGTTGATTGGGATTAAACAAAAGACGGGAGAAGGCCTTGTTACTTACACCAACAGATTTTTGCTAATTGCCAATCAAATTGCTGAGATTGATCCCAAATATGTTATAATGATGTATATGTCGGGTCTGTTATCCGAGTCATTCAGGAGGGAGTTAAGGATGAGATTACCTGCGACTTTGAGCGAGTTACATGAGAGGGTCAAAGCGTATTGTGGTGGCGAGGATATTGATGAAGGAGTTTCTAACACTGGAAAGAAAAGTGTTAAGGATAGGATTGAGTATGTAAAGGAAGGGAATGCCGCTCAACAAGGAGGTCGAGGGAATCCCGCTGGCGGTAGAGGCGGAGGTCGCATTGGAGGTCGCAATGGAGGGCAAAATGGAGGTCGTGGAGTTAGGAGGATTGTAAGGTTTACAAGGTTAACTGCTACACCAAGTGAAATTCTGCGGGCTGTTGATTTGCCACCACCTTTTGAAATGAATGATCTCGGGAGGATTAACATGAATCAATATTGTAATTATCATCGGGACAGGGGTCATGAGACTGACAATTGTTATAATTTGAAAAGAGTAATTCAAAAGAAGGTTGAAAGGGGTGAGTTGCAAGAGTATGTATGGCAAGAGCCAAATGGGGCGGCTCAAGGAGGAAACGGTAACAGGAATGAAATTTTGGTGATTCACGAGCCCACAAGCATTACTTGCTTAAGTAATCAGATTATGTCGCTATCCCATACTTGTCACATTCCCGCCTATCCACCCAGTGAAGAAAGGATGATCGGTTTTCAAGGCGAGAGTTGGCTTTAACGCCAAGTCATGGATGCCAACCAATTGTAATCTCAATCGCCCCGAGGAACAGTATTTTGCATCGGGTTTTAGTAGATTACGGAGCAAGCCGAAATATTCTCTATTATGATGCTTTTAAAAAGATGCGATATACGAGAGGCCAATTTGGTGCCGTATAAAGGTTTTTTGGAAGGATTTACAAACCACGGCTGTGCGGGTTAAGGGGACGATTTCTTTGGCGGTAGAGATAGGAGAAGATGAGAAGGTGAGAACTCGCACCGTGGAGTTTATGGTTATTGACTTGGTGTCACCTTATAATGCTATCGTGGGTATTCCCTTTATGCAAAGCTTTGAGATGGTGGTATCTATCCCGCATCAGCGGGTCAAGTTTCCTACGGCAAAGGGGATAGCATGTTTGAAAAGTGAGGTGAAGGAAGTTATTCGAAGAAGATTGAAATGCAAACGGCGGCTAGAGCAAGTACAAGTTCACTTTCTACTTGCCTTGGATCTGTGCGGGATGCGAGAATAAATACGATCACCGACTTAGGGGGATGTGAGAGTTGGGAGGAGACAGAAAGTATGAAAAATAAGTCGGCAATCATAATTATTGAGGAAAGAGTAGGGGATGAAGTTATGCAGGAAAGAAGTGATGGGCGAGATGTAGAGACAGAAATGATGCAAGAAAAGTCAGAAAAGAATTTGATGGCTTTGATGGTGATGCAAGCAGAGATGGCCTGGTCTAGATCTACAGAATTTGTCAAAATGAGAGAGCCCCGTATTGAAGAGATAGTGGATTCGGATAGTGAAGAATGTGATGAAGAGATCATGATGGACACCCCTGAGAGCATGTCGCTTGCCGGGAGAGAAAAGGGGGAAAGTAGCGGTAAGAGGATAAAGAGATGTGTCGATCGGAGGAAGGCGGCTGAAATGGAAATAGATACATTGCAAATACGGGATGAGCCTGATATTCAGGCGGCAGAAGAATTGGAAGAAGTGATTGTGAATGACGAATACCCAGAGCAGAAAGTTAAAATTGGGAAACAATTGAAAAAGGATGAGCGAGATATGCTGATTGATTTTTTGCGAGATAACATTGTTGTATTTGCTTGGAAACCTGAGGATATGTGCGGAGTTGATGAGAAGGTCGCCTTACACTGTTTAAATGCTGATCCAAATGTAGAGCCTTTTAAGCAGAAGGTGAGATACCTGTCGGCGGAAAAGGAGAAAGCGGTGATTGGAGAAGTGGAGAAGTTATTAAAGGCGGGAATCATTGAAGAAATCACTTATCCAATCTGGCTAGCTTGCCCAGTCATGGTGTTGAAGGCAAACAAGAAGTGGAGGATGTGCATAGACTTCACAGATCTGAATACGGCATGTCCCAAGGATTGTTATCCTTTGCCAAAGATTGATAGATTGGTGGACTCTATTGCGGGACACAAGGTGTTTAGTTTTATTGATGCTTACTCAGGGTATCATCAGATCAAGATGCTTGAAGAAGACAAGGCTAAAACAGCCTTCAGAACTCCCCTTGGAAATTTTTGCTATAAAATGATGCCTTTTGGCTTGAAGAATGCTGGGGCGACATACCAAAGGATGGTCAACAAGATTTTTAAATCGCAGATTGGAAGGAATGTCGAAGCTTATATTGACGATATGGTAATCAAAACCAAGGGGAGGATCATTTGGCGGATCTGACTGAGACTTTTGAGAATTTGAGAAGGAATTCCATGAAGCTTAATCCAAGTAAGTGCACCTTTGGAGTAACGGCGGGAAAGTTTTTGGGATTTCTAGTAAATCGCACTTGTGGGATAGAGGCAAATCCGGAGAAGATCCAGGCGTTAATTGATATGAAGTCGCCCAAGACCATTCAAGAAATTCAGAGGTTAAATGGTAGGGTGATAGCTTTGGGACGATTTGTGTCGCGGTCGGCTGAGAAATGTTTGTCGTTCTTCAAAGTATTGAAAGGAGATCAAAAGTTTTCTTGGGATGCAAAGTGTGAAGAAGCGTTTCAAAAGGTAAAGGAGTATTTGGGAAAGCCGCCCATCCTATGTAGCCCAGAAGAAGGAGACCATTTATATGTCTATTTGGCGGCTTCTGATTTAGCAAAGGCAGCGCGGTATTGATAAAGGAGGATGGTGGCATGCAAAAGCCGGTGTATTATGTTTCCAAGGCATTAAGTGAAGTAGAGGCGAGATATTTTAATGCCGAAAAGTTGGCTTATGCTTTGGTGATTGCGACGCGGAAGTTAAGGGCTTATTTCTTATCTCATCCACATTATCGTGTTGACCAATGCGCCCTTGAGGAAGATTTTACAATGTACTCGATTCAATGGGAAGGCTTTTAAAATGGTCGATTGAATTAACGGAGTTTGATATTCGCCTGAGGCAAGAAAGGCGATTAAGGCGCAAAGCCTTTGGCGGACTTTATTCTCGAAACTTCATTTACGTATGAAAGGGAGGAGATAGAGACTCAGTGGGGCCAAGAAAAGGAAGGCTAAGTCGCAGACCCCGAGATGGAAGAGGAGCGAGAAAGACCCGAAGGATGTTAGGAACTGTTTGTTGATGGATCCTCGCCAAAGATAAAGGAGGAGCCAGGATTTCATTAAGTTCGCGAAAAGGATTGCATGTACGAGAAGGCCCCGAGGTTTAAGTTTAATATGACAAACAACCAGCGAATATGAGGCGTTGGTGGCGGGATTGGAGCTATGCCGAGATATTGGAGTAAAGCAAATAGTTGCCCATTCTGATTCTCGCTGATTGTCAACCAAGTAAAGGAGTAGTTACGGAGTAGTGAGTACAATTTTGGCAAAATATTGTGAAATGGTAAGACGGATATTGCAGAAGCTTTGATTATTGGGAGCCGGTGCGGATTGATAGAGTGAAAATGAGCGAGCCGACATGTTGAGCAAGGCCGCTTGTGACAAAATAGAGGAGTTGCCCAAGAAGGTGGTAGTGGAATTTATTGAAGAGCCGGCATTTGAAAGGCCGCCGATAATGGAGATTGAAGCGGGCGAAAAGATTGGGTATGCGAAATGAAAGACTATTTGGAAAAGGAAGAGTCGCCTCAAGAAGAAGATAGGGCGAAGATTGTTAGAAAAATGTCGCCAAGGTTTACTGTACAGATGGGATCTTATACCGCAAGTCTTTTCGCGACCGTTGATGAGATGCGTAGAGCCGTGAAAGGTGGATAATGTTTTGTTCGAAGTACATGAGGGCGTTTGCGGAGAGCCATCCAGAGCAAGAACTTTGGCTAATAAAATCATGTTCCATGGGTATTACCGTCGACATTGAAGAAAGATGCGGAGGAATATGTGAGGAGATGTGATCGGTGCCGACATGCTAACATTCCTAGGCGGCCAGCGGCGCACCCCCAATTATAGCAAACTTGGCCCTTTGATATGTGGGGGATAGACCTTATAGGACCTTTCCCCAAGGCCAAAGGAGGAGCACGAGATGGTGGTGGTAGCTATTGATTATTTCACTAAATGGACGAAGCAAGAGCATTAACTTCTACCACCGAAGACCGATTATCGATTTGTAATGGAGGAAATCCTATGTCGCCATGGAATGCCGCGGGCAATCATTTCGATCACGGGCCGCAATTTAGAAAAAGTTTCACGGTTTTGCGAGAATTTGAATATCAAACATTGGCAATCCGCAGCAGTATAGGCCGCAATGCAACGGACAAGTAGAGGCCGCTAACAAGCAAGTTCTGGAGATTTTGTGTAAGAACTTAGAGAAGAGAGGAGGAGCTTGGTTGGAAGAGTTGTCCACAGCTTTATGGTATGTTAGAACGACAGTGAAAGGATCAACTGGCGAGACTGCCTTCGCTTTAACTTACGGCTCAGAAGCAATGGCTCCTGCTGAGATGGGTTTGCCTACCCATAGAGTAACTTATTATGACGAGATAATGAATGGCGACAGAAGGTGCTTCGAGCTAGACCTGAGTGATGAGAAGAGGCTTAGAGCGAGAATGAGGATGATTAATTACAAGCAGAGGATGAAGGCACAACACGACAAGCGAGTAAAGAAGAGGTCATTCAATGTAGGAGATTGGGTGTTGAGAAGCCGTGAAGTTAAAGGCGCGGCAGCGGGATTTGCCAAGCTAGATCCAAAATGGGAAGGTCCCTTCCAGATCGCTAAGATTGTGCGAGAAGGGACTTATCACTTGAAAGAAGAAGGCGGCAAAGATGTCCCGAATGCATGAAGCGTTGATCATTTAAAGAAATATTACCATTGAAGTGATGAGGGTAATTTACTTATTTTATTCTTATGAAAGTTTTTTCATATTCATTTTGATGAATCTATGAACTTTTTAATCATGAAGGAAAGCCATATGTTTTATGATTCTAATAGAAGATATATACGTTGAATTTGTTTTAATACAATGAAAGCATGAAATTTTATTCCTCGTATGTGTCTTACATGGATTAAATTTTATAGTTATGTATGATTAGTCGCCAATAACATGGTAGATAAATCGCTTAAGAGTAAAGTTGCCTAAAGACAACTTCACTTTTTCGATGGGAGTATATGTGTATGGTGATATCTCGCTAAAGGTAAGAAGGCAAAGAGTTTTTGATGAATTATCAAAACAATATTTGATGAGTTATTGAAACAAATGTATACATGTTGAAAGTCGACGGACTATAAATGTTGAAAGTCGACGGACTATAAATGTTGAAAGTCGACGGACTATAAATGTTGAAAGTCGATGGACTATAAATGTTGAAAGTCGACGGACTATAAATGTTGAAAGTTGACGGACTATAAATGTTGCGAGTCAATATAAGTCGTGATAAATGATGCGAGTCAATTTATGGATGATGAAAAATGTAAGAGTCTATGGATTATAAAAATGAAAGTCTCTGAACTATGAATGAGGAAAAGGTTTATCTCGCATTAAGGGCATGAACATAAGTCGCTATGAAAGATATTATTCTCTCGCTGGAATAACAAAGGAAAGATGAGGCAAAAAGAAGGAAATTATTTTAAGTATGAGGCAAAAGAAGATCAAGAAAGGGTTAGAGCCAGCGACAGGATGAGTCGCACAATATGCTTATAAGTAAAGTCGCCTAAAGACGACTTCACTTTTTCGATGGGAGTATATGTGTATGGTACCTGTCGTGCAAAAGAGATTTTTTGATAAACTATCAAAACAATGAGTGACGAGACAAGTAAAGCATAAAAGTAAAGGGGGCAAGCACAAAGGCTGCAAATGTACAATGTTCAAAAGGCACGCAGGCCCCAAAAAGAAAAGAGAATAAATTGTTTAGCCATCAAGGCAAGTTACAAAAACTGTTCAAAATAAGTTGAGTATCAAGGAAGAAATAGATCAGACATTGGGCTCAGTTGGCGGAATGACTTGACTAGAGCTTGAAGTCGCTAAGGCACGAGCTTTGGCATCATCTAGTTGTTTATGCTTATGCTCAAGAAGGTTATTCCACAAAGCAACGGCATTGGGAACTTGGGCAGGAGGAGGTCTCCATGGCGACTTACCCAATAAAGCGTCTTCTTCAGCCAGGTCGGCGAGCTCCTCTGGAGTAAAGGGAACTAAGGGGTGGCCACGGCGACATGCCTCGCTAAAGATCGGCTCACGATCCCCAATGTGCAAGCCTCTCAATTGTGATAAGCGGGAATGTCATTAATATCGAGCTCGCTGCGGCTCGCATAACTTGAAGGAAGTACAGGTTCCCAATGTCAGCAATGTCATCAGTTAGTTGAGCCACATCAGCGTTCAGAGCAGTAATCTCGGCATTCTTCCCAGTCAGTTCCTCTTTCAGCCTAGTAATCTCGTCTTGTAGAGATCGAGTGTCAGCCGCATGAGTTTCCTTCAAAGATTCATTCTCGTTTCTCAGCTTGGCGACATTCTCTTTAGCGGAATCAAGTTCAGTAGTAGACGCGGCGAGATTAGAAGTAGCGGCGTTGAGATCAGAGAGAGTGTGATCGAGCTGATTTTGGGAAGTTGTCAGGTCAGTTTTCAACTTGTCGCACTCTTTTTCCAAGTTTTTGATCGTAACATCTCGCCTCGTAAGCCTACCCTTCAGGACATCCTTGTCGCGCTTCAATTTGGCCGACTCATTTTCAAGGCGAGTGTTTGCCTCACTAATGCCTGTGATAGAAGATCCTAACTGGGGAAAGGTAACAATTAAAAGTTAAAAGGCAGTTGAGAATAAGGTTAAGATAAGATAAGGAAGGAAAGAAAAACTAACCAATGAAAAATAGAAACCAGCCTGGCAGGCGGCATGAGCGGGATCCATTTGGGCGACATTTTGAACTTGTATTTGGTCACTAGCTCTGATTAAGGCCGAGCTACCCAGCATATATTCTTCCGCGCTCCTAGTTTCTTCAATCAACCCCTTTATGCGGGGGACTTTGGCGATTTCTTTGCTAAGCTCAAAGAGCCCAACAAAATCAAGGGGCTTAGAGAAATTTTCTTGCAACCAGCTTGGAGAAGGAAGAGCGGAAGAAGTGCTAGGGGCGGGAGGAGTTGAAGGGGAACTGGAAATGATTGTTAAATCACAAACTTCTGTCTCGCGATGAGGAGAAATTTCAGTTTGTTGAGGCTCAGTAAGGTTAACCTCCAGAGAAGAAGTATTGGATAGAACAGGATCAGAGGTGATGATTTCAGTATTTTCAGTCGCTGAGGCGACATTTGTTGGCGGGACAACATCGGGTGAAACGGCGATTTCAGTTGTTGGTAAAATAGAAGTTGGGGGGATATCAGTTTCTGTAGAGGGAGGATTTGAATCAGTGATAGGGTTTGCCGGGATATTTACCGGGGAAGCTGGAGCGACATTGGTTGTTACAGAGGCGACTCTTTTTTGTCGCTTGGCTCGTACAGCTTGGTTAGTGGGCCTGGCTCTGTTTTTAGCCGTGTTTTGAGCTCTTTCCAAAGCAATCTCTTCAGCATCTTTTCCGTCGCGAGAAATTGGCAAAGGAAGATTTTCAGGAAGAAGGGCAAGTGCAACGCCGCGAGCATTGGCCAGTTGTTTTCGTCTTTTGTCAGTCTCAGTTGGCGGCTTGACGACTGTCCATTGATTTAGCTCGATGATCTGAAATCAAATAAAAGGAAGTCAAGAGGAAGTCAAGAGTTAAAGCAATTCAAGGGTGAGTCAAAGTAAAGAAAAGATAAGGTTAAAAAGGAAACATACAAAGAGCAGTATTCATGGCGGTACAATGACGTGAACCCTTGCAGGATTGGCATTCATGGGCATACTGGTTGCCAGAGTGTCGCTCCCATCCGTCAAAGTAGACATGGCTTATTGGTACTCGGGGCGGGACTCTAGGCAAGTTGTCCGCAAGACCAACTCGGTCTAATAATTCCCTATCTCGCAGAATACCTCTCCAAGAAATAAGAGGTTGGGGAATATCGGCGACGAGTTCTCAGGTAAGACAAGCAAGGAACGAATGTCGTTATAAAGGGCAGTGTCGCCAACAGTAGAAGCTTCTTTGGATTCAATTTGGGGATTGATAGGATGAAGGTCAGCGGGATGAGACCATCCGACGCGAGAAACAACGAAGAGAGGGTCATCCATCCAATCATGAACTTTGGTAGGCAGTGGAGTAAGGATCTTGGGACCCCTATGGTATTGGAGAGAAAGGCCGGTTTCCATTATGTCGTTGGGGAGTTGGTTGGTTTGTTTGTACCCAGTAAACAAAGAAATCAGAGCAGTGACTGTGGGTTCTTTTCGCAGAGAGCGACAAATGGTGATGAAGGAAGTTATTATTCTTATGGCATTTGGATGAATTTACATTATCATGGCTTGGGCCTTGTATAGGAATTCACAAAGAAAAGGATCAAAGGGGATCCTAAGGCCGGCTTTAAGTTGAGAAGGAAAGATTACTATGCCCTCCCTCATTTCTCTTAAGTAGGCAAGGGAGAGATCTCCCTGATAGTCAGAAATGCGATATACTGAGCTATCAATATGGTATGTCCTATGCCAGTCGGTAATAGGGTTGGGAATCAGGGAGTCCGTGTGCAGGGCGAGGAAGATCCGCTTCGGCATGCGCGGGATTAGTAAAGAATGTACCTTCTTGAAGAGCGAGATTTTGAGCCCGGTGGGAGGATTGTTGGAAGCCGCCAGCGGGAGAAGAAGTTGCTTGACCGGCCATGTCGCGAGGATTCTTGGAAGAAGAAGAAGAAAGGATTGATTTATAATGTGTTCTACGTTTGGAAAAAGGATCAGCGATACAGCGGGATTCAGATGAGTCGCTTAAAGGGGGATTATATTTGTCTTTGATAAATCGAACCAATTGATTGCTAGAAGGAAAAATGTGCGACATAGGGGCTGAAAGAGGAAGGAAAAAACGGCCTTGGATTTCAAGGGAATCAATCAGTGAAGGATCCACCCAGTGTTCAACTAAAAACCTAACTATGTCAACCTTGGGTAATCTCGCCCAAGTAGTTCGCAGGCGTCTATAAAAGCCGCCTGAAACCTGACAGCGACCGTATCTAACTACTTTGGCACAGTTTTTGTATCTCGCCATGAAGAGCAGTTTGGGGAAAATTGTTTTTAAGGAATAAAAGGAAATGCACAATTCAAATAGACGGGCAAAAAGGGGATATCAAAATGTGAAGGTTAAAGAATGCGAAGGGTTTTTGGAAAAGTTACCTGATGAAAATGTAATCTTGGTCGGAAAAGATGAAGCGTCACCGGGAAAGATGAACAGACGCCGGAGACAATGGTCGAATCTTGGGATTAAGGAATAATGCACCAAATCACTTCTAAAATAGGTAAATATGAAAGGAATAAAGGTCAAGAAACAAGTTTGGGCAAGAAATCAGTGATTGGACGGTGAAAGATGAAGAAGAACAGTCGGAATCAATATTGGGTTCGCCGGAGTTTGAGAAGGCTCAAGCAAGGTTGAAGAAGGGAAGAAAGAGGAATGAGGGTTATGATTTGGGTATTTATATGAGAGAGGGTTTTAAGGAAATGATTGATGTGACATTTGGGAAAAAAAAAAAAACTTTCAAATTTTCCCTCACAAATCTGGCACGATTCCCAAATGACGGCCCGTTCAAATCCTAAGGGACACGTGTATGGAGGGGGATTTACAATGGTAACTTCTTGAAGAAGGATGTATGTGTCGCAGAATAAGGAGGCATTAAACATAAAGTTTTCGGCGAGACCATAAATGAATCTCGCCATAAACTTAGGGGCTTCGTCTTTGTCAATAATAATGGTTGGGCCTGACCCAAATATATTAGCGAGAGAGTAACCAGTGGGCCCAAAAGTGGGATACGACCCAAGAAGGAGATGAGATTACAGGCGACCCAAAGAGGATCATAGGAATGCGAGACAGGAAATATCCCGCTAATATCGTTAAGAAGGGGGAAAATCAAGATAGTAAATAGCGACATATTATGAGGAAAGCTGGCGATAAAGACTAAAGGCGAGACATGATGGCGAGGCGAGACATGATAGTAAGTGACCTTATCCGGCGAGATAGGGATCCCAGTTGATGTTCACCAGAGGCGGCATATAAATATCTATCAAGTGGGACCCATTAGACGGTTATGCATTGGGATTGATGATCACGTGTTGAGGGTTTACTTTATAAAAGACCAATGATGTGGTGACACGTGGCAGGAGGCATGAAATGTGAGGATGTCACATGCAAATGCAAGGCACGAGGATAAAGGGTATAAATAAGAGATAAAGGCTGGAGTAAAAAGGTACGTCCATTGATACACACATAGCCACCTTCAATATTGTTAGTTTACCTTTCTTTCAAGCAAACACTTATCCTCACGCCGGAGGGGCTTACGCCGGAGCCGCCCCCGGCTTAGTTAACGTTTGAGTGTGTGCAGATTAGTCGGAGAAGAAGGAGCCGGAGATATCGAGGATAGACTACAACGGTGAAGTTGCTGTTGAGGAAGATCCTGGCAACATAAAATTCTTAATTTCTAAGATGGGCAGAAGTCTAAAATGACAGTTAATTTGCTAAGCATATTCTAAGGAGAAATAACAATAGCTATTGATTTATCGAATTATTTAGACCAACTTTTTTATATTTTCTTTATTAAAAAAAAAAAAAGAGACTACTTATACTACAATAATGCTACTAATTACCCCTCTGAATCACATAAAATGATATTTTTTCTTTAATTTTATTCAGCCACTTCAATTTAAGTAATTGTTTTTTGGGAAAAAATTATATTCATTGTAAAAAAAAAATATTTTGCACTTTCCTTATTTGTATAAATTTGTTGTCACAACTTTTTATCCGTGCGTTTAACGCACGGGTGCTACACTAGTCTATAATTATATAAAGAGGGAAGTGCATAAGAGCACTCATTTTCCCTCCAAAACAAAGATGATTCTAGAATTTAGCTATTTCAAGTGCACCAATTTCAAAGTAATGTAGAAGATCTTTAATTGCTTCCTTCAAGTAGCCAATAATTTAATTAATAATTAATGCTTTCTTAAATTTTCTTAATTACTCATTTCTCTCTTTTTAAAGATCACCTTCACCCAATTCCACACTCTTGCACCTTTTTTATCCTCCTCCCCAATATCACATTCATAAAACTGTTTTCACCTACAAACAATCAATTTTGAATATTTCTTCATGATAAATTCTTAATTTCTAAGATGGGCAGAAGTCTAAAATGACAGTTAATTTGCTAAGCATATTCTAAGGAGAAATAACAATAGCTATTGATTTATCGAATTATTTAGACCAACTTTTTTATATTTTCTTTATTAAAAAAAAAAAAAGAGACTACTTATACTACAATAATGCTACTAATTACCCCTCTGAATCACATAAAATGATATTTTTTCTTTAATTTTATTCAGCCACTTCAATTTAAGTAATTGTTTTTGGGAAAAAATTATATTCATTGTAAAAAAAAAAAATATTTTGCACTTTCCTTATTTGTATAAATTTGTTGTCACAACTTTTTATCCGTGCGTTTAACGCACGGGTGCTACACTAGTTCTAATTAATGGTTTAAGCAATGTTCTATTTCATGTTTTAAACCGTGGTTTGAATTGTAGTTTAAACACCCGGTTTGAACCGTAAAATCAAACCGCAGTTCCAACCAAACCGAACCAAACCATGGCGGTTTGATTCAGTTCGGTTTGAAAAAAAATTTATGGTTCGGTTCGATTTGAGATTTTTCCAAACCGATAACTAGTGGTTCGATCCGTAAATTGGCTCAAACCGAACCATTTACACCCTTACTTCAAACAGAAGTGTTGCAATTTGTAAATAAGTAATCTCCTCGTTTCCGTTTCATTTATATCGGTCACATTTTCTTTTTGTTTATACCATTATTTTTGGCCACTTATAAAACCCTATGCACATTGATAGCTCACTTTTCCATACATTCTTGCATAATTACGAATTTTACAACCTTTTACCACAGTAGATAATTAAAGCAAGAGTATACAGAAAATATGTAAAATGTTAAGTTAGATAAAGTATTTACTATACATTCTTAATTCTTGAGCAGCTATCAACAAAAATTGGATTATTCTCTTGAATCAAAGAATCATCATATATGCAAATATAAATACAAAAACACCTCGTTTACGAGACACGCTGCATGATGGAATCCACCAAATACGTAAAGAGTAATTGAACAAAATGTGCGATAATGAAGAACAAAAAAGCTGAATGTACTACAATTATCGAGAAAAAGAGAACACCATCTTCATGGTCAAAATTTGCTTAAAGGTAAATTTTTTTAGCTACTCTGCAGATACAGCAGCCTTATTTGTTCCACCTTGTTTGCCAAATCTCCCACCTCCATTTTGATCAACCCGTTGATAGCTTTCACCATTGCGCGCATTAGGAGGACCCTTGGGCCGGCTCGAGAACTCACCTTGATTTCTGTACTCATTCCTGCCATAACCCCTTCCCCCAAGGTTACCACGTCCTCTAAAATTGTCATTTCGGAATCCACCCCTTCCTGGAGGATACCTTCCTCTCCCTCCGCTTCCAACTGCAAGTTTAAAAAATTAAGGCATTTTGTCAGAGGCAACTGGGAAATTTCAGAACATGTGACAAGTTTCCTTTCATTATGCTCACTCCCCACCCTACTCTTATGCTTGAAGTTCTTGTGTTTCCTTTTTTTTTTCTTTCTTTTGAGACTATAAAGTATGTGAAGTTGGTTTAACTAACCTCGTGTGGTAGTTCTCTTCTCCTGCACAGCCACTTGCCGATTTCCAATTGTTATAGGCGCCGCCTGAAATAAATTTAAAACATTTGAATTATGAAGCCAGAAAGGAAATGATTGTAATACAGTCCAGATATGGCAACAATGAATGCATGTATACTAGACCCTAAAAAGAGTGTAAACCAATCAACTCTCAACAGGGAATGTTATGTATAATCCCTCCGTCCGAAATAATCTTCCCACTTTTTTGTTGTTGTTACGAGAGTACTTTGAGCAATAAATTTAGGTTGATTTAATTCTAAAACTTGTTATTGATACACCATTATAAATACTATCAATAAAATTTATAGATGTTATTAGGATAATTAATTTAACCTGAAATTATTGCATAAAATACCTTCGTATTAAGACAACACAATGGTGCACCCTAAGTTCTGAAAGAAAATAAGAAACAGCGAAAAAACGTGCTACAGTTGAAGTCCAGCCAGAGATTGAGAAAACTTCTAAACTAACAAGAAGAAATGTTAGTGTGTGTGTGTGTGTGTGAGAGAGAGAGAGAGAGACTAAGTGAGACAATAGAATGGGAGGCCGATCCACCCCCCCCTCCAAAAAAAAATAGAGATGTGCCGTATGAAATCCAAGCAAGTTTCTACCATGAGTCTCCACTTACAATCTATGATGCTCGCACTCTTTGATTTACCTCACCGGACCCTTGCCAACAACACTAAAATATGAGTGTCCGACACGGGTACGGCGGGGTAAACCAAAGAGTCCAAGCATCAGAGCTTACAAGCAAGTGTGCTTGACATGGTAAAGAATGAAGCATGAAGACAACATCAGCAAGAATTTTACAGCTATTGATCTACTCTGACTAGGGGCAGATCTATGCCTGGACCAGTGTGGGCCATGGCCTACACTGGTGGGCCATGGCCTACACTGGATTTTTCTAAAAAAAGTTGCCGGAGTATTTTTTAATAAATATATAATATGTTGTCATTGTTACAAAAAAGGATATCTGGCCTAATGGAAAGATGGATGCTCATGCATATAGAGGTTACAAGTTCGATTCCTTGCCACTGCCTGTAAAATCTTTTCTCCTTTCTTTAAAGTCACTTCTACTTTTACCATTCTTTTTCTCCAAACAAATAGCAAAATAAAATTCTAAAATACTCTTTTCCACTCTCTTTTTAAAGCCACCTCTACCCCCTCCCCCCCTTTCTCTGAAATTAAAACTAAGACGACAACAACAACAACAACAACAACAACAACAACAAAGCCTTACGGGGGGGGGGGGTGTTTTAAAAAAAAAAACAACAACAACAAAGCCTTAGTCCCAAAATAATTTGGGGTCGGCTAACATGAATCCTCATAAAATACTCTTTAAGTGAAGCTGAAGCCCTATTCATTTTTAGGATGTTTTCTCTCATAATAACAAATTAAATTCTAAAATTCTCTTTTGAAATAAAGATCTATTCGTTTTTGAGATGTTTAAAAAGAATTATTTACTTATAGTATTTTTTATGGTCGGGATAAAATCATAAATGCTTCTTCCGTAAAAAATAAAATAAGAGTATTCTTTTCAATATGTTTTAAAACAATTTTTTGTTCTAAAAATTTTCGATGTTTGGTATAAAAATTTTAAGTTTATGTAATTGTTAGAATAAGAAAATGTTAATAAAATGTCAAATATATTTTAGTATTATAAACTTTATTTTATCATTTTTTCTTTTTAAATTTCATAATTTACGTCATAGGAAAAATAATAGTTAGAATATTGTTAGTAGGCGAATATTTTTGGCATGGATCTGCCATTGACCTTCATTATAGTTAAAACCCCGATGTTCCAGAAAAGTTAAACTATATTAAAAGGCCCAAGCAACTGCCTAAAATAGGGCTAACCTTTTCTTGCATGGCATTACTAAAAAAATACCCTCTCTTTCCCAACATGATCCTACTTTTTTGGCGTTACCATGAATGAAATTTGAGCAATAATTATTGGTTGATTTAGTTATACTAATGTAAATCTAAAACTTGTAATGGATACACCATCAACATATCAATAACAAGTTTTACATTTTCATTAGGAAAATTAAATCAACCTAAAATTATTGCTCAAATTTCATTCGTAATATTGTTAAAAAGAGTGAGAAGATCATTTTGGGACGGGGGGAGTATATTACAAGAGAAGGAAACATCTACAGTCAAAGTGCTTTAACCATTCATTATTCAATATCCACGATACACATCTTTTTCAGCAAAACATATGCCTCTAGATAATAAATTTAAGCAGACAAAGTATCCACTTAACACTATATGACTTGTACCAACAAGAGAGTAAAACGTTACTTCCTACGCCCTAGATAAAATGTACATTTTCTATATATATATATATATATATATATATATGAATGCATTTTTAGGAAGTTACTAAATTCACTTTTACCAAATACCATATCCAGCAGGTAGACTTCCAATACTACATGTATATAAAGTGGATATTATGTCTATGGGTACTTATGAACATGTGCTACTAAAATTGATATTGTAGACTAGGGTATGCATACTTTAACACTCCTTGTTTACCTTTAATTTGATTGATAACCTCATTTATATTTTCTGGACTTTAGGCTCATATGTAATGAATTTTAGACTTTAATTTTTTAGTATAGTCCAGTTCATAGAATAGGTTTTACTTGGGCTCGAAAACTGGCTCAACCGCATTGAATATGAGGTTTCGAGGTTTTATGCAAAACCGCAATGCTTGGTTCAAACCGCACGTGCGAAACCTCGTCATGTAAACCACATTGCTATATTTAAACCTCTCGAAGATCTACCAGCCTCACTAACCTTATCCAATGATTGAATACTTGAAGACTCGTACTCTTTAATAAATTGATCCACGTCAGTAACTTTGAGTTAATTACGAGTTTAATCAATGTTTCTAACGGTCCCTCATAGTTTAAAATAAATTGAAAAGGTGTCAGGTATCTTTTATTCCAGAATGTTGTAAGAGGTCCATACAACCTTATCAACAACTTCTGCACAAAGTGACAAAGTTGAACACGTGGATCAACCAAACAGCTCCAGCACTGTACTTGCTACATCTGTCCCAAATGGCTACTTTTTGAGGCAAGGGTATAAATACCTCCAATCTTCAACATTTGAAAATTGCTTGAGAAATTCATTTAAGAGAATCCTTTGAAGATTTGAAACTGATTTTCAGATTTCCAGAATCATTTGCATCTTCATTTTCAAACGTTCATACCTTCAAGATCATACTTCCAAGCCAAGAAATCAAGCCTTTGTAACCACATCAGATTCATTATGCTATAAATCTTTTAGATATAAAGAGCCTTGAATCTTGATATCAAACACACCTCACTTGATTAATCTTATATATTAATTCATTTGAGAAACACCGGTTCTAGCGTAGGATTTACTTTAAAGTTTAGATTTTAGATTTGAGTTTTGATTATTGTAATCTTGTAAAACCTCCTCAATATCCAATACAAATCTAGTAGTTAGAAAATCCAAGACTAACTATCTTGGTAGTGAACGTAGATCATTTAAGATTGAACAACTCCAAATCTTGTGTTTTTGTTTTACGCATTCTTCATATTGTTCATTGTTGATCTAATTTGTCTTATATGTTTGATCTATTACGGTTTACTGCAGTTATGAATTGTGTTTGAGTTAATCTTTGTCAAACCACATTTTAAACACCTCACCAAACCGCAGTTTTCGAACCTCACTTTCTAATCTTAGAACTTCTGTTGTGCATTTTACAAACCCCACTTGCGGTTTTAATACATTGCAAGTCTAAGTTTGTAAGCAAGAGGTTGTTTTTGCAAAAAGGGTTGAAAATTTTGTAAAATTTATTCCCCCTCCCCCCGTCTAGCTGTTTTATACTCTTGCTGCCTATTTGAGACCAACAAATATAAATCAACATTCTTAACTTCCTTGAAAAGTCAAAATTGGACCCTCGTTTAGGGATAGAGGGATTATTTATCTGTTGACAACAATCTGCAAAGATAACTCTTGGTGGAACAAGAAGGATTTTGGCAAAATATGATTCAATCCAAAAACAGAGTGCTGCAAGCCAGCTTTTTAACACCACATGTTGCAAAAACTGGCAGACAAAGATTGCTCAGGGTTATAGAACACTTTTCATGTTATGACATTCAAGAACACATTATTCTCAGATACTAAATGGATGTCAGTAAATGGACATGTCACAAGAGGAGACGAGCAATACATCATTTGTAACAGCAAAAGAAACAGTTCAAAGATATGTGTAGGAGTAAAGCCAGAGTAGACAGGATACTATAAAAATGAGGAAGTGAAACTCATGTTTTTACCTTCATTGCATTCTGCATGGAATCCAGTGACTCGAATTCAACAAAGCCAAAACAATATCCCTGGATCTGGATACATAAGAAAAAAATAGATGGTTGTAAAAAACCGTGAAATTAATAACTTTGAAGCAGTTTGAAAATGATGAATATCTGAAGCTAACCTTATTACTTCTGACTTGCACACCATTAAGTTTTATTGGCCCAAAAGCTTTAAATGCCTCCTCAAGCTGTGTGACAGACGCACTCATAGGCAAATTTTGTACATATATGGAGTGACCTTCAACTATAAGGAGCAGAGGGAAAATATTAGAATATATATTATGGATCTTAATAGATTAAGTTAACATTCTAAACATGTTATAACCGCATTTCCACTTTGAAAAATAAAATTACTGCTGTGGATCATGAAGAGTAGATAAGAACTGATGAATAACACAAGCAATCCTAATATTCTTTTCGGTAGAATCATACCTTCCTCATGCTCATTACTGCTTTCAGGAGTGTTGTCAATGGTGGGCCCTGATGCTTGTGGTTCAGGAGAAGGTTTGACAGAACTCTTAGTCTGTTGAGGCGTGTTAGCAGGTGCCCACCTCAAACTACTAGTTGGAACATGAGGTGGAGCAGATGACCTAGTAACCTTCATTACCTTAACCTATAGAATTTAATAGAAAGGTAAGTGTGAGAAAGACTCAAAAAGAAAGTACTCCGACAATATAAGTGAAACTGTATGACGTGAACTCACAATTGAAGCATATGATTTTTTCTCCTCCTGAGCAGCAGAAGGATCTGACAGAACAACTACAGTGGTTCCGTTCAGACTTGATTGACTTGGTGGTTCGTCAACAACCACTTCTTCAAGATCCGAACCTTCTTCATTATCCGAAGGATCACATACTTCAGGACCATTTTGGAGATCCTCAGCTTCAAAGGTAGTCGCCGAATCAAATGCATGATTCTCCGGAATATGAGCTGGCTCTGGCATCACAGACATCACAGAAAGAAGCAAGTTGAAAGATAATGATGAGAGAGAGAACCAGATTCCAAGACCCGTTTTAAGAATTAAAGTACAAAGAATCTAGAAAACCTGGATCTGGTGTCAATGGAGCCACCGCAGCAACTTCATTGCCAACATGTATCTCTAGAGGCTCGATTTCCTCAACATACCTAAAAACATCATTTTGAACAAAGTAGCCTTTTTCTTGTGGAGCCAGGAAGAATGTTTGGGAGAACTTCCTTTTAACATTGTCGAGTCCAGTTAAGGATCCTGTCACTAACACAATAACCCCACCCTGGTAAGACTCCTGTGCATCTGCAGTATTAATCTCTGCCTTGCAGTTCTTGTAATCAAGTGACAAAATTGTCTCATTGATAGCCTGCAGAAAGTGAGTTAAAATCAGAGTTCTTGCCTTGTACCAGCAATATCAAGTTCAAGTTTACCATTAGTAGAGCCCTAATTAAACAGGTAAATAAATATTCTTCATTGATATACTTCAGAATCAACATAGTTATGAGTTACGACGGATAAGACAAACAAACTTCTGGCCAGTTTAATTAGTATGTCACCACCAGTAAGCCACTGGACATTAGATACACACTCCAACTCCTGCAGTGCACGACCTCATGTACTATGTCGCTCATACCGGCATATTCAATCTGAGGAGCAGTACAATAATCATTACTAGAAACCCTCTGAACTACCCATTTAAAACAACGCCCTAATGTTCTAAGACCTTAAGAGAACATGTCAGATTTCCATCTTATCATGACCGGTAGAAAGTCGCATGCACGGGATAGCTCGTCTTTCTACTTAAACAACCTTTACCCAATGCTAGAATTTTTCCTGCTCAGCTACATACCCTTTATTATACGGCA
The DNA here is from genome assembly GCA_022495995.1 of Adenophora triphylla var. japonica. Lineage (NCBI taxonomy): Eukaryota > Viridiplantae > Streptophyta > Magnoliopsida > Asterales > Campanulaceae > Adenophora > Adenophora triphylla. The sequence continues at coordinate 255,494 of JAFEMH010000788.1, forward strand.
GCCAGCTACCATAACAAATCCAGAGGGACTTCCATCACCCTTTTTTACTTTCCCTCTCAAACAACCTGATGCATTCACCATCTCTTCTTCCTCTCCCATTACATACAGCTCGATTACCAAATTATCCACCATCTCCTTCCCTCCAGAAAATGAGTTCCACTATCTGGCCTACATTTGACTCTAGGATGATTGGAGGTACAATTGTCAGTACTGAAGAGAGTGGAGGTGTCGTGAAAGAAATTTATGGCAACAGAAGAAGTGAGCTCTGCACTACATCGTAGTTGAGTGACTATTATAGTGCGACTGAGATATTATAAATGGCAGTAGGTTAAGTTGGGTCAGGGGCCACGGATGCAGCAATTGGCATTTTTTTGGCTGAATTTAAATGGTGGATTTCAGGGAAGGGGGATAGAGAAGCAGCGGGGTGTTAGTTTTGGGTGAGAGGAAGGACTCAAGGTGGTGAATCTTTTACAGAGGTAGAGGGAGAGAGAGAGAGAGAGAGAGAGAGAGGGAGAGGGAGAGAGAGAGAGAGAGAGAGAGAGAGAGAGAGAGAGAATAGGGTTACATTACAAAAGCAGCCTAAAAAGTAAATGAAAGTTTTGGAAATTAAGACTCATCCGCTTCACTCCACCAACCAACCTCCCCCCCCCTCAAAAAAAATTATATATAATAAAATATAATGCTAATAATAATAGGGATAAAAGGATAAAACTTGAGAGGCATGGTTTTGTTGACCTTCTGGGACATCTATGGTTTTTCACTTTCCCTTGTTTTTGCTTTTGAGGTTTTCAGTCATTTTGGAGCCAAGCTGACAAAATGAACTGTAGGAGGTTATTACCAAATAGGATATAGTTTGTTGTTATTCATAGTTAGGCACATGTGAGTATCCACCCTATTCAATAAATGTGCAAATCAGTTTACCACCAAGTTTTTCCCTTGAAAATAAACAGGAGTTTCTGTTAGGTTTAGAAAAGGAGCAACCTTACATACTACATAAAAGCACATTCAAACAGTTTAGTAACAGATGTCATGGTACATTAAGGATCACTTGCGGCCAAATTAATTGACAAAAATGTGTATTCCTGACTCTGTATATCTCAAACAGCATGAATCATTTGCAAACTATACGTGTACCATATTAAATGTCCAGAATATGCAACTTTCTAGTGATCACAATTACTTAATGATTCCATCTAACAAATGTAATTTATCAGTCAATTTCTAACTGAATTGACGCCTCGAATATGCTTGCAAAACCATTTCCTAACTCTTTCATTCAATGAACGATTCTTGGTTTGTTCCCACAATAACTTGCATCATACTATAACTTTCAACAGGTAAGTCTTCAATAAAAAAGAGAAGAGCAAATCTTTTTTCAAAGGAAAAAGAAATAAAGAAGACGAATTGGCTTACTTTCATGGTTGTTACAGAACTCATTACGCCACTGGAGTCTGGCCTGCTTAAGATGCTTGCATCTTGATAAAACTTGTACACCAGTTCTGGAGATTCATGAAGAATATGATAATACTGCTCCACAAAGGCATTTCCGACAATCTGAGCACTAGGAAGCACAGCAGCAGGACTTTCAGCCTGCATTGCCATCTGGACAAAATTCAATGATGGTATATGATCAAAAAAGTCAATATGCAGTTTTATTGACATTATCAAAAGAAATACATACAATACCCCCCCCCCATCCTACCCCCTGGCCCAACTCATAAGAACATTGACTAGGATAAAGAAAACATTGTAAAATAATTAATGAATGGCTTAATCTATTATAAGTGTGGCACTTGAAAGTGCTAGAAATTGCATTTGGTGGGGTTTGAACCCCTGACCTTTCATATAGAAAGGGACAACGGATGCCCTTGAGCTAGAGCTCTTTGGCAACATTGTAAAATAATTTGATGACCGGTTTTCATTAAAGAAATTTTCTATTAATCAAACACATCAACCATAGAAACCAAGATATGGCTACTCCTATTATGCCTTCCCACTCTCCACATTACTACTTTTTATAGCAATTATGTTCATCTTTAATAGAAGTATATTTTGACTTTTAACTGCTTCACTGTGAAAACTTACAGCATGAATCGCGTGGAATTGAGAGGGGAGGGGAAGGGAAGGGTACAAATACAAACAAAGGAAACCTGCAACTAGAGGAAACACAAGTTTAGACATAACTCGATCAAAATCGAGCTTGCAACTGAAACTTTTCGGTCCTCTGAAATGAAAAATGGCAAAAGGCTGCTTCATTTCTTTCTTATTGGCTTCATCTAAAATGTGCGATTACAGAAATATGCAACTATTTTTTCCTTCACACACATAAGACTGTAACTAACCTAAAGCCTAAAAGCAGATGCTATTCAAGTAATGATCATAGGAAGTAAATGCGATACTCCCTCGTCCCATAACAAATGTCGCATATTTGACTTTTTGGTCAACTAAAATCTAATTTTGACCACAAAATTACTCAAATTTAAGTATCTCATGAAATTGTGAAAATTGTCAAACATGCGACATTTATTCCGGGACGGAGGGAGTATAAAATCACAGCAACAACGCAATCCAAGTATCCAAAATATTAAACAGCATGATATCGTGGGGTGTTTGAATCTTCCCTACTTAAATCCTAGACGTCCCTATCAATGCCCACAAACCCTTCCGGTAACGTGAATTCTAGAAAGTCCCACCACAAGCACTTAGGCTTTAGAACCTATTAGCAGGTTCCCTAAGTATCATATCACCAAGTAACGTTTAGGCTTTAGACCCCAATGAATCCATATATTGTTGGCATATAAGTCCTAATAACTAACTAAGAAGGAATGAACATATGTAGTAGTATCAAATTTTTAACGCAAATGATGATGCAGCAAGGCAAGCCCAACATTGAACCTGAACAGGATGAAAAATCAAACCCACCGCAATTGCCCACCCCCTGCTTTTTTTCTCAGACCGGCCAAATAATGGAAACCCTAAACGATGAACTAAAACCATAAATGACACCTCCACGAAAAAAGACACAACTACAACCCAAAACTGTAAATGCTGATGATTGAAGCCAATGGTTCTCAATCAATCTGTGAATGAAGCAAACAAGATAGAAAACCAAATTGGGAAAAGAATCATGCATAAACTTTACTGAAATGGAAATCTATAAATCCCTTAAAAGGGTACGAAAGAGTAAGGTTAGTAGATCAAAATAGACAAATATAGAAAAATCTTGGAGATGGGTATTGGAGACATACCTGTTCCGGGAGTGAATAGAGAAAGTGGGTACGAGGGAGAGATGGGAGATCTGTGTAAAAGATTGTTGGCTAGAGATGAAAGGAAAGGCAGCGATGGAGAAAGCCGAAATCCGAGAGGATTGGGAAAGGAGGGAGGGACCAAAGATACTGAAATTTAAGAGTTGTGTTTGTTGGATTGCTGATATGTTGAGATTGATTGAGATCACATCAAAAGCGACCCTTTATTTTCTTCTTCGACTTCGTTATTGGGAGAATGCCCTAAAGCGATAAAAAGTAGTACTATTATAAAATATAAATCCAAGTTACTTTCCATTTCCATGTTATATGTTATATTAGACTACCCACAATGGTTTCAGCCCACTCTCCCATTTCATCTAATACTTTTTATACTTTTTCTCATCCACCTAATATTTTATCTACCCATTTCATCTACCCCTACAATAACTAACTTAAATTAAATTTCAACTCCCTCCAACTCATCATTCTATATCCCACCACTTTGAGTGTTTTTTTTTGTGTCCAAATCAAATGAAACTTATATCAATTTGAAGGGGAAAAAAATGATGAATTTTGGTGAATTTTTTTTTTTAAAATAAAAAATAAAATTAATTTACTAGGTGATAATTCAGCTCAAATTGAAAAATGAGTGTTTTTTTTTTTGTGTCCAAATCAAATGAAACTTATATCAATTTGTAGGGAAAAAAATAATGAATTTTGGTGAAAAAAATATTAAAAAAAAAATTAATTTACTAGGTGATAATTCAACTCAAAGATTTGGGATAATTTTTTTTTTTCGAAAATCCAACCGACCTATCAAAAATTGACACGTGGCGAAAAAGAAAAAAAAAAGCTTTCAACTAGTTGAAACTTTTAATACAGCCATTTCATCTCACCTTAATTCAGTTAGCCATTGCACCAATTCATCCGGGATGAAATGGGTTTCATCCCCCATTTCATCCCCCATTGCAAATAGTCTTAGGTGGCGTTTGGTTCGGTGGAAAAAAAGTGAAGGAATGAAATTGTCAATGGAATTGAATTCCTTAAGGAATTGAAATGGAAAAAAACTGGTCAACCCCCTCCGTTTGGTTGGCACGGAATGGAATGGAATTGTCATTCAATTCCTTGGCAAATTATGTTTGGTTTGAAAATACAAATTATAGGAATGGAATGAAAGCATATAAAATGACCAATTTACCCTTTTAAAAAAAATTTGGGGAGGGGTAGGGGGTTAGGTAGGGGTATGCAAAATGAGTAAAAAAATTTGTGGGGGGGGGTGGGGGGGTAGCGAAAAAAAAATTGTGGGGATGGGGGGTTGGGGGTAGGCGGGGTTTGGATGGGGGGGGGTAGGCAGAAAAAAAAATTAAAAATTCGTGGGGGTGGGGTGGGGGGTAGGGCTTTGGATGGGGGGGGGTGGCGAGGAAAAAAAAAAAAATAAAAAAAAAATTGTGGGGGTGGGGGGGGGGTAGGCGAGCTGGATGGGGGGAGGGTAGGCGAGAAAAAAAAATAAAAAAAAATTCGTGGGGGTGGGGGTAGGGGTTTGGGTGAGGGGTGGGTAGAAATTTGGGTAGGGGTGGGTAGGGTTTGGGGGTATTTTGGTAATTTTTTTTTTCCATTGCCAAAGGAATTCAACATTCCATCAATTTTATGATGGAATGATAAATTCCTTTATTTGAAGGAATTCAACATTCCAAGGGAAAGGAAATTTTAAAAAGAATGAACCAAAGATGAGAATTGAATTGAAAAGAGGAAATTTTCCATTCCTTTTCTCCACTTTCCTATGAACCAAACGCCCCCTTATTATATTTTATTATTCTGCTCCCTTCGTCCCAATCCAATTGATACCAAATTTTTGGACACATAGATTAAGAAAAAGTAAGAGAGAGAAAAAGTGGAAAAAAATGTTGTGAGTATGAAAAATTAAATAGGAGAGAGAATGAGTAGAAGGAATAGTGATTTGATTGGTGTTGTGAGTGTAAAAATAAAATAGGAGAGAGAATGAGTGGAAAAATAGTAAAGATTTCCTTCCATTTTGGGCAGTCTCAATTGAGCTGGGACGGACCAAAAAGGAAATAAGTCTCAATTGAGCTGGGACGGAGGGAGTATATGACAATAAATAATATTGCATGTATTGAATATTATACATCATGTGGTGACCGACAACCAGGGGCGGATCTCACTGTGGCGGATCTCACTGTGTGCCTGATGGTGATGGTGCATATTATACATCATGTGGTGACCGACAACCAGGGGCGAATCTCACTGTGTGCCTGATGGTGATGGTGCTCCTGCACCACCCATTTTTTTTTACAAATCGACATCGTTTTTGCTTTAAAAAAAAGGATTGTATCGGGGATGCTCTGCGGCCGAATTTCTTCACGGTTTGCGTCCGGATTATGGCGAATTGGGCCGGCGATTGTAACCTAGGTGTTTATAGAATGTTTTTGTCATTTTTTATTTTATGCTGAATGCTTTATTTTTCCATAACACAGAGAGGAGTATTCAGAGCAGCCCTCCGTTTGCGTCTACTCCCTCGACTTCGCCGGCACTCCGGCAGCCTCCACCGCCGCATCCCTCCCCGCCGCCGACCTCTCCGGTACCATAGAATGGGCGAACCAAACCCCCCTCCGCAACCCCCTCACAAAATCAAGAAGAATTTCTCGAATCAAAGGTAAACCGTAAACCCTATAAATTTAAAATTGCTTTAATTTTCTTGATTTTTTCTTTCTTCTGTATATGAGCCTTGTTATAATATAATGAGTTTGTTCTAAATTCTATAAACTTAGCTTAATTGGATTTTTGATAACATGGTAATAGGTTGGATCGGTTCTTTACGTCGACTCCGAAAAATAAAGCAAGCACCGGTGATTATGAGATTTTAGCTTATTTTCAAAACATGAATCCTAGGAAGCATCATATGTAAATTGTGTTCATTTTATATAATGATGACATATTAAAGTCTATTATATTTTTATATGTAAATGTATTGAATTTTAGTTTTGCGTTTTTTTATTAAGAATAGGCACCACCAATAGCTTAGGTTTAGATCCGCCACTGCCGACAACCAATTTTCAGCGACCTGTTTTGTTTCTGGTGACCGACAATGGGTTTACGACGACCTTCCGAAGACCGACAATTGCGGTGATGGTGGGATGAAGTATTGATAATGTTTTATCATAATTATTAAATATTGCATATTGCATGCAATATAATATACTGTTATATAAAAATTTATGAGTCATTTAATTTAATGAAAAATTTGAAGGGAAGTAATTTATTCCAAAACAAAAAACTTATGGGTAAAATTCCCTTAATTATTTTATGAGTCTCGAAAAAAATCCATTTTTTGTAATACTACTAGTATACTCTTACCCGTGTCACTGGCACGGTGACAGTACACAAATTAAAGAAATGATAAAATCGCCTTCTCCCATCCCATAAAATAAAATAAAAAATCTACCCAATAAATACCCTGATGATTACTTTGTTCCATAATCAACATTTGATGGAGGGTGGTTTGTTTGTGTAACTGCCATAGAGAATATGAGGAAGTCGATTATCCGAGACCGTTATCCATTTAGAGTTAGTAAAAAAATATTTTCTTAATCCCCATTTTATCATTATTATTTTTTCGTAACCCCAACCCAACCCATTACTCATATAGATAATTCCTCAGAAACCCGTTGTAATTAATATACCTAGAATACCCCTCCTTCCCGTCCAGTTCCTAAACAGTCCGCTTAGCCCACCCCGTCCTTTTCTATGTTATTTTAGAAAAATTGAATCAAAATGTAGAATGTGGGATTCGAACTCTAGACCCTCCACTATAAACCAAGGTCTTAACCGCTTGGCCAATGCATTGTTTACATTTAATTTTGCAATATATTTCATTAGTATAAACTGTGGAGGATAATTAATTTTACAAAAATGAGATTTCACAATCAATTAATGAGATTCAATATTCAAAATTTAATTAAGGGCTCGTCTGGTGCATAGTTTTATAAACGGAGATTTTTTAAAACGGAGCTTTTTTTTTACGCTATAATTTTGAGCGGCCAAAATATCCCCAACTTTTTAAAATTCAACCGTCTAAAACTCTTGACTAACACGCTTAATAAAAAAAAAGCTGAGTTTTTTTATCTCCGTTTTAACAAAAACGCTCGACAAGACGGGGCCTAAGTGTATATTTGTGAAAATTTGTCTTATACAGTACCTCCACTCTGTCGGTCTTATACACTCTCCCCGTCGGTGTTACACCTAAATGTATAAAACTAAAATTAGTCTTATACCTTAAAAATAAGACTAAAATTAGTTTTATAACTAAAGGAATATGACTATAATTACTCTTATATAAGACCTTTGAATGGTCCTATAGTAAATGGTATAGGACCTGGGAACATAATATAGACAGCTATAAGACCTTTGAATGGTCCTGTAGCAAATGGTATAGGACCTGGGAATATAATATACACAGCTATAAGACCTTTGAATGGTCCTATAGCAAATGGTATATGACCTGACAACATCATATACAAAGCTATAAGACCATTGGATGGTCCTATAGCAAGTAGTATAGGACCTCGCACAATCTTATACCAACGCATTAAGACCTTTGAATGGTCCTATATCAATTGGTATAGGACTTATCAACATCATATACAAAGCTATAAGACCTTTGAATGCTCATATATCAAGTGATATAGGACCTCACACAATCTTATACCAACGCATTAAGACCTTTGAATGGTCCTATAGCAACTGGTATAGGACTTAATAACATCATATACAAAGCTATTTGTGGTTTTTTTTTTTTTACTCTTAAATTTTAAGATATAAGAGTAATTCTAGTCTTATACCCAAATATATACTTAATTAAATTTTGAATATTGAATCTCATTAATTGATTGTGAAATCTCATTTTTTAAAAAATTAATTTTCCTCAATAGTTTATACTAATGAAATATATTACAAAATTAAACGTAAACAAAGCATTGGCCAAGCGGTTAAGACCTTGGTTTATAATGGAAGGTCTAGAGTTCGAATCCCACACTCTAAATTTTGATTCAATTTTTCTAAAATAACATAGAAAAGGACGGGGTGGGCTAAGCGGGCTACGTTGGGTGAATGAGGGGAGGGGTAAAATTGGTATTTAGAAATCATATTTGACCATGTCAAATGAGTTTTGGGTTTACACGATATTTTGATTTGGGTTTCTTAGGAAGGAATTAATCCATGATTATAATCCATAACCCATCCCTTATCCTATTTTTACCAAGGTTCGAAACAAAAAACTTAAGAAATCATGACGAATAATTGATTTAGGTACAAACATTTTTCTAAAATCATTTTTTTTGAAAGATTCTAAAATCGTTCAAAAACTTAATATTTGATTTAGCTTATTGATATGTGCTGGTAACTTATGACTGATGAGCTGATGAATGATGCTGTTTGATTTAGTTTTTTTGAAGTGCTGATGAGCTGTCATAAGTAAGTATGACTGTTTGATTAATAAGCTAAAAAAATACTGAATGAAATTATGAAGACTAAAATAATAATATAATTATTATTATTTTTATTATTTTATTTTATTTTTATTATTATTAGTATTATTCTATTATTATTATTATTTTTATTATTTTATTATTTTTATTATTATTTTTTTTTATTTTTTATTTTTTTATATTTTTATTTTTTATTATTCTATTTTTTTATTATATTTATTATTATTATTTTATTATTATTATTATTATTATTATTATTATTATTATTATTATTATTATTATTATTATTATTTTATTTTATTATTATTATTATTAATTATTATTATTATTATTATTATTTTTACTATTTATACGTATTTTTACCAAAAATGAAATCAAACGGTTCAAAAATGACTTATGAGGAGTCATAAGTCATAAACACTTCCTCATACTACCCGTGTGATGCATGTTTGCAGTACAAGGATACAGTGTGATCGTGTATAAACGTAATTTATCAAGGAGAAGATGTTCATTTCGTATCATCTAGTATAATAGAGCTTACTCCTCCCAGTCACCGTCAAAAAACCCAGCATCCCTCATTTCAGAGTAATACGCATTGTCAAGAAGCAACTCTTCCTCCTGAAAACATCACAACAATTTTTATTTTTATTTTATAAATAAATTTAAACTAAAAGTTTCATTCATTACGACAAACTGAAAACAATCCTCCAAAAAAAAAACTGGAAGTTGGAATGTTACTAGTATTGACATGACAATAAGAATGATCACCTGGAAAAAATCTGATAGAAAAGTTGCATAAAGGAGAGGAAGATAAAGGGAGTGATAGCCGATGATCATGATATTGTACAACCTGCAAATGAGATAGAAACTTATCACTGCTAATAAGCTTTAAAGTGAGGTCAAACCCAAGATGGTCAATAATTCTAGAAGTGCATTTTTGATATAGAATTTTGGTACCAAAGTCCCAAGCGGGCCCCACTTCCAGCAAGCCCACAACTGAACGATGCCACTAAACTAACCACAAACATGATCACAATGTAGTTGTAGAATGTCGGCCTAGCTGAATAAACAAAACGAGTCTGTACATTCGCGAACAAAATATATAATACCCCATCCGTCCAAAATGAATGTCCAAAAAGATTTCTAATTCGCTCTTGATCAAGAGCAAATTTGAACATTTTTTGGACATTCATTTTGGGACGGAGGGAGTAATAAATAACGATAATAAGAAAAGGGACGCTTTTGGAATGGATAAGACTCACATGCAGCTTATCTCTCCACTTTGAGTAATGCACAAATAAGATGTAAGCGTAAACCCCTGCAAACAACAGTTCATGCATTGTCCACAAGCCCCATTTCGCCCTATGACTGATTTCAACATCCACGAAAAGAGGGACTCCAAAACCAAATATGAGAATCGCCTGACAGCATAAGGGCAAGATCAAAAGAGAATTCACTCATCAGGTTGAATAAAGAGATAATTTCCATTCGAAGACTTGATAAGTACTCATAAATGCTTGTAATACATACTCCCTCCGTCCCAAAATGTTTGTCCCATTTGACTTTTTTGTTGAACTTGGACCACAAATTTATGAGAGATTAATCATGTTCATGAAATTCTAAAAGTTGTTGTTGATAATATTATTAATGGTGAATCAATAGGAATTTTTAGAATTTCATGAACATAATTAAATTGTCATATATTTGTGGTCAAAGTTCAACAAAAAAGTCAAATGGGACAAACATTTTGAGACGGAGGGAGTAGTTTCCAAGCTGTTTAAACCATGGGTGTAAAGTAAAAATATTTTTCTCCTCTTTCTCATCCCAATTTAACAAATACTTGGCAGTCAACCGGTTATTAGAGTGGAATATGCAGGCAAAAACATATCATCAAAGAAAACTAGCATTGCAAGCACATTCACCTTGGACTAACACCTTGAAATTATTTGTTGTATATTTCCTATTTTTCAGGAACAGAGTTATGGATCAATTATCTGCCTACATGACCGTTCAAAGACTTAGTCAAAGATGCCATAACAACCCTATTTATCAACCAAAGGGATAACGGCCGATCATCATCGACAAAGGGTGAGATTCTAGGCGAAATATCAGGGATTGCATTCAAGTTGTTTCAGTTACACTTACACATATATAAATCCTTTAGCACGCAGATGTATTCACGTTACACACTCTCTTCTACTCTCGTACTGCACTTTGTACTCAAGAACTATTAAATTCAATAACACTTTTTGATTAAGGTAGGCTTTTCCTAAAGCCTCCCGAGGTTTTTCCCTGCGAACGATTGTTCAAAGGTTTTCCTCGTTACATCTTCGTGTTCATCTTGATTTGAGAGTTATATTCCATTTGTGCCCAAACATCCTTGATATAGATAAATTTAATTGTCGAAATTTATCCAAAACAATTTGGCGCCGTCCATGGGAACTTTGGTTTTTTAGATTCCAATCAAGATGAGCAGTCCTACTTCAGCAATGTCTACCCCCATCATTACGACTGTGGCAAGAACCAACACGTCAAGCTTACCCATGACGTCTAGCATGCATTCGCCTATTGAATTTGGCGCTATTACGTCTCAAAACCAGGGGCTCAACTTGGGAGGATCTTCATCCATGACGCTTCCTGGAATTTCGCTAGAAGTGGTAACTGCCGTGACGGCTATGATGCAGCAGTTGAAGGACCAGATTGACGGACAGCAACATACCAATCGGATGATCTTCAATCACATCAACAGACTACGACATGATTTATCGACTTCAGGGCACGGCATTCCAAAAGTCAGCATGCCGGAGACCTCACCTTTACAGCCTAGGACTCTTTTCTCAGATGCTGGGACGAGTGCAAGGGGCGGTCAAGGCAACATGTCTATGGCCAGCGCTGTTCAGACAGAAAGCACCACTGTTACGTCCAACCCGGCTCCGCTATCAACATGCTTTACCTTCGCAACCCCACCTCCTGTGGGGCAAAACAGGGAGTTTTAATACGTTCAATACTCCTTTCAATCCATTTGTTGCCACTAACCCTGTTGCAGATACCACCCTTGCAAGGGAAGTGCAGCAGATCAAGGATATCCTCATGAAGGTTCCAGGAGTCACCTTGCCCTTCAACCAAGCATTTCCAACCAGCCATCATGATTCACGCTTTGTTCCTGCCATAGCTGGGGTGGAGATCCCTAAGAGATTCCAAGTACCTCCCATGCATAGTTATTAAAGGCTCAAGGCGCACCAAGGCGCAGAAGGTGTGCCTGGAGCCTAGTCGCAAGGCGCAAGGCGGGCGCGCGCCCGAGTGACGAACCTGTCAGAGCTAATAATACTCGCCGGAGGTCGCCGGAGTGATTAGGCTAATCACTACTCTTATATAGAGTTATGGAGCCATAGGAGAGGAAGTGTATTAGTCGCGTATTAGGTTTAATTAGATGTAATTGTCGGTCAATTGTTGTGCCCGAAGCCTAGGCGCACCCCAGGCTCTAATGCTGCGCCCTGGGCCTAGGCGCGCCTAGGCGCGCTTTTAATAACTATGCTCCCATGAAACAATACGATGGCACAACGGACCCTGCAGAGCATATAGCCCTGTACCAAGAAAAGATGGACATCATTAGCATCCCCCCGCATCTTAAGGAAGTTTGTTTGTACAGAGGCCTTGGGTCCACCTTATCTGGCCCCGCCTTGATGTGGCTGACTAATCAGCCTATGAATTCTATCTCATCTTACTCTCAATTAATTAACATGTTTCTTAATCAATTCTCTTGCAATCGCGTGTTTGAGAAATTAACAAGTGATCTTTACAGGATTGTACAACAGCCTGATGAAACCCTGAAAGATTACGTGTTCAGGTTCAATAAGGAAGCCGTAAGCATTCCTCATATTGACGTGTCTACTGCCACGGAAGCTTTCAGGATGGGCCTGAAGAGAGAATCACCGTTTTACCAGGATCTGGTCATGTTCCCGTCTAGAAGTTAGGAGAAAGTCAGGACGAGATCTGTTCGCTTCATTAGGCTAGAAGAAGACGAGATGGTTCATGGCAAGGCGTCAAAGAAGACATCTACATATGAGAGTCCCGACAGAAAGGCGGACTACTCTTCTAAAATTAATGTTGTAGAGGAGGATGGCGGTGAAGATGATACAACCTACCCCAGGATTAGTGACTATTGTTTTCCAGTTGATGTTTCGGGAATCCTACACGCAATGGACAACTTGGGTAGCAAGGCAAGATGACCAAAGGCAGCTGATAGGTCATCATCTTGGAAGGACAAATCTAAGTGGTGTGCTTACCATAAAGATTTTGGCCACACTACCGATAACTGCATCGCCTTGAGGAAAGAGATCAGTCACCTACTCTCAAAAGGCCTCCTCAAAGATTTGCTTGGGAAAAAAAAGGACGGACCGAGGCGAAAGAAGTCGTAGTCGACACTCCATCTTCACCTCCTCCTGCGACCAAAGTAATCAACTTCATCACAGGCGGTTCAGACATCTGTGGCACTACATATTCCGCAGCAAAGCGTCATGCCAAGGATTCCAAGGAAGATAAGTCAAAATTACCAACGCGACGTCCAGACACCTCCCTGAGTCAGCAGATCATTTTTGATCAAGACGACAAAGAAAATATTTTGGACCCTTATCATGACGGGTTGGTCATCACCTTGCAGATTGCCAACTGTAAGGTCAAGCGTATCTTGGTTGATAACAGGAACTTAGTCAACTTGATCATGAAAGGCACCTTAGAAGAAATGTCAATTCTCTTAACTGAAGTTGTGAAAAACTCCTCCGTTCTAGTAGGATTCAGTAGGGAAACAAAGCAAACAATGGGGAAAATCAGACTGCCAGTTTATGTTGAAGGATTAAACTCTATGGAAAAGTTTTGTGTAATTGATTGTCCGTCAGCCTATAACGTCATCTTGGGGAGACCTTGAATCCATAGCATGAAGGCAGTTCCATCGACGTACCGTCAATGCCTCAAAATGCCAACGCCTTGGGGTGTAATCAAGGTGAAAGGAGACCAGCAAGCCGCCAAGGAGTGCCATAAGACGAATATGAAAACGTGTTCCACCTCCCGTCCAGCATAGCAATTACAGAAGGGCGTCATGGATATTTTGGAGGCTGCTGAATATGACGTAAGAAAAGTACGTGTAGACGCCTCCAACCCTGAAGCCAACGTCCTGGTTGGAGCTGACCTGCCTCCTGAAATTGAGAAAGAGTTGATCGACTTTTGAAGAATAGAAAGTTGTGTTTCACCTGGAAACATGAAGATATGACTGGGACAGACAAAAGCATCATAACTCACAAGTTGAATATCGACCCTACCGTCAAGCCGGTCCATCAAAAGAGGAGGAAATTTGCTTAAGAACGGAATCAAATCATCAATGAGGAAGTAGAGAGACTGCTAAAATCAAAGATGATCAGAGAGGTACAATACCCTAGGTGGCTCGCCAATGTGGTGGTTGTTGAGAAGAAAAAGGGAAATGGCGTGTATGTGTAGATTTCACTAACTTGAACAGAGCGTCCCCCAAGGATCCGTTCCCGTTGCCCCATATTGACTCTCTAGTAGATGAAACAGCTGGCCATGACGTGTTGACCTTCATGGACGCTTCTTCAGGTTATCAGCAAATCCAAATGGAGCCCTCGGATCAGGAAGATACCGCCTTCATAACCCCCAAAGGTATATATTGTTGTATTGCCATGCCATTTGGATTAAAAAATATAGGAGCAACCTATCAAAGACGGGTGAACAAAATGTTCAAGGACCATCTCGGTAAGACAATGGAGGTATACATAGATGACATAGTGGTGAAGTTCAAGAATATAGAAGATCATGTGCAACACTTGGAAGAAACATTTGACATCTTGGAAGCATTCAACATGAAGCTGAACCCTGCTAAGTGTAACTTTGGAGTCAGACCGGGAAGTTTCTGGTTTACATGGTGACTAAGAGGGGAATCGAGGCCAGCCCGAAACAAATCAAAGCTATCCTCAACCTGCAGTCACCTAAAACAATTAAAGATGTACAAAGATTGACAGGACGAATTGCGGCCTTGAACCGATTTATTTCTAAGTCCTCTGAAAAGTGCAAACTGTTCTATGACGTCTTGAGGAAGAACAAGTTGTTCCAATGAATCGAGCAGCATGAAGAAGCCTTCATGAACCTCAAGAAATATCTCACGTCCTCACCTCTTCTCGCTAAACGAGAACATGGTGAACCCCTATACTTATACCTAGCCGTATCAAAAAGTGCAGCAAGTGTCGTCCTGGTAAAAGAGGACCAAGGCGGTCAACGTCCTGTTTACTATGTAAGTAAATCTCTTTTAGATGCGAAAACCAGGAACTCCCATCTAGAAAAACTTATTCTCGCTTTAATTACTGCATCTACTAAGTTACGTCATTACTTTGAAACGCATCGTATTATTGTGAAAACTAACTATCCTATCAGGACTGTTATGAGAACTCCCGAAATGTCAGGGAGAATGGCAAAATGGTCAGTCAAGCTAAGCACGTACGAAATCTCCTATGAACTCAGGAGTGCAATCAAGTCACAAGCGCTTGCAAATTTGTAGCTGATTTAAGTGCTACCTTGCAACCTGAGGTGGAACTAGAGGTCCAACATCTTGAAGGCAATGATTCCCCTAGATATTGGACGTTGTTCACAGATGGAGCATCCAACTCAAGAGGTGCATGATTGGGCATCTTGCTGAAATCGCCTCAAGGCGAATTAATCCATCAGGTCGTTTCTTGTGAATTCCAAGCGATAAATAATGAAGCCGAATATGAAGCTTTGATCATGGGTTTATTTACTGCTCTCAGCTTAGGTGTCACTCGTCTTAACGTCTTTATTGATTCCTTGTTATTGGTTAATCACTTTAACGGGTCTTATGCAGCTAAGAATGCCAGAATGACACTTTACCTCCAACATGTTAAAGCACTAGCAACACGTTTTGTTAGTTTTTCCTCGGAACAGGTACCAGCATTGGCAAGTCTGGCAACCCATCTTGAAATCTCTTCATCTTTAGCCTTAACTTCTAACCTCTTCTCTCTCAGTATTTTGAAAGCATCCTTCATATCTTTCTCATACTCAGCCATATCCACGTCTAGAGTATCGCATTTTACTTTCCACATCCTAATTTCTTTGGACATCATCTTAGCAATCGTTACAGCCTGTCACCAAACAAGCAGTATTGATCAAGACATGAAAGGATATTCAAGCAAAAATCCAAATAACCCATTACCTGATTCTCTAAAACCTCCTCACTCCTCGTTTCCCTCTCTGCATCCATATCTTGATCATTCCTCTTTCTTTTCAATGTGGCCTTGTCATCCGCTTCGGGCAGACTCCCTTCCACCTTCTTCTTACCCTTATACTTGGCCACGATATCGTTCGCTGTGAAGCCGGATTGAGTCACTGCAAATAAAGGCATATGTTAGTATGGGATATGAATAAACTCTTCGTGTAAATTGATTTGGTTGCTCGGTGAAGAAAACTCACTTTTTAAAGGGATGCGGAAGAACTTGCACTTCGAATTAGGGTGAATGATGGAAAAGACCGCGCCTTCTAGGGATAATCTTACCGTAAAATAGGGAAGCGCACCGGCATGAAAAGGATTTGAAGAGATTTGTTGATGTTAATAGAGCCATCCGAGAAGAACGGTTATAGACTTCTATTATGACTCCACAACTTCCTTTCAACCGTCACCTCCTTAGAAGACACGAAGATACTGACAATATATTAAAAATTTCCGTATTCAGCATGAAAAGCCTCAATATTTGAGGGCAATTGTTTCACCCCAACAAATCACTCTACATGTTCCGCATCTTAACCATCCACCTTGAGGTAACGTCTTGACTTACATCTTGAACTAACGCCTTGAAATTATTTGTTGTATATTTCCTATTTTTCAGGAACAGAGTTATGGATCAATTATCTGCCTACATGACCGTTCAAAGACTTAGTCAAAGATGCCATAACAACCCTATTTATCAACCAAAGGGATAATGGCCGATCATCATCAACAAAGGGCGAGATTCTAGGCGAAATATCAGGGATTGCATTCAAGTTGTTTCAGTTACACTTATACATATATAAATCCTTTAGCACGGACATGTATTCACGTTACACACTCTCTTCTACTCTCGTACTGCACTTTGTACTCAAGAACTATTAAATTCAATAACACTTTTTGGTTAAGGTAGGCTTTTCCTAAAGCCTCCCGAGGTTTTTCCCTGCGAACGATTGTTCAAAGGTTTTCCTCGTTAAATCTTTGTGTTCATCTTGATTTGAGAGTTATATTCCATTTGTGCCCAAACATCCTTGATAGATAAATTCAATTGTCGAAATTTATCCAAAACAATGGTAATAACTATTATTCTACCTTCCAGATTGTGTAGAGATCCAAAAGTTTTGTATTTTTTGTAAATTGACGACAAACATCTATTATAATTGCGCAAGTACTTCAAAACATTCCGTGAATCACAGTTCATGACTGATTTCAGCGCCTATTGATATTTCTTTTTAGTTTTAATCAATATTAAATGGAATACATTTATCTGTTAATTTTTACTTCGTAAAAATATCTAAATTATGTTGTATAAAGTGGATGGAGAAAAGGAGAACAAAAATCATAGATTTAAAATAAACAATTAAAACAGAAAATGTCGGAAAATACTGAATGGTGATAAGGAATCACGAATCTGAAAGATGGCTGCAACATCAAAAGGGTGGTCCAGTTCATAACTTTTCTGGCAGTTGTGAATAAAATACCAATTTGATAATATTTATATCATGTTGCTTGTGTTATTGGCTCAGCATGCATAGCTCCTAAAGCATTACACTATCCCCCACCTTATAGCACGCAGGACTGTAAATTCATATCATACATGTCCAGAAAGCAGCAAAGAGAGAAGTACTAAGAATAAGAGGCCAGAATTCAGTGGAATTGCGAAATTGACAAAAGAAAATTATCAACTTCAAGGAATGAAGAGGTGAACATAGCACAAAAGAGAGCTAGGGGAAAAGGGAGAAAGAAAATAATACTTCTCAACGTATCTTTCCAGCTTAGGTTTGAATATCACAATAGGCTCGAATGAGTTCTAAAGAAAAGCTCAGATGACCAATTTGGTCATGTCAATACTATAAGCAAAGCTCTTCCTTCTGTAACAACACATTTGCAAGATTAAGAAGTGTCAGAACTCTTACAAACGCCAACAACTTTTCACTTAATTTCTTCTCCTCTTAATTATTTTCAGGTCCAATTTTTCACTAACGTGAAGAAGAAATGTCATGTAATCACTTTCCTTCTTAAGTATCAATTTCAAGACAGCAACCAACCATAACTAATTTAGCTCTTACAATAATCAGTTGGTTCCTAACCAGCAGAATTCTAAGCACCCAACTGCTAAGGAATTTTTTCCCAAAATGACACTGTTTCAAAAAGTATTTCCCAAAATGTCACACTTTTAAAATTATTGACCAGAATAGCCTAATTTTTAGAATTCGCGGTTGGCAAAAGGTGCAATATTCCCTCAAGTACCCCATTCAACATTCCATAGAGAGTTAGAGTCACCTTACCTAGACTTATTTTTTTTTTTGGTCAAACACGCCATAGGTAATATATAAAGAAACAGTACAGAGTAGTTATATTACAAGCATAGAAGTGCAGTCAAAAGGTGCAATATTCCTAAGCCTCCATTGCCTTAGGTGATCACCCAGTAAAACCGGATACAAAAACGAGGGAGGCCTAACAAAGTATGCTTGACTAGGTGGTCAGCAGCTGAGTTTCTTACTTGAACTTACTGAATTTCCATTCACTATCTTCAAAATCCTTAAGAGCATGAAAATCAAATAAGGAAATAACATAACCCAAACCAATTTAAAACTTCACCAGTCAAATAGAGTGTTTACCAATCACATTAATACACAGTTATTCAGCTTGGTTAATCTGCTTACACACCCAAATCCCTCCGTTTCATAAATAATCAAAGTTTGACTTCTCTGTGTCAATTAACCAATTCTAGAATACATCTATGCAATGACAGTCACGTCGAATCATAATAGCCTACCAGAAGCCATGGAATTAGAATTTGAAAAGTCAATGTTGTTACCTGAACGGAGCACCAATCGAAGTTGAGAAGAACGGAGAGCCAAAGGAGCACATAATAAGCGATCATTAGAAAGGATCGACCATTTCTAAGCTTTTGGAGATTCTCCTTGGCGTTAAAGCCCAAGTAATAAGGAATAATGCGGGAGGGAATGACAAGGGTTGAGTTGTACCAGAAGCCATGGCAGCTGGATTTGAGGCGGAATCGTCGCCGTCAGTTCTAGAAGGAGGGGTTAGGGTAGGAGAAGGAGCTTGAGCGATTGAAAAGGGGCGAGATTGTTCGACATTTTCAGAGAGGCGGGAAAATTTGGGGGAAACGGAATCGTGATTATACATGTAAGCATATACTTACATTCATGTACTATGATACTTGTAGAGAGAGAGAGAGAGAGAGAGAGAGGAAGATGGAGTGAAAAGGAGAGAGAGATGAATGCCGCCGTTCACTTGTCCGTTTGTTTAGGGGACGGTTATTTGCAAGGCACGCTATTTGCAAGGCACGGAAAATGGACAAAATTGCCCTCCCGTACGCGAACGTTTCGTGTAATTTTACACGACATTGTCAAATACGTTTCGTATATAAATATACGAAATGTATTGAGTTATTTCGTGTATATTCACACGAAATATTAACAAATATTTCGTGTAGTTTCATACGAAACATATCTGACAGTCTGAATAATTCATACTTCCAAACATAAAAAGCTCGGAAAAATTCAAAGACCAATACAAATTTTTTATTGAAAAAAAATCATAAAAAATGGTATACTTTGCCATATTTCACATCACAAATCCAAACTTTCAAACAGTTTTTAATGATTCATACATACAAATAAAAAAGGCTCAATAAGTCAAATGATACACTCATACTATGACCTATTTCTTGAAACTCTTTCTTCGTTCGACGCACCGAGAGTCGGTTGAATGTCTCTATCCGAGCTCGTATGGCATGACCAAGTTACTTGCGCTTGCATCACGATGAGCCTCCCAATATAACGCCGGGCGATGGCATTGGGTAATCATTATCTAACATGTGCGGCAATATAAAATGGTTTCCAATGTGTCCAAGCACAAGTGTGTCTCGGGTGGTCCTACTCCTTGTGGTACGCTCACCTGGAAGGCATGTGAAGCCACTGTTGGTTAGCGTGTACGAGATGAACACCACATTATACCTCGTGGCAATGATGTGCCCTAGCTCTGGGAGGGTCATATAATAATACTCGGGGAGCCGGGGAGGAATAGTAAGCAATGCGACTGTAGAGCTCGTCCATACTAGTCCAAGATATAACTCTCTGATAAAGCTCGCGTCGACTATGCAGCTCAAGGCAACAATCTGTGCGGACTTGAGGCCACATGTCCTCATCTCCGTATATCTGCGCAGCTACGGCTCTATAGCCACAATGTCCATCACCCCTCACATCTGTGATGCCTTCAATAAATGGGACCATGAAAGGCATTAACGGGAATACCCGTCTCATCATCATCCTCAGAACTCTCATCAAGCAAAACTTGCCTGTCATGTTTCTTTTTGGTGCGTCCGGAAAATTTCGTTGCTGCCTTCTCGGCCTTCCTCTTCCTGTTAGACGCAGTCATACGTTCACGTCCCTACAAATTTTTTTAATAAGATAGTTAAATATAACAGTTCACAGTTCACATTTCGTGTTCCTATACACGAAATGTAGTGAGTTATTTCGTGTAAATTCATACGAATCATATGGAATCATTTCGTGTATAGGCATACGAAACACAATGAAATAATGTTTAGTTCATTTCGTATGACTATACACGAAATGCTAAGAACAATTTCGTGTACTTTTCATGCGAGATATAATGACCAGTTTCGTGTATAGGCATACGAAACAAACTAAACATTGTTCCATTGTGTTTCGTGTGTCTATTTACGAAATTTTTGGAACCAGTTCGTATAATTTTACACGAAATGTTGTGAAACAGAACGTGTAAAATTACACGAAACAATCACATTCCAGAAACATATTTCGCAATACAATTTCAAACCCAGTTCATCCATGGAAACAACAAATTCAAACCCAGTTCATAACATCTCATTTTAAAACCCAGTTCATCAAACTAATTTTTGAGTAATAATGATACTCTCTTTGACCTAAACTCCAAAAAATCGAGGCCGGGGAGGGAGGGATTACCTTCTTTACAGGCACGGTGGTAGACGATGTTCCGGCGGCCATGGCAGCGGCGGTAGCGGCGGCGGCGGCGGCGGAAGCGCCGGACTTAACTGCCGGAATTTTCATTCTCACTATTGCGTCGTTCGTCGTTCGTCGTTCGTCGGTTCGTGTACGAGATAGAGAGAAGAGAAGCTTGAACGTTGGAGGGAACGAGAGGAATGAAAAAAAAAAAATTATATATAAATGGGCATTTTCGTCATTTCCATGTGCCTTGCATTTTTCATGCCTTGCAAATAAAATTCACCGTTTGTTTACCGGTAAATTCTATTGTTGACTTTTCCACTTTATTTATGGATAATGGTCGGTTTGAATGGCAATTCCTTTTTTATTTTATTTTTTGATATACTAGTTCATAGCCGGTCGAAATTCGACGGGAATAATAAAGCTAATCAATTAAGAAAAACTGACGCAAAGCTTTTTCAGAGAGAGAGAGAGAGTCTTAAAACTATAGTACAGAATGAAAGTTTGGACCTCTTCAACAACCATCTGGAAACATCTATTAAAATAATTAAGTAATTTTATGAGTTTCTCATTCATTCAATTTTTTAAAATCAAACCATATATGAAGGAAGTTTGGGAATTGAATGATAAATGTCATTTATATCTTATTACAACCAACTGCAGTGGTGTATGTGGCTACGTCATCATTGACGCCACCGCTGCCATCTAAATCATTATCAGACCCTTGAAATTATATTTCTGGAGGGTGTGAGTTCTCAGGCATAACCTCTGCTTCATTCTAATTGAAATGCTCCTCAGCCATTTTCTGGAAAAGCTACACTAAAAACATAAGTAGCACTCAACACCATTCTTTGCTGATTCAAAGCACTAATCAAAACGTTGAACGTCATCCTGCTTGGTACTCCACCTTCTGTACGCATTAAGACCAAAACCGACAATGCAGCCTCAGCTTTTGCCTCAAGACAAAGCACACGAATGACATTCACGAACGTAAACAACCTCAAAGAACACCCGCGCCTAGCCATCTCGCACAAGTTATGAAAAGCCTTGTCTACCTCATTCCCTATGCAAAAATCCTCAATAGTAAGCTCATGTGCACAAGGGTAGACCTCACAAGCTCCTTCCAGACATTTTATCAAACACATTATAGGCATATTTCAAAGCATCCCCTTCTCCATCCTAGACTTCCCGCATAGACCTCTAAGCAATGAATTCATCAACCTCTCATCAACTCCACAACCAACATTTACCATCTCCTCATAAACTCCAAATGCCGACCAAATTCTCCCCATTTCAACAACCCATGTAACAATGTGTTGTAGCAAATATAATCAGGTAAAATGCCCCTCCTTTTCATTCTCTTCAATAGAACAACGCCCTCCATTGACCTCCCCTCCTTCAAAAACCCATTGAAGAGAGTATTAAGCGCAACGACATTCGGCTCCAATCCAGCCCCAATGGCTTCATCAAGCAACTCTATGGCCTCATCTGACCTACCCACTTTGCAAAAACCATTCATGACAATGTATATGTATACATATCGTGCTTTAATGAAGATTTCTTGATCGTCAACAACAACTTCTTAGCCTCTTCCATCAAAAACCCGAGCCTCATCAAGACAATGTAGAGATTCATCAAAACCTTATCTATTTCAAATTTTCCCTAAGCTTCCCTTGTACCACAAGATTCCCAGAATATTTGGAATAGAAACTTCCGCAATCCAAATCCAATCCTAAAATATTTAAATAAAAGATAACACAATTAATGTCAATATTACAAAGATAACCTCAATGTATAAACTCGATTTATTTATATAAAAGTTATTTAACCCGCTTTAAAAGCTTGGGAAACGGCATCCTCAGCTCGTCATGCAACCAGCTTTTGGTTCTTTATCATTACTTCTACGTAATCACAATCTTAAACTATGTATCTAATAACAAAGAGCATTAGTCCTAAAATAAATTGACATTCAAAAATCAGACATACTCTAACCGTCCCTAAATGAATTAATGGAACGGTTAAAGGTCATAAATTTTGGATTACCTCATAATTTGTGAAAACTTCTTTATAGGACCACGTTAGTAGTAAACTCGCTCGTTTCACCATCCTTTTCACAAATCAAAACTTTGAGCCCATTTTTGCTTGTAATTCTCGAGATTGCCACATACAACTCGCCCGTGGATCGAATACAGTCGAGGAAGGTAAAACCCAACATTTGAAAGTGACCGTCCCGACTCTTATTTATAGTCATAGCGAAGCAAACATTTAATGGAACCGCCACGTTGAATTTAACTAGGAATTTTGTCATATCTCGACGGGCTCAACATCATTCGGGCACAAACACCTTCATTCCTTTATTCTTCCCGAAAGCATTCTTGCTTCAACTATATATTTTCCCATTTGTAACGATCATTCTCGTTCCTTGCATAATTCTCGAAGCTTGATCAATGTTTCGAGTAGCATCACTATACACCCAACCTTCAAACGTATGGAATGGTTCAAAGAATCCGAGCATTTAATTGTATTAAGAAATTCAACAAGAAAATACATCCTCGTGGCCAGCAATATCTCCGTCCTCCTTGCCGATGCTATCGTAACTCATATACAACACTTCATCACCGGCAACATCGACATCATATAATCATTGATAGTATCTACTATCTCATTAGTTGGTGCCAAAATTGCTCTATCCTCGAAAAAATCCATCAATGCGCATATTATGTAATATGTCGAATACGTGTTTTCAACGATGGTTGCAATAGGATCGCTGTATCTCTTATCAAAATATCATCGGGTAACTTAATGTCAACTTGTCCATCATTTTCTTCACCGACATCCCCATCTCCTACCCGTAATATCCATTCAAAGAAAATTTTTGATCTCTAAAACATCCGAAGAAGAAGAGGAACGTACCTACATTTATGCAATGAATGAGATGAAACATTTAGTTTCGCAACAGGAAATGTAACATGTAAAGAGTTTTAAATTAGATCATTTACATGCAATCTCATATTTTTTGTCAATTTTAGGACCTCACACGAATTCCAAAGTTTAGATGAACCGATGGCAAAGATGTACAATATCATGTCGGCTTCCTTTAGGCACAACAGCAATATTTGCCTCGAAATCTCCTCCAAAAACAACAACTAATCCACTAAAGGGCTTATCAGAGCAACGACCATCATGAGTACGCATAATGTCCCTCAAGCTCCGGTCAAGCGCCTTAAAGTAGTGCTTGTGTGCCATCGGAGCCTCATCCCAAATTATCAGCTTCGTTTTCTTTAGGAGACCACACAAATCAGAACCTGGCTTAATCTTGCTGCACGTTGAGCTTTCATCGACTTGTATGGGTATGCCAAATCTGGAGTGAGCAAAGGGCCCTACTCCCTGGAAGTAGCAACGAAGCTATACCGCTAGAAGCCACCGGAAGAACTATATCCCTCCTACTTCGCAAGGCGGAGCACAATGTCTTCCATATGAAAGTCTTCCCCGTGCCACCATACCCATACAAAAAGAAAACTCCACCATCTCCTCTATCAATAGCCGTCATGATCTTTTCATAAACCATCCTTTGTTCTTCAGTCAAAGATTTATGTAATCTAGAGTGCTCAGCCTTCATCTCCTCAACATCATAAGAAATTTCATCTAATATTAGCATATTCTCCGCATCAGAAATTACAGAATTGCTTGGTTGAGGCATATCTTTAAAATTTTGTAGACCGCTGCAATTCGCTGCCAATATTATTAGTCAAAGTATGATTTAACATAATAGAAAGTAGGATTATTACTTTGGGATGTTTTTTCAGAAAGAATTTGCTCTTGATCTGTTAACTGTTAGTCAAAGTTTGATCAATTTTACCGAAAGTGTGCCTTCTTCTAGGACGGAGGGAGTATAGTTGAAAAACTAATCAATAGAATAAAAGATTGACTAAGATTATTAGTCAAAGTATGATTTAACATAATAAAGTATTTATCAGGATTGTTAAAATTCTTTTGATGCTTGTAGTTGACATCGTCTGCCAGAACTAGCCAAGTTTGATTCTAGACATCTTGTGGCCTCGACATACTATTAGATAACAATAGCATCGCGAAAAGTCTTCATAGATAATCCGGTGACCCCCATTGACTTGCTTCTTTTATTCCATCAACATACTCCTTATCATCGTCTAACAATCCTAGTGCATAACACGCTTTTTTGTAATCACCATGCACTATATTATTTACAGTTCTCAAATCATCGTAACACGTAGCACCAACAATGTGATTTAACATCAGCCTCAAATAGTAGATATCGCCTGAATTGATGGGGACATGATAAATTCGTCCAATTGTTGTGCCTCTCCTTCTAGGACGCCATTCTCGCTTTGACTTATCCCAAACAAAATGCTGCAGAAATTCGTAATACTTGTACTGTCGAGCCTCTGGATTCTCACGATTGATCTTCATCCACTGTAAAAATTGTGATTGGGCAACAGTAGGCTTACCCACAACATCCGTAAGATAATCGCCATCTCTGAAAGGAATGGTTTGGTCTCCCTCTAAATGGAAAGATAAGCGCTCTACAGCTGGTGTCCTGTAATGGATATCAAATGCAAATATTCTCCACATCGCTTCACATGCAGAGACATATCGACAATCGATATACCTTTTAATTTCATCATTCACTTCAAAACCTACCCCTATTCTGTCACTTCCTCACGATATACTTGAATAAGTACTTTATTGATTTGCTTTGATTACAGTTTTCCTCGTTGATGTGAGCCCGGTACTTCAACAACAGCTGTGGATTATAAGGCACAATATACCTATTATCAAGGAAAACTCCGTTTTTGTCTACATTTTCCCCAGTGTCTCTCCTCCGGTAAACATAATATCCGTTCTCGTCAACGAAAGTGCCTTCATTAAAGCTTTTGGGGAAGTTCTTCGTGCATCTTTTGTTATCCATGCAAGGAGATTTTAGGTTAGCAACACCACAAGGACCATGCACCATATATTCTTTCACGGCCTCATACAATTTCGGATCAGTTTCTTTATCGGGATCTCAAAGACTTATACACTTGTTGACATCCTCAGCGATTAGTGCTTGGTCTTTACTTTTGAGAAAAAGAAGAATATGAGCATGGGAAAGACCTCGTTTTTGAAACTCCACTTTGTAAACAACTGTATAAAATAAAAAATGTGCATAATTAAAATTATTGAACCAAAAAATAAAATATGTGGTTTAGTTATTATATATAGCATCCGTCCTACTATAATTTGTAATTTTGATCAAGTTAACCAAAATTATCAAAAAAATGTAGGACAGATGGATAAAACAATTATATTAACAATTATAATAATCGAAATATAAATATAGGTGGTAACTGGAATAAAATAAAAACAAAAATTGAAAACATTACAATTTAATTACATGTAACTCAAATAAATGTCTCCTATTATATTTCCTAAAATACTTTCTTATTTAAATATAAGTAGTGCAACCACTGAAAATATACCCATTACAATCACTCTCATAATGTCCAAAAACAACAATTATTTTGGACCAGAGGAAGTAAGTTTTCTTTCAAAAAAGAATTTAAAAATTTTAATTTTAATCATAATATACCATTAGTTATTTTAATTTTTTTATGAAATTTCAGTCAAAAAATCAAATTTTATTAAATATAATAGGTTAATTACTTCCTTTTAATATACGGTAGTACTACATCTCTTTTAATTATATACTCCCTCCGTCCTGCCCAACTTAGGACATTTTGCTATTTTGGGCGTCCCTTCCTACTTATTATACTAATCATCCCAAATTAAAATTCCACCTACTTAATCTTTTCTAATTAACTGCCTAAATTGGGCTAGCCCAATCCACTAACCCAAATTCATTACCCTCTAACCCTTACCGGTCAATAACCCTTGAAAACATTCACTCCCCTCATTTATTCTGATCCATACCCTTTCCCTTCCCCATTTCTCTTATCCCCTCCCCGTCGTCACCCCTCTCTGCCGCTACCCCTCTCCGCCGCCACCCCTCCCATCATTCCCCGCCGCTCGTTAACCTTCCCCTGCCACCCATTTCCATTTCCATCCCCAGAACCCTTCCCACTTATTCGTTACCCTCGGATCACCTTCGTGGTCTCCTACTTAAGGATTGTCGTCGCCGCTTTTTTCTGGTAAGTCTTTCTCTCGCTCTATCTCTCTCTTTCTCTCACCAATTGTGATCTCTCCGTTTTTTCTCTGTCTCTCTCTTATCTTGATTTCTCTCTCTACCTCTCCCTCAAATCTGTTGTTTTCAACGTTAAATACTTCAGAATAGGGTAAAGCAAGGTTCAGGATCCCAGGTGATCAGGTAAGAAGGTAACTCCGTCATGGCTGCAACCTCGGTTGCAATATCAAAGATCTACACCCGGAGGTTGCCAAACCAAGAAACGAATAACTCTAGTATATCACTCGTGCGATGCACAATGATATACTCCCTCCGTCCCACTTCACTTGGCACTAATTTCTATTTTGGGTCGTCCCACTTCACTTGGCACTGCCCAAAATGGAAAAGAATATTCACTATTCTCTCCACTCATTCTCTCTCCTACTTCACTTTTACACTCACAACATTCTCTCTCCTAACTATTCCTCCCACTCATTCTCTCTCCTATTTAATTCTTCATACTCACAACATTTAACTTTTTCTCTTTCTTACATCACTTTTTCTTAATTCCTACACCCAAAAAGTTGGTGCCAAGTGAACCGGGACGGAGGGAGTATACAATTTCCTAATTAATAATAATAAAAATAAGTAAACAAAGAGACAACAGTACAAATTAAATTGCTTAATAAACATATGTAAACAATACTTAAGAAATTTCATAGTATTGATCTTCATGCAGAAAACACATACGAAAACACTCATATATAGAAATTATTAATAAGTAGAGTGACAGATATGAATTTCACATTTTGAAAATTTTTCTAAACACCACATTTGTATTACATTTGTTGGATGAACTGTCTTCTTAAAATTAGATATCCAAATATGAAGTCCATTTGGATGGTTGAATCTGGATAAAGCAAATAAAGCTGATCATTACTACAGAAAACAGGATTCTTTAAATGTAATCAACTGTACACTGAAATTGCCCCTAACTTTTGTTTATTGACATGACATGGATCAAGGGAAATTGACGACGTTCAAACTTGAAAGAAATTATAGAATTCGATGGAGTTAGCAACATCCGAGGGATTAGTACCTTTTCCCCAGTTTAAATGTACTTAAAACCCACCCAATAGCTTCCTCAAAAAAATTACCTAACAAATTTTGAAAAATATTAAAATTCAAGTTATTATCAAGACGTTGAATTCTTTATATATATATATATATATATATATATATATATATATATATATATATATATATATATATATGTATAGGGAGAGAGAGAGAGAGAGAGAGAGCAATGCTAAAAGCACAAAATAAAGTCACAAAATCCTGATTATCAAATGAGGTGACGATATTTTATTGTTTATATCGATTGTAAACATGCTATATTTTAATTAGAAACACTAATAAAATCATTACATTTAAAATTTTGTGAGAAAGATTTTATGACTATTTTGTTTCCTTAGTATTACTCGGAATATGTATATATATATATACATATATATATATATATATATATATATATATATATATATATATATATATATATATATATATATATATATATATATATATATATAAATAGTTAAATAAAATGTATCATTTTTTATACTGAAATATTTTTATTCTGAAGTGTAACCAAAATAATGCAGAAAAAGGATTAAGGTTATCAAAAGATTAAAATGTATCATTTCTTTAGAAATTGTTACATTCGTTTCTTTAACAAATTATACTCATGCATATAATCTGTTACATTTCAATTTTTATTTTCTCTAAAAATTAATAAACAAACTATTGTAAATTTTCTGCAAAACTAATGTTACATTTTATAATAAAAACTGTTACATTCATTTGTGAAAAAATCTTGCTCTTTTTTAAAGAAAAAAAAGGTAACATTGACTTTACAAAAACTGTTATATTCATTTGTAAATCAAACTATATAACATTGTCTGCAAAACTACAATTACATTTTATAATAAAACTGTTATATTTCAAAATTTTATTTATAACATTTCTTCATAGTAAGTGTTACATTTCAGGTATCGAACAACTTAACTTTTTTGTTTGTACAAATATAATTTTACAAAAAATAATTTAAAATCATATCATGATGCTACTACTTTGATTCGTCTCGTCGAGACGAACACAACGGCATTTTCGATTTTTTTTTACTTCAAAATCTCAAGTTATTTTATTTTAAAGCTGATTATTTTTTAAAAGAGACACGTGACAGACGATGAACGTGCGGGTTAAGGCTTGAAATCAACCACCACTAAATAATTATGCCTCATCAACCTACCGTTTCGTTTCATCAAATATTTTTTTCTTCAAAAATGACTTCTCTCTTCATTATGTTCATTCAATCATTAATTACACTACACACCTGAAAGTTTCGTGTAGCTAGGAAACTTGGATCACGCAATAGGCAAAGGATGTGAGTACAGATGTGTCTCACAACTGTCCACACATCCACAGATAATGCAGCGGAATAAAATAATTAAATGCAAATAAAATGCAATAACTCAAGAGTTATATACGCTTACTGATCTGTGTGATCAGCAAACTAGGCTTACGCCCAAAAACCTTTCACTATAAAAACTTTTGTTTCTTACAAAAACAAATAAGTGAAAAACTAAAATATGAAAATACTAAACAAGTTCTAATCACCTTCTACGATATGAACAACTCCCCTTTCCCAAGTAGGACTTATTCAATCAGAAGTAAAACAAGAGAACTTTATAAAAACCTAGATGTGAGTTACGGATGTACGCTCACAACCTAAACACAACTCAATCGAATGCTATGAAGTAAGTGTATTTTTCTCTCTAAAACCGTAGCTTCTCTTTGTGCTGAATGCCTTGTATTTATAATGCACCATTGAGAAGATCTTCATGCAATCGACCTCTTCCTTTGTGAGAATCCTCTTCCTATATGAAAACATAAAACACACTCACAAGGAAATCAAATATTAGTAGGTTAGTCCTAATATAAAACTATGTACATAAATAAAAGATATTTACATAATTACAATCTCTTAATAAAAGTAAGATACTTATAAATCTCCATAAAAGTCCCAAAATCTTCTTACCATATAGAAGTCTTTTGAAATAAGGAAACATAATTATGTTCCCATAAAACTCACGTTTTCAATCTCCCCCTATTTTGGACTTTCTGGTCAAAACCAAGGATTTATAACAAACATAATATTATGACCACAGAATATAGAAAAACATAACTCCCCCTGAATGGATGTGTGTCCAGATGTGTATACACATCCACACATAAGAACTGCAAAACAGAATTAGAACAGAATACTAGCAGTTCATTAAGCAAAAGCAAAAACCATTCAGAAACATCCTAATTAAAGCTATTACAAACCATTGTTTTAAAAACTAAAAACTAAAGCAGAAAATTAAAAATTGTCTTTAGCAACCATCACAGCAAAATAAAAAAAACTTTTCTCCCCCTAAATCAAAGATCAAAATGTCTCCACTTAAAACCAGCCATAGCTTTAGCAGCAGCAGCATTAACAGCAGCATCCCAGACTTCACTTCCAGCAGCAGCAGCATTAGAACTAGATTCTCCCCCTTTTTGACAAGAAAGTTTAGCATGCCATCTAAGGAGATTATCCCTAAGAGCTTTCAGATTGTTGGCATGGGCAATGGAGGCTTGAGCTTGAGCTTCAGCTTCTACAATTGCAGCATCTAAGTCCTTCATTTGAGCAACAAAATTCTCTTCAGATGTGACACCAGATGTGTCCACATCTTCCATACCAATCTCAGGAACTGTACCCAAAGGAAGATCCACATGTCTTTGCTTAGGGTCAAGCAGGGTCTTGGATTCCTTAAAGAGGGCAAAATTTTCAACAATTTCTTCTCCTTTTTCAGGTTTTACTCCATTGGCAATTAGGATTTGGGAGATCAAGGAAGGATAGGGTAAAGACCATTTCTTTGATGGAGACTCTCCATAATCACAAATCTTTCTAAAGATAAAGTCACCAAAATTAATGTGCCTCTTAATTCCCAATCTGTACAGAAGCAAAGCTTGCACTCTAGTGACAGAAGTTTTGTTATTGGAGGGACACAAATTGGCAACCAGGATAGAGTGGAGAAAACAATAGAGAGATGATAGAGAACCACTTCCTAAATCTTTAGGCTTCACAGGCCAAGAGGTTACCTTGCCATGGGTAATTGCAGACACAAGATCATCATCCTCAATAGAAACCACATCATCCAAATGATCATACAACCCAAGAAAATCATTGATGATAGAAGGGGTAAAAGGAACAAATACTCCTCTAACATAAACACCAGGAGAATGAGAATAAGTTTTATCTAATCCCTTAGGCAGATTTGCATAGAACTCATAAACCAATTTGGGATAGAAGGGAAGGGGATGGTCCACAGTCAAGAATAATCCTCTTTCCTCAAAAAACTTGTCCATACCAAGCTTAGCAAAAGTCTCCCTATCCCTTTTCATCTCAACAACAAAGGCTTTAGAAGAAATTAAAGCAAACCTATCAGCAGCCTTTTTGGATAAAAACTTTTTGGAAAAGGGTTTGGGGTTAGAGACCAGAGAAACAGAAGATGACATACCCTGTTCAGCTTTCTTTCGAGTAGATGTGCGTCTAGATGTGGGCACATCCTTAGACACATCCTTCACAGGGAATGGAACAATGATGGGTTCAACCTCAGTGTCATCAGCATCAGAGGAATCAATCTCTTGGTCTTCTTTCTCCTGATCAAGCTCTTCTCTTCCAAGCTTGAAATTCTCATCTGAGGCAGTATCATCATCATCTGAACTTGAGTCAGTTTCATCATCAAGAGGCTCTAAGTCAGTTGCAGCCATCTTTTTCTTTCCCTTTAAATCTATTAAGATTTTAGCTAAAGGCTCTTCATCACTAAAGGATATAAGGTCCTCAACAGGACTAGAAACCAGGGGAACAGAGGGATCAACAACAGAGACAGAGACATTATCCACAGGAGGTGAAGTAATAATGGGGATAATGGGATCAGATGAAATTATGGGAGAAATAGGAGCAATTGGCTCAACAGACTCTGCATGGGGAACAGTCTCAACAGGGATCAAAGGTTCAACATGGGGAGTATCAACAGGAATAACTGATTCAACAAGGGGAACAACCACAGAAGGGGTAATAGCAGGATCACTAACAGAGGAAGGGGGAATAGACGATTTAGCCCTAGTCCTGACAAGAGGAACTATTACCTCATCTTCTTCTTCTTCTTCAAGAACAATAGCAGTTGAAGATTTCCCGCCAGGTTTCGTTTGGTTCTTGGCTTTGTCAGACTCTGACAGCTTGCGAACCCTACCAGATCGACGAAGAGCACGCTGGGGCACATGAGTTGTAGCAGACTTTGGGGGTTTTACTTGAGACAACTTCCTCTTCTTAGTTGAAGAAGGTTCCTCAGAGATGGCGACATTCGATGGTGGGATCACCGGAGAGGATGGAGCTCTAGGGTTTTCATCGGTTGAAACAGTCACGGGTTCCAATGACGGAGATTTGGGAGAAGAAGCTTCCATTGTTGGATCAGACGAGGGTGATGGAGAGGAGAAATCCGCAAGAAACTTTGAGATTACAGGGTTTAGGAGTATGGAATCCTCTCTTTTGGCTATTGAAATAGGAACAATGTCAAGAACATCTTCTTCTCTAATGTTCGAATGCTCGGCCATTTAACAGAGTGATTTGGGTTGGTTGAACAGTGCAAAGAGAAATTAATGCAAAGTGTGTGAGATTGTGTGCAAAGAGGAGGAAGAACAAAGGGTTTTGTCAAGGTTTATGGGGGATGGGACGGATGTGAGGTATATTAAATACTCACAGCTCCCCCTTTCCTACTAAAATTAGGAATCCTTCTCCAAACAGGTATAACACACCTCAAAAACCTTAAGAGTCCTCCAACGGCTAGAAAACCTTTGAGGTTACAACACACAAGCACCTTCCAAGAAAATAAGGGATTAAAATAAATCAAGATTTTGTAAGATTTTTATGAAAACAAAAATTACTTCGGCATATCTTTATTTAAAACAGAATCCCAAAAGGATTTTCCAACCTTTTCAAACAAGGATTGATACACACCTTTTTCTTTCATAAAAGATATTGGAGATCAAAAACCTATATAATCAAAGAATGAATTAAGAGAGAAAATTAATTAGCTATCATATTTACAAAGCTCCTATATGTCCTAAAAAATGCAATATGCCTAACATGATGCAAACACACAGGTGAAGGAAATATTCTCAGTTTATAGATGTGGCATAGGATGTGAGTCACAAATTGGGACACATTTAGATCACAAAAAGTCAATGAGCAATAATCCAATCTGCACAGCCTCTAGGATGCATCCACCAATTTTTGTTGTGGATTTTTGCAATGTGAGTAGCTTTCACTTTACTTGATCCCAAAGATAGCCCTTTTTCCAATGATCTTATCAAGTTTGACTTCAAGTTTTCTTATGAAAGTCACTTGATCACAATGGTATGGCTTCATACTAAGGGTGAAGCAGCTGTTTCTCACACATATATATATTTTTTTTTTCTTTTAGCACCCACTGTGAGATACCTAGGAAGGTTATACCAAGTAATCAAAAGATTACATGGACAGGAAACACTCACAATTAAGTGATCAAAAATAATGTCAAAGATGAAGACTCACAAGTGACCACACTGAGAAATTTCGTGCTAATGCATGATATTTTTGGATTTTTCTTTTTATAAATTTTTTATTTTTTCAGTTAAACTAATCTACAGATGTGTTAGAGGATGTGAGACACATCTGGTCTCACAACCTTAGATATCACACAAGCCAAGAGACTTCCTCAAGGAGGAAAATCTCTCCAAATCTAATGCCTTTGTAAATATATCGCCCAATTGATTTTCGGTCCCAACAAATTCCGGACACACGGTTTTTGCTCTACAAGATCTCTAATGAAATGATGTCTAATATCAATGTGCTTTGTTCTAGAATGTTGAACAGGATTTTTAGATATGTCCAAGGCACTTTTGTTATCACAAAAAGCAGTCAAAATTTTGCTATTCAATCCATAATCTTTTAGCATTTGATTCATCCAAAGTAATTGTGTGCAGCAACTCCCAAGGGCAACATATTCAGCCTCAGCAGTGGACAAGGACACACAATTTTGCTTCCTACTATACCAAGACACAAGGTTATTACCTAGGTAGAAACATCCACCAGTGGTACTCTTTCTATCATCACTATTTCCAGCCCAATCAGAATCAGTGTACCCAACCAAATTGGTGTTTGTTTCTTTAGAGTAATGCAGAC
Organism: Adenophora triphylla var. japonica; assembly: GCA_022495995.1. Lineage (NCBI taxonomy): Eukaryota > Viridiplantae > Streptophyta > Magnoliopsida > Asterales > Campanulaceae > Adenophora > Adenophora triphylla. The sequence continues at coordinate 289,940 of JAFEMH010000788.1, forward strand.
CTAGGTTCACAGTCCCACTCACATACCTAATGATTCTTTTCAATGCTTTAAGATGGGACACTTTAGGGTTGGCTTGGTATCTAGCACGTAGACATACACCGAACATAATGTCGTCTACTTGCGGTGAGGTAAAGCAAACTTCCTATCATGCTTCTATAAAGGGTTTGATCAACACTCTCACCATCGAATCATGACTTAGTTTTTGGGAAGATCCCATTGGGATTCTTTGATGTGAAGAGTGTTCAAGCTCAAACTTTTTCACAAGATTCTTGGCATACTTAGGCTGTGAAATGAACATACCATCTTTGAATTGCTTAACTGTAAGCCTAAGAAAAAGTTCAACTCACCTACCATACTCATCTCAAATGTGGAAGTCATGCTATCCACAAATTCAGCTAGCATTGGATCAGAATTTGATCCAAACACAATGTCATCTACATAGATTTGTGCCACAAGAATCTCCTTCTTATTTCTCCTCACAAACAAGGTTTTGTCAACCTCACCTCTCTTGAATCCTAGTTGAAGCAAATGGTCAGTCAACCTACCATACCAAGCTCTAGGGGCTTGCTTTAGCCCATACAGAGCTTTCTTCAGTTTATACACATGATTAGGATATTTGGAGTCCACAAAGCCTTTAGGTTGTTCAACATAGGCTTCCTCATTTAATATCCCATTTAAAAAGGCACTCTTGACATCCATTTGATGAAGAGTAATCTTGAGGTAACAAGCAATGGCTAACAAAAGCCTAATGGACTCAATTCTTGCTACAGGAGCAAATGTCTCCTCAAAATCAATTCCCTCAATTTGAGTATAACCTTGAGCAACTAACCTAGCTTTATTTCTAGTTATCACACCTTGCTCATCAGTTTTGTTCTTGAAAATCCATTTAGTTCCTATGACATTACCATGTGAGGGTCTAGGGACAAGAGTCCATACCTCATTCTTTTCAAATTGTATTAATTCATCTTGCATAGCCATAATCCAGTCAGTATCTTTCAATGCTTCAGCAACATTCTTAGGTTCAATTTTTGAAACAAAACAACAGAAACTTACCTGGGAGTATGCTGAGGAGCAACTCCACAAACCAGCCATCTTTCTATAATCAACTTTGTCCTTTTGTCTAGTTCTCACTTGAGCATGCACATCTCCCACAACTTGTGAAGTGGGGTGGTTTTTCTGGATTTTAGAAGGAATATCCTTTGATCTATCCACACACCCATTCACATTACCTTCTGGAGCATCATCGATCGAGAATCGGAGGAACTGTCCTCGGTTACGGGAGTTTGAGTGGATGTGGGAGCGGATGTGGGTTCGAGATGTGGAGGCGGATGTGTCCACATCCTTGGTTACATCCTTATCGGGTTCAACATTTTTATCGGCACTTTGGAAGCTTCTTTTGATTTTTCGGCACTGTTTCTTCATCCTTCCACCCGGCCAAGCAACCTGAAACATCATCCTCAGTAGTCTTGAGGTTAAGATCAAGTGAGTCATCAAATTTAACATTAGCAGATTCCATAATGGTCTTAGTTTTGAGATTGAAAACTCTGTAAGCTCTACTGTTTGTGGAATAGCCCATGAAAATTGCTTTATCACTTTTTGAATCAAACTTGGACAAGTATTCTCTATCATTGAGAATATAACAAACACAACCAAACACATGAAAATATTTTACAGTTGGTTTCTTTCCAAGGAGGATTTGATATGGGGTGACAGTGCTACCAATCCTTAGGAACACCCTATTGCCAATGTGGCAAGCAGTGTTTAAAGCTTCTGCCCAAAATTTTTTGGACAAGTTCTTTGAACTTAGCATGACTCTTGCCATTTCTTGCAAGGTTCTATTCTTTCTTTCAGCAATTCCATTTTGCTGTGGGGTGATTGGTGCAGAAAACTCATGAGTGATTCCCTTAGAATTGCAAAAATTGGTGAACATTTGATTCTCATATTCAGTGCCATGGTCAGACCTAATCCTCACAGTCTTAAGACCATAAAGATTTCTAACTCTTTTGTACCAATTCTTGAATTCTCCAATTGTTTCTGACTTTTCTCTTAAGAACATTACCCAAGTGTACCTAGAATAATCATCAACACACACAAAGGCATACTTTTTCCTACCAAAGCTTTCTACTTCAATAGGTCCCATTAAATTAGTGTGAATCATCTCTAAACATCTAGTTTTGGAGCATTGTTGGACCTTTTTATGTGATGCTTTTGTTTGTTTTCCCTTTTGACATGAACCACAGACATCAGGGTTCTTGAAGTTCGGTTTAGGGAGGTCTTTAATGGCTTCAAACCTTTGAAGTTCTTCCGAAGTTCTACGGCTAGCATGCCCTAATTTTTGGTGCCACAGATTGACATCATTAGCTTTTGAGCTTAGGCAAGAAAGATTGTCACCAAATTGGTAACAATTATCGCGAGATCTAGGACCAGTAAACACACATTTATTATCCTTATCAAACACTTCACACAAGTGCTTATCAAACTTCACAAATAGGTCATCATCACACGGTTGGCTGATGCTTATTAGGTTGGCTTTCAAGCCTTCCACATGGTACACATTGTGCAATTTTGGGAGACCCTTAACATCCAGGGTTCCTTTTCCAACAATCTTTCCTTGAGCACCTCCACCAAAATTTACTTTCCCTCCATTTATTACTTCATAGTCAAGAAGGACTGCTTGGTTTCCAGTCATGTGCCTAGAGCACCCACTATCAAAATACCAAGAGCCGAGAGACGGTACTCTTGAGGGAAGAGTAGACAACATTGCAGGTGGTAATTGGTTTGGCTACCCACATTGTTTAACCGTTTTCTTTTTGGGTTGCGAGAGGTCTCGGATTATTTGGATGTGTGTTAGGATGTGCATACATCTTCTCACACATCTGAGGCCGTTGAAATTACCGGATTTTTTATCGGCCTTGAGTTTGTAATGAGAAGGGCCTAATGTGACCGGGAGCTAGGAAGTAATGGCAAATGTAATGCCTCTTCCTTGGTCTCTTCTCACTCAAATGACTTTTTCTTTAAAAGCTTGTTTTTTCACACTTTTAGAGGTAGAAGCCTCACATCCCTCCTTTATAAAATTATTTTCAAAACCTATACCAATTTTGTCACGTTGACCCATAGAAAAAGCTTCTTCCATTTTCATTTTACTTTTGTTTAACTTAGTAAAAGTATTATCGGCCTTTTCACATTCATTCTTGAATTTTTCAAGGTCAACTTCTCTTTTGGTCACAAGGACTTCTAATCTTGCAATGGTATCCTTTTGAGCATCATTTTCTTTTGAAAGTACGGCTTTTTCATCTTCACAAGCAAACCCAATTTATCGACAGAGATTTGTTTACCTTAACAAGTACCTCAATTTTGTCCAATCTTTTCATCCAATCTGTATGCGGCTCCTTGTATGTGGCAAAGAGTTCCTCATAGGGAATGTCTCTTTCTTCATCTTCATCATCTCGAATCTCCTTTTACGAGAAACAGGTTCGGCACCGGTTCAGATGTGTCACCGGATGTGTACACAACCGAGCCCACATCCAAGGGATTTTCAGGAGTATATTCTTCTATATCTGCGAGAAAAGGCATTAAACACAGAATGACAATTTAAGGCAGGACATATTAGCCACTTCTTCTTCCTCATCCTCACCGTCACTAAGGGTAGCGGTTAAGCTCATTCCCTTCTTTTTAAGTGTGTTAGCACACTCATTGGCATAATGACCAAAGCCACGACATGCCCTACATTGGACGTATTCGGATGATTTATTTTCAAAACTTGGTTTCTTGAATCCGGTGTCGGTGCTAGGTTTTGGCTTTTCGGCGATCGAAGTAGGTCTATTGGGGAATTTGCTTATCCTTCTATTTTCGGTATAGAACTGAATTTCTTTGAAATAAAAGCTACATCCTCATCTTCAAGATTAGACTTGTCAATCTCGAGAGGATAATTCCACAAGCTCTTTTGGTAGAGCGGCGGCACTTTTAAGGGCAAGGCGTGTGTTTTGTTCTTCTTCGAGCCTCAAGGTTAAGCCGAAACACGATCAAGATTCCTATAATAGTGTCAAGACCTACGGTGTTTGTGTCCTTTGTTTCTTCAATCACACTACTTTAATGTTAAACCTCTCGGGCAAGGTTCTTAGAATTTTACTAACAAGTCTTGCATTGGAGATAGATTCTCCTAGACTTGTGCATTCATTTGAAATCTCATGAATCTTAGCGGCATATGACACAATATCCTCGGTTTCTTCCATTCGAAGTAACTCAAACCTATCCATTAAAATTCTAAGCACAGTAGCCTTCACACTTGGTGCTCCCTCACATTGAGTTTGCAAAATATCCCAAGCAGTTTTGGCTATACTCTCATTTGTTATAAGCTTGTACATATTCCCGAAACATGGCTGGAAATAGCACCCATGGCTTTTGAATTATAATTTGCGGCTTGTATTTCATCAAGAGTCCATTGTTCTTCGTGTTTTCTTTCAAAAAGGACTCACCAACACCGGAAGATGGCTTTTTCTCCACGGTAGGAGGTTGCCATGCAACAAGAATGCACATCCAAGCTCTTTCATCAATACTTTTGATGTAATTTCGCATCTTAGACTTCCAAAGAGAATAATTTGTGCCATCCAAGACAGAGGCCTATTTTGGTGATTTTGGCATTCCATAATGACTACACTTTCTGGATCAACACTCGGTAATATTTCGAGAGTTGGCTCGATACCAATTGAAAGTTTCGTGTAGCTAGGAAACTTGGATCACGCAATAGGCAAAGGATGTGAGTACGTATGTGTCTCACAACTGTCCACACATCCACAGATAATGCAGCGGAATAAAAACAGAATAAATAAAATGCAATAACTCAAGAGTTATATACGCTTACTGATCTGTGTGATCAGCAAACTAGGCTTACGCCCAAAAACCTTTCACTATAAAAACTTTTGTTTCTTACAAAAACAAATAAGTGAAAAACTAAAATATGAAAATACTAAACAAGTTCTAATCACCTTCTACGATATGAACAACTCCCCTTTCCCAAGTAGGACTTATTCAATCAGAAGTAAAACAAGAGAACTTTATAAAAACCTAGATGTGAGTTACGGATGTACGCTCACAACCTAAACACAACTCAATCGAATGCTATGAAGTAAGTGTATTTTTCTCTCTAAAACCGTAGCTTCTCTTTGTGCTGAATGCCTTGTATTTATAATGCACCATTGAGAAGATCTTCATGCAATCGACCTCTTCCTTTGTGAGAATCCTCTTCCTATATGAAAACATAAAACACACTCACAAGGAAATCAAATATTAGTAGGTTAGTCCTAATATAAAACTATGTACATAAATAAAAGATATTTACATAATTACAATCTCTTAATAAAAGTAAGATACTTATAAATCTCCATAAAAGTCCCAAAATCTTCTTACCATATAGAAGTCTTTTGAAATAAGGAAACATAATTATGTTCCCATAAAACTCACGTTTTCAACACCTATTCTCTATTCATAGAAAAATGTAATAAAATACAGCCGGTTCCCATACAAAACTCCCCCATTTACCACACCAAATCCGCCTACCCCTAAAATTGGCCAGTTCTCTCTCTCCCTCATTTATACACACATACTTTTTTCAACTCTCCAGACAACATTTTCAATTATCCGGCCATCGTCGTTGTCGCCGTCATCAACAACCCAAACACATTCTTCTCCTTCTATTCAACGCTCTCTAACTCTTCTTCAACAGGATCACCGACTACAACAACTCACAACATTAAAATTGAACCTCCCATATTTCCACCAGATACGCAATCTCCGCCTTTATTTGAGAAAAAAGAAAGAGTATTTTGTTAGATACTAAAGAATACAACTATTACCTTCATGATAAATACTATACGCAACATGAAAAGACAATCAATCATAGAAAAAAATAAATCTAAAGAAATATGTGCTTTTTCTTTCAACTGTTGAAATTAACAAATACTTGCAACTCGATGTACAAAAAAATTAAAAACAAAATTAGAAATTCTAAAATTGTATACAAAATCACTTGAACATAAATTTCAGATCATGAAAGTTCAATATTAGTCCACATTGTCTTCCCAAATTAATCATTTACATTCTCCGTTAATCAATTCCAATTTCAAATCCTCCATCCTTCTCACCCTACAAATTATAATTCAAAACATACAGAAAATAAATCTCTTTTTTGTAAAATATAACTAACCAAAAATTAAATAAATAAACAAAAAACATAAAAAGAAAAAACTGTCTGTGAATGTGTGAATATATGTGCGTGTTTGAGTGTGTGACTATGTGCTTGTGTGTGTCTGTTTCCTTTTTGTGTGTGTGGTGTTTTTAAAATATTTAGAGAGAATGAGGAGATAAGGAATAGAGAGAGTAAATAGGATAGAGAGAATTTGAATTTCAAATTTATTTCCCTTAAATGACCAATTTAATTAATTCTTAAAATAATTACTGGCCAATGAATAAATGACCAATTTAATTAATTCCTAAAATAAACTGATTATTTAATTTTGGATTAATTTAATTCATTCCTAAAATAAACTAATTTTATAACTAAAAATTCAAATTTTGAATATCAAATTTACTTTTTCAAAATTTATGGAATTATCCGAAATCAAAGGAATTAGCCTTTTAATTTTTTTTTGTTTTTTTAATTTTAGGTGAAGGAGGAAATAATGGATGACCAATTAAGAAATGCCACGTGGCTTTCCACGTCATAATGCCACGTGGCACAGTGTGAAGGCTTGAAATTCTTCTGCTTTCATATATTATACTCCCTCCGTCCCAATAAGTGCTTCACCCTTTTGGGTGGACACGCAAATTATGAAAATGAGAGGAGAAAAAAAATGTTGTGAGTGTAATTTGAAAATAGGAGAGAGAATTAGTGGAGGGAATAGTAAATTATAATGGTGTTGTGAGTATTAAAATAATGTAGGAGAGAGAATGAGTGGAGGAAATAGTAAAGATTCTTTGCCAAAAAAGAAAAGTTGAAGCTTCTAACGGGACGCCCTTTTGGGTAATTAGTGAAGCTTTTATTGGGACGGAGGGAGTATAGATTGTCTCACTTAACAAATCAAAAAAAATATAAAATTGTAATTTTTTCTAATTTGCCTTCAATTAAATTGGATAATATTATTTCTGGTTCAATAATTAGTACTCCATCCATCCAAAAAAAAAATTGCATTTCCATTTTCAATCATCAAAAAAATAAATGTCTGCTAAGAGAAAAAATAACTTTAGAATAATCTCATACAAGTAGAAATATATTATGAGGTGTAGCACAGTATCCTCAAATATGACTATGAACACTCCCACACCAGCCATGGCAGCCAAGCCAACCTACCCTCAATACATTTATAATACTACAGTACTAAAAATGAAAATGAAAATGAAAAAATCAAAAACCCAAGCTTAAACAATTTTGTCAGTGATGAAAAATTCAAGGGCAGAGTGGCCTTTTCTACAACATGCCAATATAAATTTTTGGAAAGGATTTCCTTCGCCCAAAAATAAAATAATTAATTACAAGCTAAAAAAAAAAACAGCAGCTTAGCCTGGAACCAATCTGGATATTGAATTAAGGGCAAATATCCCCAAGTAATTGCATCATCAGATATACATAAGATTGCTGCTTCCCCATGGTGATGATGAAAAGCTTTCATTGATCTGCTTCTAGTGCAGTAGCAATCCACTCCGATGCAGCTGTTTGAGTGCCAGGCCCCGTTAATGGAGATAGAGAGAGCGGAGTGACGGCAACCTGTGCCAAGTAATAATCCCATAAATCATTTCAACATTTAAACAATCCGTCAAAGCATTAGAAGAAGAATACAGCTTTTGTCCCAGCCACCACAATTTGATAAAACTAACTAATTTCTAGATTCATAGGCGCTGGTAAGCAAAATGGATTTTTTTTTATTATACTTACAAATCCATTTTGAAGCGCTCTGAAATCAAGATCCTCGTCCACTTCATCCTGATTCTTGTCCAGAAACTGCAATTGGCAATGAAATGATTCTCATTAAGTCATGGAAAAGCACTTGGTAAAATGAAATAATTGATAGTCTGGATAGCAAAAGCAAGCAATATAAACCAGATGAAGATAGGATGCACATTTTAAAAGGCATACTATACCAAACTCTCTTGGGTACCACTTGCTGGAGACTCATCAAATACTCCCTCCGTCTCATAATTAAAGTGCGAAAATTGAAGAATCCATTATGAGTTGAAACGAAAAACTGAGTATTCAAAAAAAATTGGCGGAAACTAAAAATATGTTTTTCCTTCGTAATTCACTCTAGGTTTGAATTTATAATTTTCATGGAAACTGAAAACATGTATTTATAATGTTAGGATTATAACTGAATAAGATTTTTGGAGTTTTTTCAAGTAAATAATTCCTAAAATAAACGTTTTTTAAGGAGTATATTTGGAAAATGGTTTGAATTTTAAATTGATTGAGTAAGTTATCCGAAATCAAAGGAATTGAGCTTTGAATTTTTTTGTTTTTTTAATTTTAGGTTTGAATTTTCGGACTATAATGATCCTTAATTTGGAAAATGTATTTATAATTTCGGATTATAATGATCCTTAATTTTGAATTTAAAATTAACACTTTAAAAATATGTTGAATTATCTATTACCTATTAAAATGAAGATAATCAATTAAGATAAAAAATGGAATTATCCTAAAAGGTATGAATTAGGCTTTTATTTTTATTTTATTTTTTATTTTCGTTGATTACATTTAATAATGGCTTACCATTTAAAAATCAATTTTTGGAAAATCAATTCTATATTTCTTATTTTCGGTTATTAGTATTTGAAAAAAATTCAAATTTTAAAAATCCGATCAAATCTTTAGATTAGGTAATTCAAAATGGTTTAAATTTTAAATTGATTGATTCAGTTATAAAAGGTAATTTTAAACTGAATAAGATTTTTGGAGTTTTTTCAAATAAATAATTCCTAAAATAAACTTTTTATTAGGAGTTTATTTGGAAAATGATTTGAATTTTAAATTGATAGATTACATTATCCGAAATCAAAGGAATTAGGCTTTTAATTTCTTTTTTTTTTTAATTTTAGGCGTTGGAAAAATTAAAGGATGACTAATTGAGAATTGCCACGTGGCTTTCCACGTCATAATGCCACGTGGCGCAGTGTGAAGCCTTGAAATTCTTCTGCTTTCATATAGTATATAGACTGATTTTATTATTTGTCAAAATCTTGCAAAAAACTAGTTTTTTCGTAACATAAGAAAAAAACTAGTTTTAAAGCACTAGTCTAAATAATAAGAGTGATGAACTGTTCTGAAAACTAATTTTTTATAACATTTTGAAAAAACTAATTTTTCACAAGAGTTACTCTTATTATTTTATTATGGTGATTTTTTTGAAAAAATAATGCATTTATTTAGATATTAGAAAAACAATTGGTTTTTGTCTGTGAAATTTTTGTAAATAATCAAAATTTATTTTTAAATACCTGATGATATTTTATAAGAAATATGATTTTTGTCTTAAAATATCAGGTGACATTTTTATAAATAATTAGAACTTATTAAAATATATTGGGGCTAATTATTACTATCATTAACATTCTTTAACACTAGAAATGATACATTTCAACACCCCACTCTTTTTTATACTTCCTCCGTTCCAGAAAAAATGTCGCATTTCATCAATCAAGTTGAACTTTAACAAAAAAAAAAAAATGAAAATTTGATTATTTTGATCCCATTTTGAAAATGATTATTGATATATCAATCGAAACACTATTTTTAACTATTTTTAAATGTTCATGAAGATATATAATTTAGCATTAAATATTAATTAAATATTGGTTAAAGTTCAATATACAATATTTATTATGTGGCAGAGGAAGTACTAACACTAGCAATTTTTCAAACTACCAATGACAGTTTTTTCACACACGCCGGCATTTTTAACATATGCATTGACACTTTATTTATTAACAAGTAATAAATATATCAGTTTGAATATTTGTAATTGTCCATTTAAATATTTATAAGTCTTAAAATGTTTCTTTTGGATATACAATGAAGGCCTGATTGGTGAAAAAATATGAGAAATAGAAAAGTAATAATATTCCAAGGGCATAGACTTAAAATACCCATCAAAATAACTACAAATACAAACTGAGCTTACACTCCCTCTTCCCAAAATGATGTTTTTACGTTTTTGTCGTTAAGAAAAAGGTACTTTGACAATAATTTAAGTTGATTTAATTATTTTAATAAAAATTTAAAACTTATTATTGATACACCATTATAAATACTAATAATAACAATTTTTAGATATTCAATCGTATGATTAAATCAACCTAAAATTATTGCGAAAAATACCTTCGTGTTGACGACAAAAAAGTAGATAGGTCATTTCGGTACGAAGGGAGTAGATTTTTCATGTTTTACCCCCTTTGTTTTAATTTGGTATGTGAAAATATATTAAAATTTCAAAAAAGAAAAAGTTACACCCCAAAATATATACTCCCTCCGTCCCAATAAGTGCTTCACCCTTTTGGGTGGGCACAAATATTAAGGAAATGGGTGGAAAAAAAATTGTGAGTGTAATTTGAAAATAGGAGAGAGAATTAGTGAAGGGAATAGTAAATTTAAAAGTGTTGTGAGTGTAATAGTGAATTAGGAGAGAGAATGAGTGGAGAAAATAGTAAAGATGCTTTGCCAAAAAAGGAAAGGTGAAGCTTCTAACGGGACGCCCTTTTGGGTAATTAGTGAAGCTTTTATTGGGACGGAGGGAGTATATATTTTTAGAGAATGTTTTGTAAGTTTTCTTATCAATTCAATAATTCACTATGTAACCGCAACTCGATATTTTGTATACGAAGTAATATTTAATCCCTGATAAATTCTCTATAGCAATGGAAGTAGTTGAAGAAATGAGTAGTACAAATTCTCTTTATTGAATACCTGATTGATCGAGCCAAAATTATGGAATGACTTACTTGATTGATCAAGCAGCAGAAAGATTACTTTGGACGGACAACGGATAACCTGTAAAATAGACATGTAAACTAAGTTGGGACTAATCCGGCGAATGCCCTCTGGTGTGAGAGTAAAAAGGTTTTAGATAAAATTATGGAATGACTTACTAGATCAAGCAGCAGAAAGAATACTTTGGACGGACAACGGACAACGGGCAACTTGTAAAATAGACACGTAAACTAAGTTGGGACTTCTCCGGTGAATGCCTTTTGGTGTGTGAGTAAATTAAAATAGGTTTTAGATAAAATAAGGAAAAGAATAATGGAAATAGATTAGAGAATAGAATAGACTAACCTTGATTTTGGAGTTATGATCTTTTGTTTATAGATAGGCGGTGGGGTAGTCTTCAAGAAAAGGGATTTAGTTGTTGAATAGAGTTAGAAAAGTAGATCTTGGTTAGGTTTAGATTACTAGAAAGACTAAAATCCTTATTATAGTGGGATCCTGCTAGGGGTTATATTTGTGTAGAAAATTACCCCTCATTATTAGGAGATAATATAAGACTAATCTATAATACAATAGAGGGGGCATATAACTGCCTCTTATCCTGGGTATAAAGAGGGGCTAGGATTCAATCTGGAAAATTTGATCCGACGGCCGTAAATCCTTCCCTCCATCCTCAACCGTCCGTAACCTCCCAAAAAAAACTGAAACCTAAATATCTAAAACCCTCCACTCCCCCAATCCCTTCCTCTGTTATCCCTCTTTCCAATTTTCCAATTTCGAGTACGACACCTTCAATTCTCTCATTCTTTCTCTCAAGATACTAACGAGGAGGAAAGTCTTTGAAAGGGTATTTCTATTATCAATTCAAAGGTAAATTCTTGGCCTAAACCAGTAATCATTTTGAATTGGGTTTGCATCCTTCTCCATACTGCGCTCACCCCATACCTCTACCTCAGTTACAGAAGAGTAAGGATTGAGAGGTTGAGGGAAGAGAGATGAGATTAGGAAATAGATTTGAAAAGGGGGAAGGTGGGGTGGGTCGGGACGATGGTGTGGGTGGTCTTCAAAGGAGGGTGGGGTGTAGGCGGTGGGTTGTGACTGACCAATCCGCCTCACATTTACCAAACGCGCCGCCTCCGACCACCCCTATCTGGAACAACTACACCCACAACAAATTTTTCACGAACAAAATCGTCTCCCTCACCGGATCATCCCCAAAACCCCAACAAAATGCCCACCTCTGTCGCAAAATTTCCCTCCTAGACACCCAAAATCGAATCGACGGGTTCATCAAATGGGGGATGATTAGGTTAGAGGGTGGGTGAAATAACAGAGAGATGGATAAGGCGATGAGGGGACGTGGTGTGGGTAGGGACGATGGTGTGAGGTGAGGGACTTACGGTGGTGTTCCTGAGTAGCCGAGGTTCTGCGGGTAGAGAGAGAAACAGAAGCGACGTTGTCTGCAGGTAGAGAGAGAAACAGAAGCGCCTTTGTTTGTTGTTGGATTTGTTGAGTGAGGACTGATGATATAGAGAGAAGATGGAGGGTTAGGGTTATTTAGGGTGGGCCTATTGGATTTAAATGGGTATTAGCCGCCTCAGACCTTCCATCCTTTCATAAGCCCAAAAATCTCTTTTCCACAATTTTGCTCCATTATTTTAAAACCAAACTTTTACAATTGTCGACAAACATTCTGTATTATAGTATTCTATTTGTCTCATCCGAAAGAATAAAAATTTTCAACTATCCCTTCTTCTTTTTCTTTTTTTTTATTTCCCTTCTTCAATTTAACTAATCCAGTGTGGCAAGTTTGTAGAAGAGTACATGTTTTTTTCATGAAAATACTTTTTATACGTAGTATTTTGTTTTAGAGCTACCCTTTAATATTTTAGGGGTATGATTATATGTAGTAATTAATTTTATCATTTATTATAAAAGACAATCACTCTAAATATATATATATATATATATATATATATATATATATATATATATAACTGATTATTATTTAAATATTGTGTTTAATTTTATGTTGTGTTTTTTAATTTTATAATTGAAGACTTTCAAAATAGATATTGTTTATTTTTTATTTCAATGTTGATTTAGATAGTGTTTTATACTATAGATTTATAAGTTATGTTTAATTTTATAGGTTTAAAAAAAATGAACGATCAAGGAACATTGAATATTTATGGATATGGTGATTCGGCTCTAAGTGAAACAGTAAGTTAATATTTTACTATTACTATTTTATTTTAAATATTTGTTTTTATCATATGTGATATGTGATATGTGATTGTGATAATAATGTGATTTTTAGATTGACATTTTGCGAGGAAACAATGTCTCGATTGTCATGCGAGAACCTTTTGAACACGATGAAATGATAAGGGTAAACATTTGATGTTAAATTAAGTTTTTATTTATTTATTTTTTATTTATTTACATTAATTAACGAATATATATAGATTTTTTGACTAATATTTAGAATTCATTATTAGGCTCAAAATCGACTAACCAACCTACCGACAGTTGCATTGCCCCCACTGGTATTTAATTCATTTCAATTTAAATATTTAGTATTGTTTATTTATAATTTCAGTTTAAATATTTATTATTGTTTATTTATATTTATAATTTGATATAGATGCATGTAATTTAATTTAATTTATTATAATTCTATCAAATTATGTCAAGTTACTTACCATTTCAATAATTATTTTATCATCATTCTAAAATATTTGAATCATATATTTGTAGTCATGGGATGAGTGCGTGAAAGAATATAGACGCTTGCACAAACCTACGACAAAGACTTGGAATGGGCATAATAAGGTATTATTATTATTTTTTTATTATATTGTTAATTTAATAAAAATATATTAATTTCATTTTTTCTTTATTTCAGGTGCTTTTACGTAAACGTACCTAACCAATATCTGTTTCGATTGAGACAACATCTTTACTTCAACTGGTTAAAAATCTATATGTTAATTAGATGTTAATTTATGTCTTATCTTTTGGTAAACAACTTTTATTGTGTATCTTAAATTAATTATCATTTTGTAACTATAATGTTTATGTTAATTAAAAAAAAAAGACCGCGTGTCCTCGGACACGGACATGTATACTAGGAGGTAATTGCAGTAGTTATCTCTCTCTTTCTCTCTCTCCAATTGCAATATAATATTTTCAATCTCTCAATCGCAGAGTATGTCCTAAACTATTAGTGTTTGTTAAAAATATTTCTTGATATGTAACTGAACATTCACTTGGGGTTGGATGACATGAATACTGTTTTATTCTACTTATTATTTTTTTCACTGCTTACTTTTTTGTACTGACCCGTGCCATTGGCACGGGCTTTTGAGTACTAGTCTATATTACAATAAGGAATGAAAAAAACCGCCAAGACAAAGAAAGGCCAGGATTGACTCTCAGAAAATTAATCGGACGGTCAGAACTCTTTCCTTTAACTCCCCACTACTCTAACTCCCCCACTACTCCATATTAAGCCTTCTCTAAGCCATTAATAGTCAATATTTTGATTCGTGAAATTAAATCAAGTGATCAGAGCATTTTAATTTTCTCCAAGATTTCTCTTTTGCTAAAAAATCAATTCCAACAAGGTTGATGTCGTCTGTGTTGTGTGCGTTTTCCTAGATTTCCAACAAGGATCTCTAGCAGATCTGGAACGAATCTGATCTGATCTAAAGCAAATATGGATGTCGATTATGGTCGGTTCGGTGATTATTACCTTTTAATTCAAGCTTTCCATTGATGTAAAAGGTCTCTAAGTTTGCCTTTCTCCTTGAGGCAACAAAGCTTTTCATTATTACCTATGTTTCCAATTCGAAGGCAAGTCTTAACAAACTTTGAAGATTTCAGAAGGAGAGCGATTGATTAAATGATACACGAATTTAGATTTATGAAGGTTTAGGATAAAGAGGTTGTAAAAGGAGGGTAGCAGGTGGCGGCCGGAGAAGGGGGTGGAGAGGGTCGGAGAGTGATGTATCCGTAATTCAGACTTGGACAGACGGCTTGGTGAGTCGTGCGACAGAGTTGGACACGGGGCACGACTCGTGCTTTCAAGCACGACTCATGACATTGATCTGCACGACTGCAACAAAGGGCACACCTCGTATCACGAATGAAGACTAATTGGGGGACGACTCGTGCCTGAAAGGACGAGTCGTGCTGGCGGCGGATTTCATCGCTGATGTTTTATTTTCTTTTTCCAGTTTTTAAACAATTACTTTAAGGGTATTTTAGGTAATTAATATTCCGTCTTTTAATTAGGGTTTTCAGTAGGGTTTTAGCTCTAGAATGTTCTTTTCTTTATTATAAATAGTTGCTAGGTCTTTTGTAATCATTATGTTTTTGATAATTAATAAAAGAGTCTTGCGTTGTGCAATTCTAGGGTTTTTCCCTGTTGAAGGTGGATTCCTTCGAGAAGGTGGATTCTTTCTGCTGAAATCTAGATCTTCCTTAATTGGTTGATTTTGTCGGGGTTCTCATCATTGGTGTTTGCCTTGCAAAACCCTAGTTCGTGGATTTGATCTAGGTCAAACAATACGTTGATTCAGTTGTTTGCCTATCCGATTACTATTTATTTTATTCCGCTGCAACTCGTTTACATCAGTTGGTATCAGAGCGAAGGACGATACATGGAGAAGATGACCAATGGTGGAGAAGACAAATATGGTGTTATGGATGAAATAATTTTGTGTCTGGAGCGTGCTCGAGAATGGAAAATTAATTTGATTGTTTTAGAAGATGAATGTCGAAAGAAGACCGCCTATCTTGATCGATGGATTCGATGGAATTGGATTGATCAAGGAAAGTTTCGAACGATTAGGGATGGTTTTTTGGAAAAGGCTAAATACGATACATGGAGAAGATGACCAATGGTGGAGAAGACAAATATGGTGTTATGGATGAAATAATTTTGCGTCTGGAGCGTGCTCGAGAATGGAAAATTAATTTGATTGTTTTAGAAGATGAATGTCGAAAGAAGATCGCCTATCTTGATCGATGGATTCGATGGAATTGGATTGATCAAGGAAAGTTTCGAACGATTAGGGATGGTTTTTTGGAAAAGGCTAAATACTATTCTGAACGAATCCTTTATTTTTCGGAATATATTCAGACATTGGAGACGGAACTATCGTCTGCGTGCGAGCGTATGGATAAAGCCACTTCTACTACAGATCCAGATATTTTGATCGATGATCGAGTTCCAAGGGAGGAAGATTTGGGTTTTATTTCAGTGTTGGAGGCTGATCATGGGGTGGTTGAGGCGGTAGATCGACACAAGGATTTTGGGAATTATGATTTATTTTTATTTTTGGAGGATCCACACAAGGATAATAGGTCGGATTATATCATTTTTCCGGAGGAGATTTGGTTGCATGTACTTGTGCTTAAAGGTGGAATCTATTCTAAGTATTTATTCCGTTGGGACGGAAATCTGCAAGTTATTTATGTTCCTTCAATGTTAAAGAAGGGGATTTCTTCAAAATACCTCTTTATTTGGAACGGTCGATTTCAATCATCGGACAAGAATTCAGGGACAAATTCTTTTGAAGTGGGGGTGAATGATGTATCCGTAATTCAGACTTGGACAGACGGCTTGGTGAGTCGTGCGACAGAGTTGGACACGGGGCACGACTCGTGCTTTCAAGCACGACTCATGACATTGATCTGCACGACTGCAACAAAGGGCACGCCTCGTATCACGAATGAAGACTAATTGGGGGATGACTCGTGCCTGAAAGGACGAGTCGTGCTGGCGGCGAATTTCATCGCTGATGTTTTATTTTCTTTTTCCAGTTTTTAAACAATTACTTTAAGGGTATTTTAGGGAATTAATATTCCGTCTTTTAATTAGGGTTTTCAGTAGGGTTTTAGCTCTAGAATGTTCTTTTCTTTATTATAAATAGTTGCTAGGTCTTTTGTAATCGTTATGTTTTTGATAATTAATAAAAGAGTCTTGCGTTGTGCAATTCTAGGGTTTTTCCTTGTTGAAGGTGGATTCCTTCGAGAAGGTGGATTCCTTCTGCTGAAATCAAGATCTTCCTTAATTGGTTGATTTTTTCGGGGTTCTCATCATTGGTGTTTGCCTTGCAAAACCCTAGTTGGTGGATTCGATCTAGGTCAAACAATACGTTGATTCGGTTGTTTGCCTATCCGATTACTATTTATTTTATTCCGCTGCAACTCGTTTACATCAGAGAGGTGGAAGATGATGGCGGTGGTTTGGGGGAGGAAAATCATGGTGGTGTGCTGTGCCAGAGAATGAAACAGTGGAATAAAATGAAAAAACAAGTTTGCCCTCTCAAGACCAAGTGAACGTGCAAACATTTCCATCCACTTGAGTTAACATTCGTCCAAAATTTCCTTGGATTGTAACAAATTGTGTACGAAATTGAAAAAAAAATGAAACATTAGATTCTAAATTGCAATTTAGTGTGATCTTAGTGACAGTAAAATACAATTCTCTTTAAAACTTTAAAATGATATTTATTTTAGACCGGAGTGAGTATCTAATCTACAATATGCTTAGTTAATAACCGTCTATTGACTTTAGACAAATAGCGGCTCAGATCGATCCATAACTGCTACGATCCTAGGGCTATTATTAATCAGTTTTAACTTTTTTTTTATTTTCAATCGTTGGATTTCTTTTCAATTTGTTTGATCCTACGGCTGTAGATTGACAGTTTCTATTTCAATACTTACTCCCCCCATCACGAGACTTTTAGTCAAAATGTAATAATTTTAACTATTAATTTAAATAGAAAATAATAATTCTTATAAAAATCATAATTGAAAATATTATTAATTGTGTTATAATAAAAAAAATATTTTTTTTATTAGAATCACTATTTTTTATTTAAATTATTGATCAAAGTTACATCAATTTGACTAAAATTTTTCATTCACATGGGACGGAATGGGAGTATAATAATGTAGTAATAGTATACATAACTATTATTTGGAAATTGGCTTGTACCAAGATTTTCAATTCAAATGTAAATGGAAAGAAAACTAGCAAGTGATCTGGTTATGTGTATCGACTGTTTGACTTTCTCTCAATTTACAATTTAACTGACATGGATTTTGGATTTTGATAGTATTTCTAATGGTGAAACAATAGCAATTTTTATAATAGCATAAAAATATCTAAATTTTCATAAAATTAGGGTCAAAATTTGATTGAGTTGACCATTAAAGTCAAAGTGATCTAAATTTTTCGAGACGGGGGGAGTATTTGTTTTTATAATTTGATGCAAATAAAAAAAATATGATGTTATATTTCCAAGTCATATATCATGGACATCTTTTTTTAAGGGACAATTTGACCATTTCACATTACATATTACCCGGAGTTAGCTTCATGACTAACTTCCGTTAGCCAAAATGCATATTTTGACCTTAATTTAACGCAATACTCCCTCTACTTCTATTCCGAATAATCTTACCCATTTTGTCATCTATAGCGTCTTATTGATAAGTCTCATTTTCTATGAACGAAAGTATATAATATTTATTTATTAATGAGACTCACTTATAATATTAATAACGACTATCATCTTCCTATTTTCTCTCTCCTAACCACTCACAACACCTCAGTTTATAACCGCCTATTGACTTTAAACAAAGACCGATTGAGATCGATACATAACCGATACGATTCAAGGACTGTCATTTGATAATTTATTTTCTTTTTCAAGTCTAACCGTAAGATTAATTATCAATGCTTTAATCCAACGACTCTCATTAAGCGGTTTCTAAATTTATCCCTGAATCTATTAATCACAATCTCTCTCTATTCTTCATGATATCAGTATACTTCAGTTGTTTCATATTAAATATGATCAAGAACTAATAAAAAAATATTTTTTTATAAAATTTAATATATTGTTGTACAATCTCTCTCTATTCTTCGTGATATAGTATACTTCAGCTGTTTCATATTAAATATGATCAAGAACTAATATTTTTTTTATAAAATTTAAAATATTGTTGTATTAATAATAATATTTAAAATTTTATGAATAAATGAATTTTAGTAACTTTTTTGTTAAATTTCAATTAAATTAACTAAAAAATAAAGTTAAGAGATTCATAATGGGATGGATAGCTAACTAACCAAATGGCGGGACCAAATATCGATAATATGACACATTTATATATAACTATATATGTGTATATATTGATCAAATGCATGTTTTAAATAGGTTTCCCCGCGTTCGACAGAAGATTTGCAAGATACTGAAGATATATGAGATGATCCAATTTTTGTTGCTGAAGCAGTATGTTTTTTTTTAAAAATATAATCGAATATAATGCATCAATTATAGTTACTTAAATGTGGTTGACATATTTTTTTGTCCAAGCGCAGAAAGAACTAGCTAGAAGAGTTGAAGCCGAAGGTTTCGTAGCTGCCAATGTCGTTGAAGTTGAAGAGGAATCAACAGATTGGTTTTTTATTATTAACGAAATAGTGAGTGTTAATTCTATATTTCTTATTCTATTAATGATTTATGATTATTTTTCTTCAAAATAATTGAGGCGTATAACGCTTTCCATTGATTGATTAATTATAAATTATTTCTTCATCGCTTCATTCTTTTTTGTGGGAAATACAAAATTGAAAGAGATTCCTTATATTTTCTCTGTTTGACCACCATGTATACCGCCCCGTGCCATTGGCACGGGCATTTAAGTACTAGTATATAATAATAGAAATAAAATATAAGCGGATATTATATTCGTTCAGTGGCCCCCTACTTTCTACTCGCGCGTGGGAAGAGTAGTAAGCATATAATTTAAGTTGTAATATCCACATTTGTAAACTGGAATTGTCATCTTGATCTTAGGTATGTGAGCAAGGTTGTTTGAACTAAGTATACATGAACAACTAAAACCTGCTTGGATGACTTAACCAAGTGCTCTTAGTGTTTTGCTGAGCGGAATCGACCCCTTGTCGATGAAGTTTTATGTCCTCTAACGTGAGTAATGTGTTGTTGGAAAAATAGTGTGTTTTGAAGGAAATTAATTGCTTATTTCCTCAAGGGTAGTTTTGTCAAATTACTTAATTGTTTATGTGTTTGTGTTCTACTCCATGAGAACAAGAAATCAAATATTTATTTGTCCAAAATGGGTTTTAGATGAATAAAATATGAATGCTCAAAGTATGTGGGTTGGAAAGAAAGTTATCCCACATTGCTTAGGAAATGAAGTTTTCTCACTTTGGTGGAGATATAAATGTTCAAAGTAAAAGAAAAGTGGTGTTATTCCACATTGAAAAGGAATTGAACTTGGTGCTAGTATAAAGTCTTGAACATTAGAGTAGTGTTCAAGATTATGTAGCATAGAGGCTCTCTCGCGCACAGGTGCGCAGGGGGTGCAAATTAAGTTCCAATTTGGCTTGCGAGGTGCGTACTCGTACAAGTGCGCGTCCTGCATACACGAATGTAGCACCGAAATTGCCTACGTAGACAAGCCCACCTTTTGCTAATAATTTTGATTTTGTAAATCAAAAAGCCTTTGACTTTGACTGATATGCTCGGCCGAGAAGGTTGTTGACTCGCCCGAGCAGAGCATGACAGAAAGTCCAAATTGCTGGAGCAGGTATGCTCGGCCGAGCACTGCTGGTGCCTCGCCCGAGCAAGGCCAAGGCAAAGTTTCTGGACAAGCATGCTCGGCCGAGGCATATGACTTGCTCGGCCGAGCAGATCCTGAGCATTGATGTCTGTTTGATTTCCAAAGTGTAACTTCCATGGAAATGAATATCAAAACTGAAAATGGGTTTAATCTTTTTGATATAATGGGGTTTAATTTCGGATTAATTGTGATTAATACTGAATTAAATCCTAATTATTCATTTTGATTCCTAAGGCTTTATAAGGGAGTATTGACAAAGTTGAAAACACTTTTGGAACAACAAGAAAGAACACATCTAAGAAAACACTTTCAACCAACATCCTCCTCCATATCCGATTTGCTGCATATTGTTATTTCTTTCTTTTGGCCTCCTAGCTTACATTGTAATATCAAGAGGTGATTTAGTCCAAGCTCCATTCAGCTCGCCGGGATACTTAGGTGCAAAGTGCCCCCGGTCCGCACATTCTATCCTGTGAGACAAGCGTCCTAACAAACTCAAGCACACTCGGTGAGGGGACGAATATGTCTTAAGGAGATAGTGAATTTCATTGGGCTCGCGCATCAACTACAACAACTTATCCTTTTGTATTTTCAGTTTATTAATTTGTTTGTAATTTATATTTTCTGTAATCTTTTTCCTCGGCACCCTTGTAACATGTGTGTTACGGCTGAACCTCATAATTGAGTTGCTCGTTTTGGGATTACAAACGAGGAGCTAAACTGCTTGCTAGGCTTTATTCTGCTCTCTTTGCTTCCAATTCGAGGGACTCATTTCCATGCTCGTTGTACATTTTGTTCCCTTTAAATGGATAGTCGAAAGATATTAGTTTGCTTTTTTGCCCCCCCCCCCTTCATACTCTAGATGCTTGTACGGAGGATGAGGGGCAGTTGTTGTTCCGACTTTTAGCAATTTGAATCTTGTTAACCTTTGTTGTGTAAAACTCTTGCCTAAGTGCGTTTGTGGAGTCTGGTTGGCGCAATCAAGGTTTCTCGTGTCAAGCTCATCAGCTCAAGTTTAACCATTTAGAATCGAGGTCAGATCATGTGCTTTGTGGCTCTTTTGGGCTTATTCTTGCTGAGTGTTTAAATTGTCGTAACCGAGCTCGATCATCATAAAATTCAAGGTCGTGATTGATAAGCTGAGCTAGATCCTTGCTTAGGATCTAAGTCGTAGCCGAGCTAGTACCTATTCGACCCAGACGAGTTGGGGCCTTACTCATGAGCTTCTTTGGCCCCCTAAGTCTCTATACGAGCAGAAGGTAAAGACCTTTTATGAGAGCGTGCTCGTTTTGAGTAATGTTTAACAAGCTCATGTTTGGTATAATCAATAATCAGGGCCCAACCCGTGGTTGTACATGACAAGGAGAAACAATTGGTGTTCGTCCTCGGGCCTTGGGCCCCAAAGTGGGTCAACCCGAGCAAGGACTTTGGTTTGTTCCATACAGTTACCCTCTAATTTTATTCAACAACTAAATCCCCTTTTTTTGGGATTACAAATGAGGAGCTAAACTGCTTGCTAGACATTATTCTGCTCTCTTTGCTTCCAAGTTGAGCTTGTTTCCTTGCCCGTTGTACATTTTGTTCCCTTTAAATGGATAGTCAAAAGATATTAGTTTGCTTTTGTGGGCCCCTTCCATACTCTAGATGCTTGTACGGAGGATGAGGGGCAGTTGTTGTTCTAACTTTTACCAATTTGAATCTTGTTAGCCTTTGTTGTGTAAAACTAAGTGCGTCTGTGGAGTCTGGTCAGCGCATTCAAGGTTTCTCATGTCAAGCTCATCAGCTCAAGTTTAACCATTTAGAATTGAGGTTGGATCGTGATCTTCGTAGCTCTTTTGGGCTTATTTTTTATGAGTGTTTAAATTGTCATGACCGAGCTCGATCTTCATAAAATTCGAGGTCATGACTGATAAGTTGAGCTAGATTCTTGGTTAGGATCTAAGTCGTAGCGAGCTAGTACCTATTCGGCCAAGATGAGTTTGGGCCTTACTCACGAGCTTCTTTGGCCCCTTAAGTCGTGCACGACTCGTAATGCAGAGCAGCACGAGTGTAACAAAGAACACGATTTGTATCACGATTGGATTGGGCAGGGCACGACTCGTGACTTCTAGCACGAGTCGTGATGGCGGCGGATTTTCAATTGCTGATGTTTTAATTTTGCTGATGTCGAAACAATAACTTTGGGTATTTTGGTCTTTTGCTTTTAATTTCGTTTTAGGGTTGTGTTAAAGTATTTAAGCTTGTTTAGGGTTTTGGAACAACGCAGTTTTTTTTTTATTAATTGATTTTAGAGTTGCTTTAAGCATTCTTGTGGGGTTAAAATCCTAGAAGCCATTGTTGGCTGATTTTGAAGGTGGATTCCTTCTGTTCTTTGAGGTTCTTATCTTTTAGGTGTTAATCTTGCCAAACCCTAATTTGTGGATTCGAATTGGGTCAATTAGTCGTTGTTTCGATTAATTGCCTATCCGGTTACTATTTCTTTTATTCCGCTGCACATCATTACATCATTACATTGGTTAAATTGCACTAATACTATTTTCTAATTTGGCAATGTGACATTTATTTTGGGACGGACGGAACAAAAAAAGTTGCGACAACACTCGGAACCACTTCAGGCGCTCCGATTAATTTCGACCATTGATCTTAAAGTTAGGGGGGTCGTGTCATCGTCTGGTCTGTATGCTGCACCGTAGAATCGGATATCCGGCAACAGCGTTCCAAATCCAATTAATAGAGTAGTTTTAGTCTTCCAAAATATGAGGTTCAAACTAGGAATTTTTTGACAAAGCTTGTGCTTTGGGAAAATGATGAAAGCTTTAGTATTCATATATGTTGTAGGCGTACGTAGGTTTCAAAATTTTTGGTTCAAAGTTTAAATTTTCTTTCTGAAATATAGAATCTAAGATGGGATCCATTATAGTAGACTCACTACTATTCTTCAAAGTCTTTGCAGTACTTAAACACAAACATTTTTGCAGAACCATTAGTTTTATACACCAAAACAGAACCATTTGTTTAATGGTAGTCATGAAAAATCCCTTCTTTCTTAACCTAGTATGTTGTATATACTGTTGTAAAGTATATGTTTAGATATCTTCAATACGAAAATCAGATGAAGGAGATTAAAGCGAGGTATACCGAAGCAAATCTCCTTAAGACAATATTTCGCCTCCGTAATTTTGCAAACGGATCGATGGCGAATGTCTCCCAAGATACAACGCTTTTTACCAAGAATTAGTGTGCACTTTAACTAACCTTGACGGGCGAACCAAAATAAGACTTGCTCTTAGTCTTCAAACTTTAAAGAAGGAATGATGAACGAACACTTTGAACTTAATCAAGAACACTTTGAATGAGGGAGAGAGAGAATTGAATTCTTCTGTTTGATTTGATAACAAATTTGTTGGATTACTTGATGACTGAATGAAGGAATAGGGGTCTCTATATATAGGGTAAATTAATCCAGATCAGTTGTGACTGTTTCACAAAAGTCACATCCTTTCAAGCTCGCACCTGTTCAGACTTTAATCTGAACGGATAGAAACTGCTCGGCCGAGCACCATTGGTGCCTCGCCCGAGCATAGGCAAGTTGCTCGGCCGAGCACTTTGGTGACTCGCCCGAGCAGAGGCCAATAGAGGATGCTAGTTTCTGGTCTGTCATGCTCGGCCGAGGCTTATGCCTTGCTCGGCCGAGCAGTTCAAAAAATTTGAACAGTCGTGTCTTTTCGATTTTAGACCTTTGACTTTTCAATTCACACCCTAATATTTTCCCAATATTCCAACAATCCCCCACATGAATGGAAGAAGTCAACACGAAAAAGAAAAAAGAAGAAGGGCATAGCTGAGAGGTAAATGCATCAAGATAGGTGGCTTTCGCTTTGAACCTTCTTTAGTAAGAATCTATCGAGCTTACTTGGCTGATCAGTGTACGTAATGTATTGAACTGTCAGACGTTATTGTAAGATTAAACAATAGACCAAACACATTTAAATCTCATATCAGATTTTGGTTCTCTATTGTGTTCATTATTTCGGCCCTGAACTTTCTTGGTTCTGCGAGTGCTTTAGAAAATTTGCCTAAGTAAAATTCTCAACGAACCGGCCATGTTCACACTAACATAGGTAATGTTCTATAAAGAGTATCCTACATTACCCCACTTGTACTAATTAACAAGATATAGTCATCATTAAAAGCCATAGCTTAACCTCTACCATTTTGTAGGCAGCAATTTTGCATCATATATAGAAATGGGATGAAGATAAACTTCCAAGTGCTTCCCTCAAATCAATCATGACTTGTTTTTTTTTCCTATTGAACCTAGTCTGTGGGATCTCCAGTCGCCAGGTTAGGTTTCCATCAAGTTGATTTATATTTGTTTAGGCTTTAGCCCCATTTCTTCCGATGCACAGTTTATTCTCTCCTTAGATAAACCTTTAGTAAATGGATCCGCTAGGTTATCCTTTGATCGCACGAAATCAATCGAAATTGTTCCGTTGGAGAGTAACTGTCAAACGGTGTTATGTCTACGACGTATGTGTCGAGATTTTCCGTTGTATATAAAATTATCCGCCCTTGCTATAGCTGCTTGATTATCACAGTGTATACATATAGCAGGCACGGGTTTTGGCCATAGAGGGATATCTTCTAAAAAGTGTCTAAGCCATTCAGCTTCTTCACCAGCTTTATCTAAAGCAATAAACTCAGATTCCATCGTTGATCGAGCTATACATGTTTGCTTAGAAGATTTCCATGATATGGCACCTCCACCAAGAGTAAATACATAGCCACTAGTAGACTTGGATTCATCTGTATCAGATATCCAATTTGCATCACTATATCCTTCAACTACTGGAGGATAATTGCTGTAGTGCAATGAATACTCTCTAGTTCGTTTTATGTATCCTAAAACTCTTAATAATGCATTCCAATGCTCATTATTAGGATTACTAGTAAAACGACTCAGCTTACTTACAACATAAGCTATATCCGGCCTTGTGCACTGCATTAAGTACATTAGGCTTCCAATGATTTGAGAATACTCTAACTGTTGCTTCGTATTCCCAGTATTCTTATGAAGAACTATATGGGGCAGAAATGGATTATTAGTTTCTTTAATTCCATGAGAATTAAATCTCTCAATCATTTTATCAACATAATGCGTTTGAGATAAACTAATTCCATTGGATGTTCTTGAGACTTTCATTCCCAAGATTACATATGCTTCACCCATATCTTTCATATCAAAGTTATTGATAAACATTTTCTTTGTTTTATTTATAACATCAAATATGAGCATGTCATCTACATATAAACAAACAAATACATATGTGTTACCAAATTTCTTTGAGTATACACATTTATCACATTCATTTGTGATAAAACCATTCCTAATCATGACATTGTCAAATTTCTCATGCCATTGTTTAAGAGCTTTCTTCAAGCCATACAAGGACTTAACAAGTTTGCATACCTTGTGCTCTTGTCCTTTTACTTTGAAGCCTTCAGGCTGCTCCATGTAAATTTCTTCATTCAAATCACCATTTAAAAATGTAGTTTTTACATCCATTTGATGTATATGAAAATTATACAAAGCTGCAATGGCTATTAAGATTCGAATTGAAGTTATTTTTGTAACAGGAGAGTATGTGTCAAAGAAGTCAAATCCTTCCATTTGACGATATCCTTTTGCAACAAGACGAGCCTTGTATTTGTCCACGGAACCATCCGGTCTTAATTTCTTTTTAAAAATCCATTTGCATCCTATTGGTTTAGAACCCTTTGGAAGATCAACCACTTTCCAAGTGTTGTTACTTAAAATGGATTCAATCTCACTATTTATAGCTTCTTTCCAGAATGTGGATTCAGAGTTGTTCATAGCTTCCTTAAATGATTGAGGCTCATCTTCAATCATAAAGTTAGAGATAAAATCTGGACCAAAAGTTTTAGCAATTTTAGCTCTCTTGCTTCTTCTTGGTTCAACATCTTCATTGTTTTCAGAAGTGTTTTCACGTGGTCTCTTAGGAGTATTTTCACAAATATCCTTTTTCATAGGGAACACGTCCTCAAAAAATTCAGCGTCACGAGATTCAATTATTGTATTGACATGAATGTCATTTACTTCAGATTTGTGTACTAAGAATCTGTACACACTGCTATTCATTGCACATCCAATAAATACACAGTCAACGGTCTTAGGTCCTAACTTTGACCGTTTAGGAGGTGGAACGGCAACCTTTGCGAGACACCCCCACACTTTGAGGAATTTATAGGAAGGCTTTCTTCCTTTCCACAATTCATATGGTATTGAACCAGTTTTCTTGTGTGGAATCCTATTCAACACAAAGTTAGCGGATAACACCGCTTCCCCCCACAAGTTCTGTGGTAAACCCGAACTTCCAAGCATACAGTTAACCATATCTTTGATAGTTCTATTTTTCCTCTCAGCAACACCATTTTGCTACGGAGTATAGGGTGCAGTTGTTTGATGAATGATACCGAATTTGGAACATAGGTTACTAGATTCCGTTGATTCATATTCACCACCCCTATCGGACCTTAATACTTTAATTGACTTTTCAAGTTGATTTTCAACTTCAGTTTTGTAAGTAGTGAAAGCATCCATTGCTTCATCCTTACTACTTAGCAAATAGACATAACAATATCTACTTCGATCGTCAATAAAAGTAATAAAGTATTTCTTACCGCCTCGAGTTGGGACAAACTTTAAATCACATAAATCACTATGGATTAATCCCAACAGTTGGCTAGTCCTTTCAACTGGTTTAAAAGGTTTCTTTGAAAACTTTGCTTCAACACAAACTTACCATTTGTGACCTTTCATTGAGTCAAGTTTTGGAATAAGTCCTAAACCAACAAGCTTTCTCAAAGAAGCACGATTCACATGTCCTAAACGACCATGCCATAAATTAGAAGACTCGCACAAGTAAATAGAATTGTCAATTTTATTCATCACTTGAGGGTACAAATATGTGGACTTCTTGTCCACTACAACAGCATTTGCCTAAAATAGGCCATCTAGCAAGTATCCCTTTCCAACATACATACCTCCCTTAGTAAGTACAAACTTATCAGATTCAAATACAATTTTGAAACCTTTCTTACTAAGTAAAGAACCAGAAATTAAATTATTTCTTATGTCGGGTACATGCATCACATCGTTGAGAGTAAGCTCCTTTCCCAATGTGAACTTTAAGATCACCTTCCCAATGCCTTCAATTTTGGAAGTTGCAGAATTTCCCATGTAGAGAAAATCTTCACGTTCCATCTTCTTGTATTCTGCGAACAAGCTTTTGTCGGCACATATGTGACAAGTGGCTCCAGTGTCCACCCACCAATCCTTGACGTTTGACACCAATTTGGCTTCACATACAACGGCAGACAGACTTACTTCCGAGACACCCGCAGATAGAGTATCTATTTCAGTCATGTTTGCTTGGGGAGGCTTCTTCTTCTTGCTTCGACAATCCTTTGCCCGATGACCGCTTTTTCCACAATTATAGCAGTCCCCTTTGAACTTGAAGCGTTTGTTGCTGTCATTACTTGACTTCTTCTTTGAAGAGTCATCATGGTTCCTTTTGTTGTTCTTGGGTCGGGATTCTTCCACCATGTTAGCCTTCGCTTCCATGTTTCATGCATTGGCTCTCTTTTCGGCACTTCGATTGTCCTCTTCAATGTGAAGATGAACTAGCAAGTCTTCCATTGACATCTCTTTGCGCTTGTGCTTGAGATAGTTTTTGAAGTCTCTCCATGAAGGAGGCAACTTCTCAATCATACATGCAACTTGGAAGGACTCACCCAATTGCATCCCTTCGGCTTCAAGGTTATGCAATAGGACTTGCATCTCTTCGACCTGATTCATTACATTTTTAGAATCATTCATTTTAAAATCCAAAAACTTTGCAACAAAGAATTTCTTTGTTCCATCATCTTCGGTTTTGTATTTCTTGTCGAGAGAATCCCAAAGTCCTTTTGCAGTTTGAATGGAGTAGTACACATTATACAATGTGTTATCTAGTCCATTCAAGATGTAGTTCCGACATAGATAATCTGCATGTTTCCATGCATCAATAGCCATTTGTGTAGCCTTGTCTACTACACCTTCAGCCGCTACGGGACATTCTTCCCGTAAGAACTTCACTAGTCCAAGCGTTGTGAGATAAAACAACATTTTCTGTTGCCAACGTTTGAAATCAGCCCCATTGAACTTTTTCGGTTTCTCGTACTGCGAGGCCGGTGGCATCATGAGTTGATTAGCACTTGAAGTACTCCCTATTGCATCAGTATTCGTTGCAATAGTCTCACTACTAACAGAGTCATTTCCATTAGCCATTTTCTGTTACGAAAACAGAAAATCCAAATAAGAAAAAGATGAAGTAGAGAAGATAAAATTCAAAACAAATACCTCGAAATATTGTCTTAAGATTGTTGTAAAGTATATGTTTAGATATCTTCAATACGAAAATCAGATGAAGGAGATTAAAGCGAGGTATGCCGAAGAAAATCTCCTTAAGACAATATTTCGCCTCCGTAATTGTGCAAACGGATCGATGGCGAATGTCTCCCAAGATACAACGCTTTTTACCAAGAATTAGTGTGCACTTTAACTAACCTTGACGGGCGAACCAAAATAAGACTTGCTCTTAGTCTTCAAACTTTAAAGAAGGAATGATGAACGAACACTTTGAACTTAATCAAGAACACTTTGAATGAGGGAGAGAGAGAATTGAATTCTTGTGTTTGATTTGATAACAACTTTGTTGGATTACTTGATGACTGAATGAAGGAATAGGGGTCTCTATATATAGGGTAAATTAATCCAGATCAGTTGTGACTGTTTCACAAAAGTCACATCCTTTCAAGCTCGCACCTGTTCAGACTTTAATCTGAACGGACATCAACTGCTCGGCCGAGCACCATTGGTGCCTCGCCCGAGCATAGGCAAGTTGCTTGGCCGAGCACTTTGGTGACTCGCCCGAGCAGAGGCCAACAGAGGATGCTAGTTTCTGGTCTGTCATGCTCGGCCGAGGCTTATGCCTTGCTCGGCCGAGCAGTTCAAAAAATTTGAACAGTCGTGTCTTTTTGATTTTAGACCTTTGACTTTTCAATTCACACCTAATATTTTCCCAATATTCCAACATATACCTTATAACATTCTTGACTTGTTCCCTTGTGGTGTCTGGTTCTACACAAGAAGCAAAATGCTCTCTTGAAATGGAAAGCCAGCCTTAAAAGCTACAACACTTCCCACCTATCTTCATGGGATCTTCCATCATCGCGCACCAATTTTTATACCAAAGCAAATAAAAGTGCGCTGAATATCCCATGTACTTGGTACGGAGTTTCGTGCAATGCTGATGGGAGTGTGATCGGGTTGGAGCTAAATATGTCGAGTCTGAAAGGTACACTTGACCATTTCTCTTTCTCATCTTTTCCCAATCTTACTCATTTTCATTTTGGCACAAATGAGCTTTGGTAGCATCCCTGGCCTGAGATAACTCACCTCTCCAATCTCGTCTTTCTTAACTTCTCTGAAAATGAATTTTCGGGCATAATAGCTCTTGAAGTAGGGATATTAAAATCCCTTCAAGGGCTTCGCCTTCTGGGAAACAGTTTTTCAGGTCAAATCCGTTCGTCTTTAGGTAGCTTAAGCTCCCTACGCATTCTTCTCCTTGGTGGAAACAATCTTTCTGGTCAAACTCCTTTATCTTTGGGAAATCTCGAGGTGCTTGATTAGACATGGGCATCCGGTTCCCGGTTCCGGTTCCGGTTCCGAACCGCCGGTTCCGGTTCCGGGGTAGGGAGGAACCGGGACGGAACCGCCTAAATCCGGTTCCCGGTTCCGGTTCCTTGATGCCGGTTCCGGTTCCGGTTCCACGGTTTCCCGGTTCCTTTTTTGGCCTTTTTTTTTTTTTTGAAAACTGTCTAGGTGGGCGACCGCCCAAGAGAGGTGGGCGACCGCCCATATCCAAATTCAAGCAATGTTTAACTCTCTGCACACATGGGCGACCGCCCAATAGAGATGTGGGCGACCGTCCATGCCAAATTCCAGCAACCCCAAAGTTTGGTCAGTGCACTTTGGTCACTTCCTTTTCCTTTTCTTCTCTTTTAAGCCATCAAAACTGTTAAGATTCTAACAAATTTGGATGAAGATGAATAATAAACAAATTATTTTAACATATTTTATAAAAGAAAAAGGGACGGTACCCTTAAATTTTATTAATAATTGTTAAAATGTTACAACGAGGGGGACAACCAACCTTGCCCTTTTATAAGTAAGGGAGGACATAAGGAGCCTTAACCTCGTTCTTAGTATTTTACAATATTTATCTAAATTATAACAATCTAATCTAAACAAAAAAAACCTAATATATAAAATAAAACAAAGCAACAAATTAAATTATACAAATTAAACTATATAAATTACATCAACTTACATTTGGGCCATTGGGATTGTGTCATTGTTCTCGTCACTTCCCGATGTTGAATCAAAGAAATCTTCATCGGATGAGGAAAACTTTGGCTCTTAATATCTTTTCTCCGCTTTGACCCAATCATTCAACAAATTTTGATTTTCTAAATTTTCAACAGTTAAATTTGCACGTTGCGGATCCGCAATATTTCCACCAATGCTAAAAGCGTGCTCAACCGAAACCGTTGATGCGGGAGAAGCAAATATTTCTCTTGCTATCCTAGAAACAATAGGATAAGAACTCGCCCTCTTGGCCCACCAATGTAAAATGCAAAATTCAACCTCATCATCATATTCAAATTCCGTGTTCAAATATTTTTCAAATTCCGCATTAGAACCGCTTCCTCTAGAGCGCTTTCTATTTCCATAAAAAGAAGTCAAAAAAGAGTTGTCCGTTTCGCTAGTTTGACGAGGAGGAGCCTCACTTGTACTAGCACCACCATAAATTGAGTTGTACTCTTTAAAAACATTTAAAAATTCATTTTTCGCATCGGACAATATTTGATCAATATTTGGAAAACGGGGATCATTTGCATCAAACAAATTTTGATAGTAATATGTAAGAAGTTGTTCCAAACCATCCATTCTAACCCTTGGATCTAAAATTTTTGCAATTAAAAAAATACTTGGAATTGTCTCAAAATATTTCAACCATTTTTCCTTCATGCTAACAATGGCTGGACCAATTATGGGATCATCTTTAAATTCACAAAATGTACCCGAAATAATAGTACTATGATCAACAACTAAGTTAGAAGTAGGATAATACGTACCGGATAACATGGCAGTGGCATCCTTGAAATTTTTCAACAATTTGATCATGCTTCCACAAGCATTCCATTGATGAGGAAATAGGGGGTATTTGTAATCAACGGAAGACAAAAACAAGCAAATTTGTTCCTTATAAAGAAAAGAATCCGCTAAAAGTTTATAGGTAGAATTCCACCTAGTTGTAACATCCATTGAAAATTTTTTGGGACGGATATCATTTGCCTTGCAATAGTCTCTCCATTTTCTTTGATTGGAACTTTTTCTCATAATAAACTGTATACCTCGTTTAATAGGAATAATTGAATCTTGTAAAGCAGATAGACCATCTTGCACACATAAATTTAAAATATGACAAAAACATCTAATATGAAAAAATTTTCCACCTAATACCGGTTTACAAATACCAATTAGTTCCGGTAAACTTGCGATATTAGAGCTAGCATTATCAAAAGACATTGAAAAAATTTTAGTAACTAAATTATATTCTTGTAAAATACTTTGTAGTTTAAGTGCAATATTGTGTGCGGTATGCTCATCATCAAAATCTCTATATGCAATCAATCTCTTTTGAATGGTCCAAGAATTGTCAATCCAATGACAAGTTACTCCCATATAAAAATGTTCACAACGGTTATCACTCCATATATCCGAACAAATAGAAACTTGTTGAGATAAATTAGCAAATGTTTGTATTAAACCATATTTATATTCCCCGACTATTTTTGCAATATCACGTGTGAGAGTTCTACGTGGTATTCTTTTTGCGCGGGGTTAAGAGAGAGTTTAGCAAAATCTTCATAGAATTCATCATCGGCAAAACTAAAGGAAAGACATTTAACACAAACAAATTTTGCCATACCTCTTCTATGGTTTTGTTCACTATAATGAAATGTAGTGGAAGAAGAAGACGTACCTACAGCGCCCATCGAAGAAGTCAAAACTCCTTGGAGTTGTGTTTGAGTTGGATCTATGCCAAATTCGGTAGGATGATGAACTCGAACATGCTTGGTATAAGTGCCGTATCCATTGCCATCCTTCCAAGTATAAACATTTTCACAATAGTTACATATCACTTTCCAAACCTCCTCACCATGTTTGTCCACTCCGAGCTCCTTCCTAAAGTGACGAATAAAAATTGAGGACTTCGGTTCATGAATTTTAGGAGAAGGCGGTTGACCTTGTCGACCGCCTCCACGAAGACCGCGACCCCTTCCTCTTGGTGCAAGTGGTGGTAGGTTATGTGCATCACTTTCTTCAGTACTTGGAGTTCCTACATATTGTGGTTCTTGTGACATGAAAGGCGGTATTGGAAATTGTTGATCTCCAACTTGAACCTCCTCCTCATCTTCTAAATTTTCCCATTCATTTCTCCCCGCCATTCCCCCATCATAAAAGGGAATATCATTTGGAATTGGTGGTGGTGGTGGTGGTGGTAGTCGAGAAGATGAAGAAGGTTGGTTGTTTTTGCTCTTGCTACCCGTTTTTTTTGTTAAGTTTCTAAGGAAAGAAGACATGATGGTGTATTGGTGATTTGGTGTGTATGATGAGTGATGAGTGATGATGACTATGAAAATGGATGAAAATATGGAAAATGAGGATGGAATTATGGATTATGGAATATGAATGTTGGTGAGTGATTTGAGGCTTTGATCTTGAGACTTGAGAGTTAAGAACTTAAGAGAGAGTTAAGAGAGAGTAAAGATTAAGAGAGAGTTAAGAGAGTTTTGTGAAAATAAAATGGTGGAGGTGAATTTGTATTTATAGGTGAAAGGTAAGGATTGTTTTATTTTTTTATTTATTTTTAATTACTGAAAATTGTCTAAAAAGTCAAAAAAACGGGCAAATTTGACTGAAAAGGTGAAAAAAAACGGGCAAATTTTTGAATTTTTTTGAATTTTCTGCAAAAACCGCCGGTTCCCCGGTTCCGAACCGCCGGTTCCCCGGTTCCGGTTCTCCGGTTCCGGTTCCGGTTCCAAAACCGGCGGTTCCACGGTTTTCAAAAAGTAGGAACCGAGATTGAACCGGGAACCGGCCGGTTCCGGTTCTAGCCGGTTCCGGTTCTCGCCGGTTCCGGTTCTGCCGGTTCCGGTTCCGGTTCGGTTCTCCGGTTCCGCCCGGTTCCGGTTCCGGTTTGCCCATGTCTATGCTTGATTTCAGCAACAACTCTCTAACAGGTACTATTCCATCAACTATCAGGAACTTAAAAAACTTGGCTCTCTTGTATCTCTTCCGCAATCATTTATCTGGTTCCATACTTGATGCTGTCCAAGAATAGCAGTTGGGCCTGGCCCAAATATATTAGCGAGAGAGTAACCAGTGGGCCCAAAAGTGGGATACGACCCAAGAAGGAGATAAGATTACAGGCGACCCAAAGAGGATCATAGGGAGGCGAGATAGGAAATATCCCGCTAATATCCTTAAGAAGGGGGGAAATCAAGATAGTAAATGGCGACATATTATGAGGAAAGCCGGCGATAAAGATTAAACGCGAGACATGATGGCACGGCGAGACATGATAGTAAGTGACCTTATCCGGCGAGAGTGGGATTCCAGTTGATATTCACCAGAGGCGGCATATAAATATCTACCAAGTGGGACCCATTAGACGGTTATGCATTGGGATTGATGATCACGTGTTGAGGGTTTACTTTATAAAGGACCAATGATATGTTGACACGTGGCAGGAGGCATGAAATGTGAGGAGGTCACATGCATGGCACGAGGATGAGGAGTATAAATAAGAAGGGAAAGCTTCATTTCAAGGTATGTCCATTGATACACACCCAACCACCTTCAATATTGTGAGTTTACCTTCCTTTCAAGCAAACACTTATCCTCACGCCGGAGGGGCTTACGCCGGAGCCGCCCCCAGCTTAGTTAACGTTTATTGTGTGCAGATCAGTCGGAGAAGAAGGAGCCGGAGATATCGAGGATAGACTACAACGGTGAAGTTGCTGTTGAGGAAGATCCTGGCAACATCAATTGGTTCCGTTGCCGGGACTGTTTTCTCTTCAAGGATTGAAGCTTCGTCGGCGGTGGCTTGAGATCGAGGGAGCTCTGTTCTGAGATTCTGAAGGTGGGTCGTGTAGTGGACGATTCAAGTGGAGTATTGAATTTACCAGTTGAGGTGACGTTATTGGCAATTTGTAAGAGGAATTTTGTTGTTTTTATTGTCGGAGGAAGTGAGTGGCGTTTTGTTTTTGCTGTTAAGATTAATTGGTGTTTTTGAGTTGAATATTTGGAGAGGGTAATTTGGTTTAACTGAGTTGGTGTAGATTCTTGTTTTCTAGAGTATTTGTAGGAGTTGTGTTGAATTCAAAATTGTTTGTTAAGATTTGTTCAAATCTGGGTTTGGTTGTGAAAGTTTGAAGTTGGAATTTGTGAAGTTGTTTTGTTTCGAATAGCTTTGATTTGGGTGTTTTTGGTGGTAAGGTGTGGAAAGTTTTGGTGTTGGAGAAAGGTTTTATTACTGGGTTTATTGTTGTTGTTTCTGGGTTTTTGAGCAAGATCTTCAAATCTTCATAAGATTTGCAGGTTTTCGTTGTTGGAGTTCATAAAGGTAACTACGTAAGTGGAAAGAATGTCAACACCAGAGAAGAATATGGTAGTGGGCCAGAAGACTGTAGCGGGAAGGAACATTGTCACTCCAATTTCTGGGTTTGGGAATATCGGTATGGGTGGAGCGAGAGATACTTCTTCCTCGCAGCAAGTAATCCCGGAAGAGATGGAGCGAGATACTGGTGACGAGAGAGAGAGGAATGTGATGCCGCCACCACAAGAGGAGGAAATAGAGAATGAGGAAGAAAGTTTGAGGATCCATAACACTTTGATCTTGCAATTGATTGAAAACAATAAGCGACTGAGGGCGATGAAGAAGAAACCTACTCCAATCCCGCAGGGATTTTTAACGGCGACAATAGAAGGAGATAAGGGAGCAAATAAGGAGGTAATTGTAGTAAATGAGGAGCAAGAAAAGGAAGTAGAGCCTGAGAAGCCAAAAGAAGTAGAAGCGAGAATAGAAGGGTCGCAAAAGCGAATAGAAGGGTCACAAAAAAGAAAAGCGGGAGAGTACATGGAAAATGGAAGAAAAATTAAAGTTTACCATTGGCCACACACTTCCCAAGTGTCGTCCCTCTATTGTGAAGAAGAAGATGGTGATACTGCTTCAAATGATGCTGAAGATGGCGAGAAAGAGGTGAGAAGTTTCAAAGATTGCGAGAAACCCAAGTCGGTAGAAAAAGGGAAGGGTATAGGAGTTAGTCGTTTTGGAGAAGAAGACGGTTTCAGGAAGCAGTTGGCCGAGATGGCAAGGAGATTGGCAGAGCTGGAAAGGGGTGGTGTAGTTGATAATGAGAAAGACTCCTTTGTCGCTCCGTTTGCTAGATATATCCAGGAAGCTGAGCCAGCTCCAGACTTTCGTTTGCCCGCTCTATCCAAGTATGCAGGAGTCACCACAGCCAGAACTCATGTAGCGGGATTTGAGGTCACAATGGCGATTTTGACAAAGGATGATGCTTTGTTATGTAAGACTTTTGCTAGCACCTTGGAACTTCAGGCTTTGGATTGGTTTGTGCAGCAGCCTGTTAATTCCATATTGGGGTACCAAGACTTCAAGAGAAAGTTTTTGTCGAGATTTGGATCAGTGGGAACTCAACCAGTAGTACTGCAGGAGTTGATTGGGATTAAACAGAAGACGGGAGAAGGTCTTGTTACTTACACCAACAGATTTTTGCTAATTGCCAATCAAATTGCTGAGATTGATCCCAAATATGTTATAATGATGTATATGTCGGGTCTGCTATCCGAATCATTCAGGAGGGAGTTAAGGATGAGATTACCTGTGACTTTGAGCGAATTACATGAGAGGGTCAAGGCGTATTGTGGTGGTGAGGATATTGATGAAGGAGCTTCTAACACTGGGAAGAAAAGTGTTAAGGATAGGATTGAGTATGTCAAGGAAGGGAATGTTGCTCAACAAGGAGGTCGAGGAATCCTGGCGGCGGCGAGAGGAGGTCGCGTTGGAGGTCGCAATGGAGGGCAAAATGGAGGTCGAGGAGTTAGGAGGATTGTAAGGTTTACAAGGCTGACCGCTACACCAAGTGAAATTCTGCGGGCTGTTGATTTGCCACCACCTTTTGAAATGAATGATCTTGGGAGGATTAACATGGATCAATATTGTAATTATCATCGGGACAGGGGTCATGAGACCGACAATTGTTATAATTTGAAAAGAGTAATTCAAAAGAAGGTTGAAAGGGGTGAGTTGCAAGAGTATGTATGGCAAGAGCCAAATGGGGCGGCTCAAGGAGGAAATGGTAACAGGAATGAAATTTTGGTAATTCACGAGCCCACAAGCATTACTTGCTTAAGTAATCCATTATGTCGCTATCCCATACTTGTCACATTCCCGCTTATCCACCCAGTGAAGAAAGGATGATCAGTTTTTCAAGGCGAGAGTTGGCTTTAACGCCGAGTCATGGATGCCAACCGATTGTAATCTCAATCGCCCCAGGGAACAGTATTTTGCATCGGGTTTTAGTAGATTCTGGAGCAAGCCGAAATATTCTCTACTATGATGCTTTTAAAAAGATGCGATATACAGAGGCCAATTTGGTGCCGTATAAGGGTTTTTTGGAAGGATTTACAAACCACACTGTGCGGGTTAAGGGGACGATTTCTTTGGCGGTAGAGATAGGAGAAGATGAGAAGGTGAGAACTCGTACCGTGGAGTTTATGGTTATTGACTTGGTGTCACCTTATAATGCTATCGTGGGTATTCCCTTTATGCAAAGCTTTGAGATGGTGGTATCTATCCCGCATCAGCGGGTCAAGTTTCCTACGGCAAAGGGGATAGCATGTTTGAAAAGTGAGGTAAAGGAAGTTATTCAGAAGAAGATTGAAATGCAAACAGCGGCTAGAGCAAGTACAAGTTCACTTTCTACTGCCTTGACTGTGCGGGATGCGAGAATAAATATGATCACCGACTTAGGGGGATGTGAGAGTTGGGAGGAGACAGAGAGTATGAAAAATAAGTCGGCTATCATAATTATTGAGGAAAGAGCAGGGGATGAAGTTATGCAGGAAAAAAGTGATGAGCGAGATGTAGAGATAGAAATGATGCAAGAAAAGTCAGAAAAGAATTTGATGGCTTTGATGGTGATGCAAGCAGAGATGGCCTGGTCTAGATCCACAGAATTTGTCAAAATGAGAGAGCCCCGTATTGAAGAGATAGTAGATTTGGATAGTGAAGAATGTGATGAAGAGATCATGATAGATACCCCTGAGAGCATGTCACTTGCCGGGAGAGATAAGGGGGAAGGTAGCGGTAAGAGGATAAAGAAATGTGTCGATCGGAGAAAGGCGGCGGAAATGGAAATAGATACATTGCAAGTACGGGATGAGCCTGATATTCAGGCGGCAGAAGAATTGGA
Source organism: Adenophora triphylla var. japonica (assembly GCA_022495995.1). Lineage (NCBI taxonomy): Eukaryota > Viridiplantae > Streptophyta > Magnoliopsida > Asterales > Campanulaceae > Adenophora > Adenophora triphylla. The sequence continues at coordinate 328,275 of JAFEMH010000788.1, forward strand.
AGAAGTGATTGTGAATGATGAATACCCAGAGCAGAAAGTTAAAATTGGGAAATAATTGAAAAGGGATGAGCGAGATATGCTGATTGACTTTTTGCGAGATAACATTGATGTATTTGCTTGGAAACCTGAGGATATGTGCGGAGTTGATGAGAAGGTCGCCTTACATTGTTTAAATGCTGATCCAAATGTAGAACCTTTTAAGCAGAAGGTGAGATACCTGTCGGCGGAAAAGGAGAAAGCGGTGATTGGAGAAGTGGAGAAGTTATTAAAGGCGGGAATTATTGAAGAAATCACTTATCCAGTTTGGCTAGCTTGCCCAGTCATGGTGTTGAAGGCAAACAAAAAGTGGAGGATGTGCATAGACTTCACAGATCTGTATACGACATGTCCCAAGGATTGTTATCCTTTGCCAAAGATTGATAGATTGGTGGACTCTATTACGGGACACAAGGTGTTTAGTTTTATGGATGCTTACTCAGGGTATCATCAGATCAAGATGCTTGAAGAAGACAAGGCTAAAACAGCTTTCAGAACTCCCCTTGGAAATTTTTGCTATAAAATGATGCCTTTCGGCTTGAAGAATCTTTGGGCGACATACCAAAGGATGGTCAACAAGATTTTTAAATCGCAGATTGGAAGGAATGTCGAAGCTTATATTGACGATATGGTAATCAAAACCAAGGGGGAGGATCATTTGGCGGATCTGACGGAGACTTTTGAGAATTTGAGAAGGAATTCCATGAAGCTTAATCCAAGTAAGTGCACCTTTGGAGTTACGGCGGGAAAGTTTTTGGGATTTCTGGTAAATCGCCGCGGGATAGAGGCAAATCCGGAGAAGATCCAAGCGTTAATTGATATGAAGTCGCCCAAGACCATTCAAGAAATTCAGAGGTTAAATGGTAGGGTGATAGCTCTGGGACGATTTGTGTCGCGGTCGGCTGAGAAATGTTTGCCGTTCTTCAAAGTATTGAAAGGAGATCAAAAGTTTTCTTGGGATGCAAAGTGCGAAGAAGCGTTTCAAAAGGTAAAGGAGTATTTGGGAAAGCCGCCCATCCTATGTAGCCCAGAAGAAGGAGACCAGTTATATGTCTATTTGGCGGCTTCTGATTTAGCAGTGGCAGCGGTATTGATAAAGGAGGATGGTGGCGTGCAAAAGCAAGTGTGTATTATGTTTCCAAGGCATTAAGTGAAGTTGAGGCGAGATACTTTAATGCTGAAAAGTTGGCTTATGCTTTGGTGATTGCGACGCGGAAGTTAAGGGCTTATTTCTTATCTCATCACATTCTTGTGTTGACTAATGCGCCCTTGAGGAAGATTTTACAACGGCTGACTCAGCGGGAAGGCTTTTAAAATGGTCGATTGAATTAACGGAGTTTGATATTCAGTTTGAGGCAAGAAAGGCGATTAAGGCGCAGGCTTTGGCGGACTTTATTCTTGAAACTTCATTTACATATGAAAGGGAGGAGGTAGAGACTCAGAGGGCCAAGAAAAGGAAGGCTAAGTCGCAGGACCCTGAGATAGAAGAGGAGCGAGAAAGACCAGAAGGATGTTGGGAACTGTTTGTTGATGGATCCTCGGCTAAAGACAAAGGAGGAGGCTGGGATTTCATTAAGTTCGCCAAAAGGATTGCATGTACGAGAAGGCCACGAGGTTTAAGTTTAATATGACAAATAACCGGGCGAGAATATGAGGCGTTGGTGGCGGGATTGGAGCTATCTTAGAGATATTGGAGTAAAGCAAGTAGTTGCCCATTACGATTCTCGGTTGATTGTCAACCAAGTGAAGGGTAGATACGGAGTAGTGAGTACAATCTTGGCAAAATATTGTGAAATGGTAAGACAGATTTTGCAGAGCTTTGATTATTGGGAGGCTGGTGCGAGATTGATAGAGAGAAAAATGAGCGAGCCGACATGTTGAGCAAGGCCGCTTGTGACAAAATAGAGGAGTTGCCCAAGAAGGTGGTAGTGGAATTTATTGAAGAGCCGGCATTTGAAAGGCCGGCGATAATGGAAATTGAAGCGGGCGAAAAAGATTGGGTATGCGAAATGAAAGACTATTTGGAAAAGGAAGAGGCTGCCTCAAGAAGAAGATAGGGCGAAGATTGTTAGAAAAATGTCGCCAAGGTTTCTGTACGGATGGGATCTTATACCGCAAGTCTTTCTCGCGACCATTGATGAGATGCGTGGAGCCGAGGAAAGGTGGATAATGTCTTATTCGAGGTACATGAAGGCGTTTGCGGAGGCCATCCGAGGCAAGAACTTTGGCTAGTAAAATCATGTTCCTTGGATATTACTGGCCGACATTGAAGAAAGATGCGGAGGAATATGTGAGGAGATGTGATCAGTGCCAGCGACATGCTAACATTCATAGGCAGCCAGCGACTGAGCAGACCCCAATTATAGCAGCGTGGCCCTTTGATATGTGGGGATAGACCTTATAGGACCTTTCCCCAAGGCGAAAGGAGACACGAGATGGCGGTGGTAGCTGTTGATTATTTCACTAAATGGACAGAGGCAAGAGCATTAACTTCTACCACTGAAGACCAGATTATCAGATTTGTAACGGAGGAAATCCTATGTCGCCATGGAATGCCGGGGGCAATCATTTCTGATCACGGGCCGCAATTTAGAAAAAGTTTCATGGTTTTGCGAGAATTTGAATATCAAACATTGGCAATCCGCGGTGTATAGGCCGCAATGCAACGGACAAGTAGAGGCCGCTAACAAGCAAGTTACGGAGATTTTGTGTAAGAACTTAGAAAAGAGAGGAGGAGCTTGGTTGGAAGAGTTGTCCACGGCTTTATGGTATGTTAGAACGACAGTGAAGGGATCAAGCTGGTGAGGCGCGCCTTCGCTTTAACTTACGGCTCGAAGCAATGGCTCTATTTGAAATGGGTTTGCCTACCCATAGAGTAACTTATTATGACGAGATAATGAATGGCGACGGAAGGTGCTTGAGCTAGACACTGAGTGATGAGAAGAGGCTTAGAGCGAGAATGAGGATGATTAATTACAAGCGAGAGGATGAAGGCACAACCACGACAAGCGAGTAAAGAAGAGGTCATTCAATGTAGGAGATTGGGTGTTGAGAAGCCGTGAAGTTAAAGGCGCGACAGCGGGATTTGCCAAGCTAGATCCAAAATGGGAAGGTCCCTTCCAAATCGCTAAGATTGTGCGAGAAGGGACTTATCACTTGAAAGAAGAAGGCGGCAAAGATGTCCCGAATGCATGGAGTGTTGATCATTTAAAGAAATATTACCATTGAAGTAATGGGGGTAACTTACTTATTTCATTCTTATGAAAGTTTTCTCATATTCACGAATCTACGAACTTTTTAATCATGAAGGAAAGCCATATGTTTTATGATTCTAATAGAAGATATATACGTTGAACTTGTTTTAATTCAATGAAAGTATGAAATTTTATTCCTCGTATGTGTTTTGCATGGATTAAATTTTATAGTCATGTATGATTAGTCGCCAATAACATGGTAGATAAATCGCTTAAGAGTAAAGTTGCCTAAAGACAACTTCACTTTTTCTATGGGAGTATATGTGTATGGTAATATCTCGCTAAAGGTAAGAAGGCAAAGAGTTTTTGATGAATTATCAAAACAATATTTGATGAGTTATTGAAACAAATGTATAAATGTTGAAAGTCGACGGACTATAAATGTTGAAAGTCGACGGACTATAAATGTTGAAAGTCGACGGACTATAAATGTTGAAAGTCGACGGACTATAAATGTTGAAAGTCGACGGACTATAAATGTTGAAAGTCGACGGACTATAAATGATGAGAGTCAATGTAAGTCGTGATAAATGATGCGAGTCAATTTATGGATGATGAAAAATGTAAGAGTCTAAGGATTATAAAAATGAAAGTTTCTGAATTATGAATGAGGAAAAGGTTTATATCGCATTAAGGGCATGAACGTAAGTCGCTATAAAAGATATCATTCTCTCGCTGGAATAACAAAGGAAGTATGAAGCAAAAGAAGAATCAAGAAAGGATTAAAGCCAGCGACAAGATGAGTCGCACAATATGCTTATAAGTAAAGTCGCCTAAAGACGACTTCACTTTTTCGATGGGAGTATATGTGTATGGTACATGTCGTGTAAAAGAGATTTTTTGATAAACTATCAAAACAATAAGTGACGAGACAAGTAAAGCATAAAAGTAAAGGGGGCAAGCACAAAGGCTGCAAATGTACAATGTTCAAAAGGCACGCAGGCCCCAAAAAGAAAAGAGAATAAATTGTTTAGCCATCAAGGCAAGTTACAAAAATTGTTCAAAAAGAAAGTTAAGTATCAAGGAAGTAATAGATCAGACAGTGGGTTCAGTCGGCGGAATAACTTGACTAGAACTTGAAGTCGCTAAGGCGCGAGTTTTGGCATCATCTAGTTGCTTGTGTTTATGTTCGAGAAGATTATCCCACAAAGAAATGGCATTGGGAACTTGAACAGGGGGAGGTCTCCATGGCGACTTACCCAGCAATGCATCTTCGTCGGCGAGATCTTTGAGCTCTTCAGGAGTATAAGGAACCATGAAATGACCGCGGCGACATACCTCGCTAAAAATTGGCTCTGAGCCCCAGTGTGCAAGTTTTTCCATTTTGATGGCAGGAATGTCGTTGATATCAGCCGCTGCAGCTCTCATAACTTGAAGGGAAGTCTGGTTCCCAATATCAGCAATGTCGTCAGTTAGCTGAGCCACATCAGCATTCAGAGCAGTAATCTCGGCATTCCTCCCAGTCAGTTCCTCTTTCAGCTTAGTAATCTCGTCTTGTAGAGATCGAGTATCAGCCGCATGAGTTTCCTTCAATGATTCATTCTCGCTTCTCAGCTTGGCGGCATTCTCTTTAGCGGTTTCAAGCTCAGTGGTAGCCGCGGTGATTTTAGAAGTAGCGGTATTGAGGTCAGAAAGAGTATGATCGAGCTGATCTTGGGAAGTTGTCAGATCAGTTTTCAGCTTGTCGCGCTCTTTCTCCAAGTTCTTAATTGTAGCATCTCGCCTCGTAAGCCTACCCTTCAAGACATCTTTGTCGCGTTTCAATACGCCGACTCATTTTCTAGGCGAGTGTTTGCCTCACTAATGCACTGTGATAGAAGATCCTGGCTGGGAAAAGGTAACAATTAAAAGTTAAAAACGATTGAGAATAAAGTTAAGATAAGATAAGGAAGAAAAGAAAAACTAACCAATGAAAAATAGAAACCAGCCTGGCAGGCGGCATGAGCAGAATCCATTTGGGCAACATTCTGAACTTGTATTTGATCACTAGCTCTAATTAAGGCCGAGCTACCCAGCATATACTCTTCCGCGCTCCTAGTTTCTTCAATCAGCCCCTTTATGCGGGGGACTTTGGCAATTTCTTTGCTAAGTTCGTAAAGCCCAACAAAATCAAGGGGCTTAGAGAAGTTTTCTTGCAGCCAACTTGGAGAGGGAAGAGCGGAAGAAGTGCTAGGAACAGGAGGAGTTGAAGTAGAGCTAGACATGATGGTTAAGTCGCAAATTTCCGTCTCGCGAGAGGGAGGAATTTCAGATTGCTGGGGCTCAGTATTGTTAATTTCCAAAAAAGGAGAATTGGGTGGGACAGGATCGGAGATAAGAATTTCGATATTCTCAGTCGCGGGTGCGACATCGGTGGACGGAGCAACAGTTGATGGAACATTGTTTTCAGTGGTTGGCAAAATAGAAGTTGGGGGGAGATCAATTTCTGTAGATGGAGGATCTGAATCAGTGACAGGGTTTGGCGAGATATTTACCTGAGAAGCTGGAGCGACAGTGGTTGTTACAGAGGCGACTCTTTTTTGTCGCTTGGCTCGTGCCGCTTGGTTAGTGGGCCTGGCTCTGTTTTTAGCCGTGTTTTGGGCTCTTTCCGGAAGCGATCTCTTGATATCTTTTCCATCGCGAGAGATGGGTAAAGGGAGGTTTTCGGTAAGAAGAGCAAGGCGACAACCGCGAGCATTGGTCAGTTGTTTCCGTCTTTTGTCCGTCTCCAGATTGGCGGCTTGACGACTGTCCATTGATTTAGCTCGATGATCTGAAATCAAATAAAAGGAAGTCAGGAGGAAGTCAAGAGGAAGTCAAGAGTTAAAGCAATTCAAGTGTGAATCAAAGTAAAGAAAAGATAAGGTTAAAAAGGAAACATACAAAGAGCAGTATTCATGGCGGTGCAATGACGCGAGCCTTTGCAAGATTGGCATTCATGGGCATACTTGTTGCCCAGTGTCGCTCCCATCCGTCAAAGAAGACATGGCTTATTGGCACTCGGGGTTGAACCACAGGCAAGATGTCCATGAAGACCAACTTGATCTAATAATTCTCTATCCCATGAAAATACCTCTCCAAGAAATAAGAGGTTGGGGAATATTGGCGGCGAGTTCTCGGGTAAAACAAGCAAAGAACGAATGTCGTCCTGAAAGAGGCGGCGTCGCCCAATAGTAGAAGCTTCTTTAGATTCGATTTGGGGATTGATAGGATGAAGGTCGGCGGGATGAGACCATCAGACGCGAGAAACAACAAAGAGAGGGTCATCCGTCCAATCATGAACTTTGGTAGGCAGTGGAGTAAGGATCTTGGGACCCCTATGGTATTGGAGGAAAGGCGGGTTTCCATGGTGTCGTTGGAAAGTTGGTTGGTTTGTTTGTACCCAGTGAACAAAGAAATGAGAGGCTGTGGCGTGGGTTCTTTTCGCGAGAGAGCGACAAATGGTGATGAAGGAAGTTATTATCCTTATGGCATTTGGATGGATTTACATTATCATGGCTTGGGCTTTGTACGGGAATTCACAAAGAAAAGGATCAAAGGGGATCCTAAGACCGGCTTTAAGTTGAGAAGGAAAGATCACTATGCCCTCCCTCATTTCTCTTAAGTGGGCGAGGAGAGATCTCCTTGATAGTCGAAATGCGATATGCGAAGCTATCAATATGGTAGGTTCTATGCCAATCAGTAATAGGGTTGGGAATCAGGGAGTCCGTGTCGGGTGCAAGGGAAGATCCCGCCTCAGCATGCGCGGGATTAGTAAAGAATGTACCTTCTTGAAGAGCGAGATTTTGAACCCCGGTGGGAGGGGGATTGTTGGAAGCCGCTGCGGGAGAAGAAGTTGCTTGACCAGCCATGTCGCAGGATTCACTGGAAGAAGAAGAAGAAAGGATTGATTTATAATGTATTCTACGTTTGGAAAAAGGATCAGCGATGCAGCGGGATTCAGATGAGTCGCTTAAAGAGGGATTATATTTATCTTTGATAAATCGAACCAATTGATTGCTAGAAGGAAAAATGTGCGACATAGGGGCTGATAGAGGAAGGAAAAAATGGCCTTGTAATTCAAGGGAGTCAATCAGTGAAGGATCCGCCGGTGTTCAACTAAAAACCTAACTATGTCGGCCTTGGGCAATCTCGCCCAAGTAGTTCGCAGACGTCTATAAAGTCGCTGAAACCGGCAGCGACCATATCTAACTACCTTGGCACAGTTCTTGTATCTCGCCGTGAGGGCAACGTGGGGAAAATTATTTTTAGAGAATAAAAGGCAATGCAAAATTCAAACAGATGGGTAAAAGGGGAATATCAAAATGTGAAGGTTAAAGAATGCGAAGGGTTTTTGGAAAAGTTACCTGATTGAAAATGTAATCTTGGTCGGAAAAGATGAAGCGTCACCGGGAAAAATGAACAGACGCCGGAGACAATGGTCGAATCTTGAAGATTAAGGGATAATGCACCAAATCACTTCTAAAATAGGTAAATATGAAAGGAATAAAGGTCAAGAAACAAGTTTGGGCAAGAAATCAGTGATTGGACGGTGAAAGATGAAGGAAAATAGTCGGAAGGAATCTTAGGTTCGCCGGAGTTTAAGAATGCTTAAGCAAGGTTGAAGAAGGTAAGAAAGAGGAATGAGGGCTGTGATTTGGGTATTTATATGAGAGAAGATTTTAAGGAAATGATTGATGTGACATTTGGAAAAAGAAACTTTCGAATTTTCCCTCACAATTTTGGCACGATTCCCAAATGACGGCTCGTTTAAATCTTAAGGGACACGTGTATGGAGAGGGATTTACAATGGTGGCTTTTTGAAGAAGGATATATATGTCGCAAGAATAAGGAGGCAATAAACATAAAGTTTTTGGCGAGACCATAAATGAATCTCGCCATAAACTTAGGGGCTTCTGATGCTGTCCAAGAATAGCAGTTGGGCCTGGCCCAAATATATTAGCGAGAGAGTAACCAGTGGGCCCAAAAGTGGGATACGACCCAAGAAGGAGATAAGATTACAGGCGACCCAAAGAGGATCATAGGGAGGCGAGATAGGAAATATCCCGCTAATATCCTTAAGAAGGGGGGAAATCAAGATAGTAAATGGCGACATATTATGAGGAAAGTCGGCGATAAAGATTAAACGCGAGACATGATGGCACGGCGAGACATGATAGTAAGTGACCTTATCCGGCGAGTGGGATTCAGTTGATATTCACCGGAGGCGGCATATAAATATCTACCAAGTGGGACCCATTAGACGGTTATGCATTGGGATTGATGATCACGTGTTGAGGGTTTACTTTATAAAGGACCAATGATATGTTGACACGTGGCAGGAGGCATGAAATGTGAGGAGGTCACATGCATGGCACGAGGATGAGGAGTATAAATAAGAAGGGAAAGCTTCATTTCAAGGTATGTCCATTGATACACACCCAACCACCTTCAATATTGTGAGTTTACCTTCCTTTCAAGCAAACACTTATCCTCACGCCGGAGGGGCTTACGCCGGAGCCGCCCCCGGCTTAGTTAACGTTTATTGTGTGCAGATCAGTCGGAGAAGAAGGAGCCGGAGATATCGAGGATAGACTACAACGGTGAAGTTGCTGTTGAGGAAGATCCTGGCAACATCAATACTCTATACGATTGACGACATGAAATCACTCCAAGAGCTAATACTTTTCAAGAACAGTCTCTCGGATACATATTGTACATTGGTAGAGAGAGAATTGAGAGGAAGATGGAGTGAGAAGGAGAGATTTGAATAAGGAAGAAATCGGGATGAAGGTTTACTTGATCGATGGTTGTTATTACTTAAACTCGATGTAAATGTTTCACCATTGATATCATGGTTTGAGGCTCTGTCACTCCATTTTCACCCTTGTTTGTAACATAACAAGGAATGGGGAGCAACGGTAACTTGTGTGTTTCTTGTAATTGCAATTTTTTGTAAAGAGTTTCTTTTAATTTAATTAGGTTACTTAATAGGACAATTACACCACTTAATTATGTATGTGGTGTTGAATGTTGATCGTTCTCTTGTCTATGGTTTATCCCATTGAAGAGTCAACCCATACCCTTCTTCCATTAGCCAACTCCCAATCAAATGAATGGAACAAAGTCGCGGTAATCAACTGGACCGTCCTTAGCCCCAAGCCTCAACCCTGCACAAAGTCTCGGTAACCCATTGGACCGTCCTTACACAAACAGTACAGCAAACAAAAACATATAATTGTCTTTGCCCAATGTTTGTGCTTCTGGTGGAAGGAGCCCGAGGGAAAGGATAACAGGAAGTAGAGCCAGTTGCCCTAGAAGTACCAACCTGATCATGTCCCAGCTCGATTGACCCAATGTCTGGTCTTCTTCAGAAACATCAAGCTCTTCGACCTCGACCTCCAAGTCCACTATTTTTTGGGGATTCTGCCCCACAGATCCCTGCCTGGGCTCAGAGCCAGATTCATGCTCCATCGACCTCTCAACCTGGTCCTTTCCCCCAAAGACTTCAACTTGTACCGGTTGCTCGATGGGCTTGACCTGCCCAGATCCATCAATGGGGACCATCCCCATTCCTTCCTTGGGAAGCAATTTGTTCCTTTCCATCGCTTCATTCTTCCTGCTTACCCGAGTGTTGGCAACTCCATGTGCCTTCCCGTTTCTCCTCCTATCTCCCAGATCGACTATGCGATCCATTTGTGCTTCCTGCTTCGGGCGGGGTAAGAATTGCACGACCAACAAAAGGAAAGTTAGCATACAGATATGCAATCAAAGAGATGAAAAATTACAGAAAATAAGGTAAATACTTAACCGCCATAATGGAAGAGACCACTGCAGTGGCCCGACTTTTTCTTACAGTAGTGGCATTGGGTCTCAAATATCTCTCTCTCTCTCTCTCTCTCTCATATAACGGGGGGAGTAAGCAAAATTTTATTTGAATTCTCCTAAAACAATAATTGAAGGGATAAATATCACTGACTTGTAGCAAGTTTGTGATCTGCTTTGGACAGCTCTTTTAGTTTTGTCAATTCACAAGTCTTTTGGGAACAAGTCTTCTAATTTGGTCCCTCCCCAAGTTTTTTGGCCACACGTTCCCTTCAGACAGTTGTATCATCAAGAGGACTAAGTCTCTCCTCGTTTCCTTATGGTCCCCATTTTCTTAATTAGCTGAGGAACCACATAAGCATAATCTTCATAGAATTCCAAGTCTTCACAATGAAGTTGACTCACTACTATTCCTCAAAAGTCTTTGCACTACTCTAAGCACATAAACATTTTTGCAACTATAAATGATCTCGATTGGAGTTGTTAGTTTTGTACATCAAAAACAGAACCATTTTTTAATGGTAACCATGGAAAATCCCTTCTTTCCTACCCTAATATGTTGTATATACCTTATAACATTCTTGAATTGTTCTCATGTGGTGTCTGCTTCTGCACAAGAAGCAAATGCTCTCTTGAAATGGAAAGCCAGCCTTGAAAGCTACAACACTTCCCGCCTATCTTCATGGGCTCTTCCATCGTCTCCCACCAATTTTCATACCAAAGCAAATAAAAGTGCGCTGAATATCCCATGTACTTGGTACGGAGTTTCGTGCAATGCTGATGGGAGTGTGACCGGATTGGAACTAAATATGTCGAGTCTGAAAGGTACACTTGACCATTTCTCTTTCTCATCTTTCCCCAATCTTACTCACTTTCATCTTGGCACAAATGAGCTTTTTGGTAGCATCCCTGGGCCTGAGATAACTCACCTCTCCAATCTCATCTTTCTTAACTTCTCTGAAAATGAATTTTCGGGCATAATACCTCCTGAAGTAGGGATGTTAAAATCCCTTCAAGGGCTCCGCCTTTATGAAAACAATTTTTCAGGTCAAATCCCTTCATCTTTAGGTAGCTTAAGCTCACTACGTATTCTCCTCCTTAGAGATAACAATCTTTCGGGTCAAATCCCTTCATCTTTAGGAAATCTCTATCATCTCAAGATACTTGATTTCAGCAACAACTCTCTAACAGGTACTATTCCATCAACTATCGGGAACTTGAAAAACTTGACTCACTTGCATCTCTACCAGAATCATTTATTTGGTTCCATTCCTCCCGGATTGGGAAATCTCTCAACTCTTACGGAATTAGATATTCAAAACAACTCATTAACAGGTATTATTCCATCAACTTTTGAGAGTTTGAAAAGCTTAACGTTCTTGCAACTATCCAGGAATCAATTATCTGGTTCTGTTCCCTCTGAACTTGGGAAATTAAGATCACTTCATTTCCTAGAACTTCATAGCAATAGACTCACGGGTCAAATCCCTGCATCATTTGGTAACCTAAGTTCCTTAAGTGATCTTCTTTTGTATGATAATCAATTATCTGGTTCAGTTCCCTCTGAACTTGGGAAATTAAGATCACTTCAAGTCCTACAACTTTTCAGCAATAGACTCACGGGTCAAATCCCTGCATCAATTGCTAACCTAA